>OX422224.1:44643572-45243572 GCA_949130495.1 Sambucus nigra | reverse complement strand
TGGTGACGGGACCCATAGTTTTAAAATATGATGATAATTCTAAAATATCTAGACTTGGGTTTAAAAATGTTATGTTAAAGCGATAAAAATGGAGAAAAAATTGAAACGGTCCCGAGGGAGGCAGGAATGTGCCGCACGGGACTAATGTAACTCACAATAACTGACCACATGGTCAGAGGCCCCTCGATGTGAGAATATGATCATAATTTGAAAATTTATAGACTTGGTCTTAAAAACATGCCATTAGAAGGTAATAATACAAAACAAACCCAAAATGATACCCATGAGAGGAGGGCACACGTCGCACGAAACTACTCTAACTCGTTGGAACTTATCATGTGGTCACGGGTTCCCCGGTTTGATAATATGATGATAATTTGAAATTACCTAGATATGTGCTTGAAAATGCATCGTTAGAGTATGAAAACCCAAAACACCCACCAAACGATGCTGTGAGAGATGCGAATGACTCCCACTGGACTAATGTGACTCGTAGGAATAGATCACGTGGTCACGGGACCCCCGATTTTAGAATATGATGATAATTTGAAAATATCTAAACTTGGTCTTAAAAATGTGCCATTAGAGGGGAAAAAACCAAAACACCCACATAACGGGCCCGTGACAGACACGAACACCTCTCACTGGATTAGGTAACTTGATGGAACTGACCTCCTGGTCAAGGGACTTCTATTTTAGAATACAATGATAGTTTGAAAATATCTATATTTGGACTTAAAATCATGCCGTTAGAGGGATAAAACCCAAAACACCTGAAAAACGTCCACTTGTGTGGCTGAAACACTTCGAACGAAACTAATGTAACTTGCAAGAACTGATCGTGTGGTAACGAGTACCAAAATATGAGAATTTGAAAATATATAGACTTAGGCCTTAAAACATGTCGTTAGAGGGCGAAAACCCAAAACACCCCCCAAACGGCCCCGTAACAGACGTGAAAACCTCCCACGGGACCAACGTAACTCGTAGGAGTTGACTACATGGTCACGGGATCCTCAGTTTAAGAATATGATGATAATTTGAAAATACATTTACTTGGGATTAAAAATGTGTCGTTTGAGGGCGAAAACACAAAACACCCCTGTAGAAGGCCGTTTAAGGCTTGCCCACTATATTTTGGGGTGACGTTCCCTCGTGACCCCTCGCCCCAGCTTCCAAAAAATATAAGGGAAAAGAGCAGTCAAAGTACTCCCCCTCAAATGCAAGAAAATATTTGGGACGCAACCCCCCCAAGCTTCCAGAAAATGTGGAGGCATGGAGCAGTCAATGTCATCCCCCTCAACTGCTAGAAAATAATTGGGATGTGGAACCCCCTACGTCCTGACAGAAATTCATATTAAGAAGGAACCACCTTAATCTCCCAACATAAACTCATGTTGAGAAGTAACCCCACCAAGGCTTTCGAAAGAAACTCAAGTCGAGAAGGGACCTCACCAAAGTGGTGGCAGAAGTCCATGTTGAGAAGCACCCCCAGGGTCCCTGCAAAAACTCAAGTCGAGAAAGATCCTCATCTAGGCGGTGATAGAAGCCCATATCGAGAGGGTCCCCCCAAGGTCCTGCAGAAACTCATGTTAAGAAGGAAACTCATCTAGGTGGTGGCATAAGCGAATATTGAGATGGACCCCCTAGGGTCCCTGTAAAAACCCAAGTCGAGAAGGAACCTCACCTTGGCAGCGGCAGAAGCCCATGTTGAGAGGGACCCCTCAATGTCCTGCAGAAACACAAGTTAAGAAGGGACCTCCCCTAGGCAGCGATAGAAGCCATATTAAGAGGGACCCCCAGGGTTCCAGCAGAAACTCAAGTCGATAAGAAACCTCACCTAGGCGGCGCCAGAAGCCCATGTTGAGAGGGACCCCTAGGGTCCTGCAGAAACTCAAGTTGAGAAGGAACCTCACCTAGGTGGCGAAAGAAGCCATATTCAGAGGGATTCCCAGGGTCCCTACAGAAACTGAAGTCGAGAAGGAACCTCACCTATCATGAGCAACACCTCACCATGTAAAGTCATTCTTTAAAAGAACAAAAGTATTAACACTTACATTCTTATACAGGTAGACTAGTTGAGGAGTCATGGATCAAATAGGCCACTTGGGATCTCTTGGGAGTTTTGGCTTGGAGACTTAGGAACAAGGTTTGTTGAGAAAACTCAACCATGTATCAATTTAGGATTGACAGAATACTTGTATAAAGACCATAGGGTCGCACAGTCCTCACACACCACACAGTCAGACCCAACTAGGGTGACCCGCCAAAGTGTTACTAAAAAGAAAAGAACTTTTTATAAAATGATGTTATAGGAGAGGGTTCTCCAGGGCCCTCTCAAGAAAAATGATTTTAGAAAGGGGTCCTCAAGACCCCCCTCGAGCTTACAAAGATTTTAGAGGAGGTGGTCCTAGAGATCCCCTTCAGTTTACAATGTTTGTTCCAAAAGTTACCGTTTCAACAGATATTTACCAAATCAGATATTTTGTCTCCATTAGGATATATATTTTCTTTTCGATTTTGGTTTGTACCAGGTGGCACCTGTCTAAGGGGACAGGCTGCTGCACACAGGTAACGACAAATAGTACACTGCAGACCTCGCCCCAAAAGTGCCAACCCATCCTTAGTTCCAAAGAATAAATAAGACCCTTGGGCAAGGTCATACATGGAAAAAAACTCAATATCACTATTACTCTGTCAAAATCACACCATAACTTCTTCGTATTCTCTCCATGCACTCTCTCTAGTGCTAAGTACCTCGTTCTTTCACTCCTCACTGACAACCATCATTCTCACGATCCCTTCTTGAGAAAATTACTATTATTTTTATGGAAGTTGATCTTCTTGCAGAGTTCCAGCTTGAGCTCCATTTTTACCAAATGGAAAAGTTTTCGCAAGAAGCTGATCCAGAAGTTCTTGAGAACCTTGCAGACAGTGTCCCTTAAAGTGGGTCACGCATCACCCTTTCCACATATTCATGGACCCCAGTCTCACTACCCTCTTACATTTAGAAACTATGCTGGGGAGGTATCCTCACTTTCATGGAAAAATAATGTTATAATGATTCCAAGCAGTTGGTCTTTGAAAACACCCCTGCTGGAAATGGAGTTCAGAGTGAACAAACCATCCAAGAGGAAGTGGTAAGGATAAGATCTAGAGCACCTGTTCCTCAAGGAGGACAAACTAGAGAAACAATATTTACTCCATTGACAAAAGTAACCCCCTTTGGAGGGGCATCTACTGCAGCACCAATAATAGTAGAGGTGGCTCAGTCACGGAAGACAGTGCCAGAGAAAATAGTTGCAATAGCGACGATTACCAGAAGGGAGCAGCGATGCCAAAGGTGGCACCGATTAAAATAGTGGTTGAGTACTTCTCCATCAAAGAGAGTGGCGGTGGATGATTCATATTCAAAGGCACCTTAGAGGAGGCTCTACTCACTTATAGAATATAGATGCTGAAGAATAAAAAAATAGAGTGCTTAAGAACCATGTGCATGCATATCTTATTCTCGATCAGCTATGTAAACTTCCTTGTTTAGGTACTTGTTGAATATCCTTACTTCATAAGTCCTGATTTATGTTTTATAATAATTTCATATACATATGCTACCTGATTCAGTAAAAAAATACCCATAATTAATTTTGGGAATTTTATCCACATAAATGTTTGCAATTTTCAAAGACACATGTCTTATTGTTAAATGTTATGAATAAAAAAGAAGACAATAACAGCATGTTGTTTATTATTTTATTTAGATTATGACAAAATAATATAAAATAGAAAGGCAAGGACAAATCAGTTGATCACACACGCAATGGTGTAATCAAATTTATTATACCCATAAATTGTAGCATGTATTGAGATAAATCTAAAGAGTATACACAAGTTGACTAAATTTAAATGTTTGCATCAGCTTTATAGTTACCCTATGTCAAGATTCATTATCACAAAAGGTTAGCTTTCTTGATAATTAAGTGAGGGTCAAAATCATTTAAGTCTAGATTGGGTTCCTCGATAAGACTTGCTACGATAAGATTTCCCAAAATAAAAAACTAGATAGGTTAGGTTGCTCGAAAGTCAAATAAGAGACCGACTAGTCAAAATCACACAAACAGCAAGATCCACTGTTTGAACCAACTTTGGTACCAGTTCTCGCAGATTCACAGATGGGAACAAAGTAAAGAAACATAATAACCCATCTCATATATACAAACAATCAACAATTTTACATAAAATACATCAAAATTATTCTCGACGAATGATTTTCCAAGATAAAAAAAATGAAAAAATAGACAAAATTTTCTTGGCAAGTTGTCCTCCTCTATTTTCTTTCACGTGACTCTCATCCCAAGTCCTGGTCCAACCATAAGTTTTGTAAGACCTCCTCGTCCAAGAAAAGCAAAGTCAAAAGTATTCATACTCCATTGATATAACAGTTAAGTCTGTTCGAGTGGGTCAAAACGAGATGATAAATTCACTGGAATAAAATTAAAATAAATACTACAAGTAGAGTAGTAGTCACTTGACCAAATCTCTCTAAAAAAAGATAGATAAAATACTTTAGAAAGTTTAGACTTCCTCGACATCTACTTGTCTCAGTGGTGTAAAAATGTTCACAGCATGACGAACCCCTCACAGTTCACATCATGAGGAACCCCTCAATTAGATGGCAACATAAATCTAGTTGCCAAACGGCTGCTACTCAAAATCAGAAACTCCATCTCTGAATTAGTTCATCGAAATCACGCAACAAGTTCTGACTTGATTTCACACACCAAAACCTAAAGTATTCACATAAATTTAACTTGGTCATTCGTCAACTACCAAAATATGACATGACATTCCTCGTTCTTTAAAAGTAACTGAAAAAAAGAGGAAAATAAAAAGTTAAAGATTACAGTCAAACTTCAGTCGATAGAATAAAAAAACGAAAAAATATGAGAAGCTTAAGATCACGAACATCTTGCCCTTGAATTTTATGGCGACCAGGATGGATGGCCATAGTGCTAGTAGATATCTTCCATAACGTGGAGTGACCAGGATCATTATGTTACCATCTCCATCTCGCCGACAAACATCGAATTTGAATCAATTCCATCCAAATCAACTTTCGATTACAGATCTCGTATACCATAGAAAGAGACGAGCATATCTCATCTTACCTCTATCTCGTGTCTCGAACTTGAAGACTTGAAAGACTATTTTGTCTAACCATTAGATAGAAATAAAAATTGCTCAAGGATTTCTCAAATTGAAAGTAACGAAAATGGGGTGTTTCCAAAGATATATAAAAATGGGTTCCTCGTCTCGTCTCATAGCAGTTAAAATATTGGGGGGCCACTTATTTTTTTTACAAAAGTAAAGGATTACCCAAATAAAACCCACAAGTTTTCCTCTTTAAATAAGGTATATATGATAAGATAAGTTTTCAGCCTACCCCGCTTGTTTAAAAGACGGCTTACTATTGAGGAACCATTTACTTTTTTTTATCAAGCCAGGTGACTTCCTCAAAATTAAGATTAGATTGACACGTTTCTTTTCCAGTGCTTGAAATCCGAATTGAGACACCTCACATAAGTCGAAGTGATTTGTGACGATAAAGATAAAAAAATAATAATATAATTATTGTAATTATTATTTTTTGAAAAAAATAGTTGAAGATACTTTGAGATTCTTTCAAGTTGTATCGTCAAAACAATTTGCGTGATTCACTTCATGTATAGTTATATGAGTTGATTTTATATAGGACAATAAATAAACAATTGTCCAAGTATACATCCCACGTAAATCAATCATATCCTCAGGCTTGTTTATTTATAATAGTTCCCGTGATTAATTTCACATTTCATTAATGACAAACCTGTTTGAATAAGAGTAATTCATTACGTGAAAAAATAAAAGATCCCTTAATCTTTCACTTAAACATATTTGTCCCATTTGTTCAAAATATAAATGACTTTGAAAGTCATATATTACTACACAATGGGCAATATTTTTTTTAGTCATATTAATTGCTATGAATTTCAAAAGTTTTATTATGCAGCTAAAAGATTATACTTGCTTTAATGAAAACTCCATTTTCTCGCCTGCATGCATGTAAGCAATGGGGCTAGAAAGCATAAACATGAGTCTTTGATAAAGAAATAGTTCAAAGTAAATATTGAAGTAATTAAAGTATGCTTGACACCAACATTAGAATTCTTACTCAGATTCAAAGGCAAAATCTAGTAACAAAAGTATGAGGTACAAAATATACTTTCTTAGCAAAGTTAAGTGATTATGAATGACAAGTTATTTTATATGGCTCAAGGTTCCTCCCCGTGCATTTTTTTCACTTGCTATTATATCTCCACCTAATAAAATAAAGTAAGAGGTACGAGAACACAAAAAGTATATACAAAAGTATTGATTAAAATATAAGGTGCGACAGTTGAGCACCTAAGGCTCCAAGGGCACCGGAATGCTCACAGTCTTGAGCAAGTGACAAGTATAAATATAAGGTATGCCAGTTGAGCACCAAAATATCCAAGGGCACCGAAGCGCTCACAGTCTTGAGAAAGTACCAAGTATAAAAATAAAGTGCGCTAGTTGAGCAGCTAAGGCTCCAAGGGCATCGAAGCGTTCATAGTCTTGAGAAACTGCCAGGTATAAATACAGGGCGTGCAAGTTGAGCATCTAAAGCTCCAAGGGTATTGGAGCACTCACAATCTTTAGTTAGTGCCAAATAAAAATATAAGGTGTTCGAGATGAGCCCTTAAGGCTCCAAGTGCACCGGAGCCCTTATAGTCTTGAGCAAGGGTCAAGAATAAAATTAAGGTTCTCTAGACGAGCACGTGAGGCTCCAAGGGCACCAGAGCACTCATAGTCTTGAGCAAGTGCCAAGTATAAATATAAGGTGCTCCAGATGAGCACATAAGTCTCTAAAGGAACCAGAGTGCTCACAATATTGATCGATTACCCAATATAAATATAAGGTGTGCCTGTTGAGCACCTAAGGCTCCTAGGGCACCGGAGCGCTCATAATCTTGAACAAGTGTCAAGGATAAACACTGGACTAATGTTTCTCCTTTCTTAAGAGAATAGTAGAACCTTTACTAGATTAGGAGAGGGTCCATGACATGAAGGTCTTTCCTCATTATACTTTGGGGAATATCCATCCATTCCAAGGGAAAAGTATATTGATAAAAGTCCTTATAGACAAAACAAATAAATTGTTTTGCACCAGACTAGTAGGAGATTGTCTTCCTAATGATAATAAAAAAAATCACTACATTTTTTTATTATTATTCTATACTGATTTATAACCTACAGAACAAATCCTAACCTCTGTTCTCAAGAAAAAATTTACCTGACCAATTTTTAGAAAATATGAAGAAGCGGGTCTACCCCCTCTCTAAACTTATTATTTTTCTAGACAAAAAGGTTCCTAAGAAAAGTTTGGAACGAGGACCCCACAGTTAGAGAGCAAATTCCAGATTTTAACTTGATCACTTGTATGCAAGTACCCCACAGTTAGAGGGGTAACTACCAGATTTTAATTTGCTCATTTATATGCATGTACCCCGCAGTTAGAGGGGCAGAACCAATGTTTTAACTTTCTCAGTTATATGCAACTACCCCATAGCTAGAGGGGCAGCATCAAAATTTTAACTTGGCCAGCTCATATGCAAGTACCCCGCAGTCAGAGAAGTAACTTCAAAATTTTAACTTTCTCAGTTATATGCAAGTACCCCAGAGTTAGAGGGGCATCTTCAAAATTTAAACTTGCTCGGTTGTATGCAAGTACCCCATAGGTAGAAGGGTAGTTTACAAATTTTAACTTGCTCAGTTATATGCAATTACCCAGAAGTTTGAGGGGCAGCCTCAAATTTTTTAAGTTGCTCAGTTATATGCAAGTACCCCACATCTATAGGGGTATGTCCTAAATTTTAACTTGCTCAATTATATGCAAGTACCCCGCAGTTAGAGGGTAGCTTCAAAGATTTAACATTCTCAGTAATATTCAAGTACCTCGTACCTAGTGGAGCAGCTTCCAAATTTTAACTTGCTCAGCTCATATGAAAGTACACCAGAGTTAGAGTGGTAGCTTCAGAAGTTTAACTTTCTCAATTATATGAAAGAACCCTGACGTTTAGAGAGGAAGCTTCAAAATTTTAATTTGCTTAGTTATATGAATGTACCCCACAGCTAAGGGGCTCGCTTCCCAAATTATAACTTGCTCAGTTATATGCAAATACCTCGCAGTTAGAGGGACAACTTGAAAATTTTAAACTTGCTCAGCTACATCCAAGTACCCTGCAGTTAAAGGGGCAACTTCAAAAAAGATAACTTGCTCATAACTCATGTCGGTACCTTATAGTTGGAAGGGACACCTCTAAAATGATAACTCTGTATTCTTATATGAAATTACCCCCAAATTAAAGGGCAAATATAGAATGATAACTTACTCAAATCATAGGCAAGTACCCGACAGACTATAAGGCAGTTCAATCCCGAAGTTCTCACAGAAATTGGAGCAAGTCGTAGTACTTAAGGCTCCAAGTCCACCATATCGCTCACAGTCTTGAGCCAGTGTCGAGTATAAATATAACATATGATGATTTTGTACCTAAGGATCCAAAGGCACCGGAGCTCTCAGAGTATTGATCAAGTGCCAAGTATAAATATAAGGTACGAATGTTTAGTACCCAAGGCTCCAAGGCAATGGAGCGCTCATCATATTGAGCAACTGCTATGTATAAATATAAGGTATGACAGTTGTGTACCTAAGTCCCCTAGGGAACCGGTGCGCTCATAGCACTTAGCAAGTGCCACGTATACATATAAGTATGATAGTTTAGTACCTAAGGCTCCACTTAGAGTGAACAAATAGTGTAATAGCCTGGAGTGTGGGAATCCACTTAGAGTGGCTCCACATCCCCAAGATTTCAAGTTTGATTGAAAATAATCGAGGGCGAGGGGATCCACCTCGACTGACCCCTCTTCACAAACTTGATGCTACACAAAAGGACTCATGGCTAGGGGTCCACCATGAGTGGTACCCTCATCCAAGATCAATACAAGAAATAGCTTATAGCAAGGGGGTCCACTTTGAGTGGCCCCTCTGCCAAGACCAACGCAAGTAACAGTTCAAGGATGAGGGATTCCACCACAATGGCCTTTTAGTCATGATTACAATAAGAAATAGTTTATGCCGAGGGATTCCACCACGAGTTTCTCCTGTACCAAGAGAAATGTTACAAAACAGCTGGTGGTGAGGGGTACCACCACGAGTGGCCCCTCATCTATAATCAATGGCACGAATAATTCATGGTGAGGGAGTTCAATTTGAGTGACCCCCTTTACTAAAGGCATACACAAAGAGGAAAATCCAAGGTGTGGGAGTCCAAGATAAGTGACCCCTATGCCAAGTACAGACATAGAAATGAAAGGGTCTACCCAAAGCCCACTTCATAAACTGGAAATAAGGTAAAATGAGTTAGAGGGAGGAAACTCACCAAGAGTGGGCCCTCTACCCAAAAAACCGATGCAGAAAAGAGAATGACTTAGGATGAGGAAGTCCACCAGGAGGGACCACTCAGTCACTCCAAATCGGATAGTATAATGATTTAAAGGAATGAAACTTTCACATTCCAAGATGAAGTGATTATTTTGTACAAAACCCTTTGGTCTACCCAACACAGATTTTTATACAAGGGGACTAATGTAGACGGGTGTGTAGCAGTTATTTTAGAATAGCCAAGGGTGAGTGAGACCGCCTAGATGGGCTCCTATTGCCCAAGTTAGCAAGAAAATATTTAGAGCAAGCAGGTCCACTTTGAGTGGTCCTATGATGAGGTGTAAGACCTGTATGAGTTGACTCACAAAGAGAAACCCCTCTACCCAATATAGAAAGCAATAGAATAAGGCCAAGGAAGAGGGGCTCACCGCAAGCAACCCCTCTACCTATGATAAAAGGCCACAGAATAAGGCCAAGGGCGAGGGGCTCACCGTGAGAAACCTCTCTACCCAAGATAGATGTCCACATAAGAAGTCCAAGGATGAGGGGTTCACCACAAGCAACCCTTCTAAATAGGATAGAAGGCCACAAAAGAAGGATAAGGATAAGAGGCTCACTATGAGTAACCCCTCTAATGGAGGTAGAAGGCCACAAAAAAAGGCCAAGGACGAGGGTATCACCGCGAGAAACCCATATGCCCAAGTTGATACCTAGATAAAGAGGTTAACCATAAGTAGCCTCGTCTATAAAACCTGGGATGAGGTGATGGAGAATTTAATGACCCTAAGGGTAATGATGAAGGAACCCTAGGGTCCATCAGATTTGAAAATTGAATTTATAGCGTACAAAGCCTTTTGGGTCTACCTAACACAAAAGACTTTGCACGAGGGGCTAATGTAGAAGGGTGTTTCACGCCTGCCCACTATATTTTAGGCTGATGGTCCCTCATGGCCCTCCCCCAGCTTCCAGAAAATATGGGGGAAAGGAGCAGTCAAAGACCTCCCCCTCAACTACAAAAAAATATTTGGTATGCGGATCCCCCCAGCTTCCAGAAAATGTGGGGGGCAAGGAGCACTCAAAGTACTCCCCCTCAAATGCAGGAAAATATTTGGTATGCGAAACCCCCCAGGGTCCCGACAAAAATTCATATTGAAAAGGAACCCCCTCAGGGTCCCGACAGAAACTCATATTGAAAGGAAACCCCACCAAGGGTTTCGGTAGAAACTCAATTCGAGAAGGCACCTCACCTAGGTGGCGGCAGAAGCTCATGTTGATAGGGAACTCCCAAGGGTCCCTACAAAAACTCAAGTCGAGAAGGAATATCACCTAGGCAGCGGCAGAAGCCCGTGTTGAGAGGGACCCCCCAGGTAACTACGGAAACTCAAGTGGAGAAGGAACCTCACCTAGGCGGTTACAGAAGCCATATCGAGAGGGACCCCTCAGGTCCCTACAGAAACTTAAGTCGAGAAGGAACCTCTCTTAGGCAATGGAAGAAGCCCATGTTGAGAAGGAACCTCACCAATATAGCAGTAGAAGCCCATATTGAGAGGGACCCCCTAATGTCCCTGCAGAAACTTAAGTCGAGAAGGAACCTCACCTAGGCGGTGGCAGAAGACCATGTTTAGATGGACCCCACAGGGTCCTACAGAAAATCAAGTTGAGAAGGAACCTCACCTAGGTGGAGGCAGAAGCCCATATTGAGATGTACCCCCCAGGGTCCCTGCAAAAACTCAAGTCGAGAAGGAACCTTGCCTAGGTGGCGACAGAAGCCCATGTTTAGAGGGACACCCGACTCCCTGAAGAAACTCAATGTTATGAGGAACCTCACCTAGGTGGCGGCAGAAGCCCATGTTAAGAGGGACTCCCCCTGGGTCCCTGCAAAAGTTCACATTGAGAAGGAATTCCCTAGGGTACGTCGCAAGAAAGTAACATTGAGAAGGAACCCACCGGGTCCCTCAATAGAAAAAATTCATGTTGGAGAAAGAATCCCTAGGGTCCCTCGACCGGAGAAATTCCATATTTGAGAAGGAACCCCCAGGGTCCCTCAACAGTAGAAATTCATATTTTATAAGGAACCCCCAAGGTCCCTCGACCACATAAATGGCATATTGGAGAAGGAACCCCAAGGGTACCTCAACAGTAGAAATTCATATTGGAGACGCAACCCCTAGGGTACCTCAACCATAAAAATTCCATATTAGAGAAGGAACCCACCAAGGGTCCCTCAACTATAGAAAAACTCATATGGGAGAGGGAACCCCAGGGTCCCTCAAGCCCCAGAAAACATTGGGTCACAGAACCCTCAAGTTTCCCCTCCCTTGACTCCAAGAACACATTTTGGTGAGGAACCCTCAAGGTCCTCCCCCTCAGCTTCTAGAAAATAATCCAGGATGAGGGAGTGGCTATCATGAGCAACCCCTCACCATGAAAAGTCATTCTTTAAAATAACAAAAATGCTAACACTTACTTTTGAACAGGTAGCCTAGTTCAGTAGGAAGGGCTCAATTAGGCCAGTTGGGATCTCTTGGGAGTTTTGGCTTGGTGGATGAGGAACAAGGTTTAGTGAGCAAGCTCAACCACTTATAACTTTAGTATTGAGAGAATACTACTAGAAAGAACCTAGGGTCACCCAGTCCTCACGCACCTCACTGTCAGACACAACCAACGGCAGCCACTAAAGGGTTACTCACAAGAAAAGAATTATTTATAAAATGATTTTAAAGGAGTGGGTCCTCTAGTCCACTCTAAATAAAAATGATTTTAGAAGGGGGTCCTCAAGACCCCCGTCGATCTTACAAATATTTTAGAGGACGTGGTCCTTGATACACCCCTCAAGTTTACAAAGTTTGTACGAAAAGTTACCGTTTAAAAAGATATTTACCAAATCAGATATTTTGTCTCCATTAGGAGACATATTTTCTTTTTGATTTTGGTTTTCACCCTGTGGCACCTGTCTGATGGGACAGGCTGCTGCACACAGGTAGGGACAAATAGTACACTACATACCTTATCCCTCACCAACCCTCTACGTTTTGGTGCCAAAATTACAAACCCATCCCTAGTGCCCAAGTACAAATAGGTCCTCTAGGCAAGCTCATTGACAGAAAAAACTCAATAGCATTTTTACTCTGTCAAAATCACATCAGAACTTCCTAGTATTCTCTCCCTTCTCTTTCTGTAGTGCTAAGTGCCATGTTCTTTCACTCGTCACTAACAACCGTCATTCTCAGGAGCTCTTCTTGAGAAAATTACTATTATTGTTATCGAAGTTCATCTTCTTGCAGGGAGGGAGTTCCAGCTTGAGCTCCATTTTTACCAAAAGGAGAAGGTTCAACTAAAAGCTGCTCCAGAAGTTCTTGAGAACCTTACAGACAACGTCCATTGGAGTGGGTCACGCCTCACCCTTTCTAGATATTCATAGACCCCAGTTTCACTACCCGCTTACAACCCCAGTTTGAGAATTTGACGATAACTCAAAAGTAACTGAGTTTAGTTTGAGAACATATCGTTAGAGGGAGAGAACCTAAAGCATCCCTCTGACGTGCACAACTCACATAGGACCAATGTAACCTATAGGAATCGATCGTGTGGTCATCGTTATCCCAATTTTATGAATATGAAGATAATTTTTTATATCTGGACTTGGCCCTAAATATGTTCTATTAGAGGGAGAAAATGCAAAACACCCCCTAAACGGCCTCATAAGTGGCGGGAACACGTCCCAAGGGACCAATGTAACTCGCAGGAACTGACTTCGTGGTCGTGAGACCTTTGGTTTTTAAATATGATGATAATTTGAAAATATTTACACATGTGCATAAGGGTTGATAGTGTGCAAAAATCCAAAACACCACCCAAACCACCCCTTGAGAAGCGTGAACACCTCGTACAGTACCAATGTAACTCACCGGAACTGACCTTGTGGTCATAGAATCCCGATTTCAGAATATGACAATAATTTAAAAATATCTAGACTTGGATTTAAAAAACTAATAGTTACAGTGCGAAAACCAAAAACACCCCCCAAAAGGGCCTCGGGGGATGCAGAAACATCGTACAAAACCAATGTAACTTGCAGGAACTGACCTTGTGGTCATAGGCCCCTCGGTGTGAGAATATGATGACAATTTAAAATTTTCTAGACATCGTCTTTCAATTATTCTGTTAGAAGGGAAAACAAAAAAAATCCTCAAACTTAACAAGTGAGGGGCGGTAACACCTCGCACAAAACCATTGTAACTCGCGGGAATTGACCAAATGGTCACGGGATCCTTAATTTGATAATATGATGATAATTTGAAAACATTTAGACAAGGGCTTTAAAATGTGTCGTTAGAGTGAGAAAACCTAAAACTCCCACCAAACTATGTTGTGAGATGTGGAAACACATCCCACAGGACGAATGTAACTTGTAGGAATTGATCGCATTGTCACGGGACCCTGAATTTGAAAATATCCATACTTAAGCTTAAAATCTGTAGTTAGAGAGTGAAGACCCCCCCCCCCCCTCCCGCCCCAAATGGCCCCATGATAGGCACGAACACCTCGCACGGGCAAAATATAACTCGCACAAAATAACCACACAGTCACGGAAACCCAGTTTAAGAATATGACTATAATTTGAAAATATCTAGACTTGGGCTTAATAACATATCGTTAGAGGGAGAAATCACAAACCACCCACCAAACGGCTCTGTGAGAGGTGGGAACACCTTACACGGGACCAATGTAACACGCAGGAAGTGACTGCGGGATCACAACCCCTCGATTCTGAAATGTGACTATAATTTGAAAATATTAGAATTAGGCTTTAAAACATGTCGTTGTATGGATTAAACCCAACACACCCCCAAAATAGGCCCGTGAGAGGCTGGAACAGCTCCCATATGACCAATGTAACTCAGTGGAACTAACTGTGTGGTAACGATACCCCTGGGTTGAGAATATGATGATAATTTGAAAATATCTAGACTTAGGGTTAAAAATATGACGTTAGAGAGAGAAATCCTAAAACACCCCCTCAAATGGCCCTTTGAGAGGCGCAAACGCCTCCCACAGGACCAAGGTTAATCGCAGCAAGACCTCTAGTTTGAGAATATGATGATAATTTTCTAATATCTAGATTTAGGGTTAAATACATGTTGTTATAGGGTGAAAATCAAAAACACCACCCAAACACCCCCCCTGAGAGGCGAGAACGCCTTACACGACACCAATGTAACTCGCAGTATCAATGTTACTCGCAAACGACCCCGTAGTAGGTAGAACACATCGCCTAGGACCAATGTAACTAATAGGAACTGGTCACAGGACCCACAGTTTGAGAATATGATGATAATTTGAAAATATCGATACTTCGACTTAAAAATATTCCATTATGGGGGAAAATCTCAAAATAACCCCCAATTGGCCCCATGAGAGGCACTAATGCCACACACGGCTCCAATATAACTCGTAAGAACTGACCACATCAAGAGACCCTCAATTTGAAAATATGACACTAAATACAAAATATCTAGTATGTCTGAAAAATGTGTCGTTAGAGGAAGAAAACCCAAAACACCCCCCAAACAGCCTCATGAGACGCACAAACACCTCAGACAGGACCAATGTAACTCGTAGGAGATGATCACGTGGTCAGAGGACTAATGATTCACAAATATGATGATAATATCTATACTCGTAGGAGTTGACCACGTGGTCAGGGGACTACAAATTAACAAATATCTATACTTGAGCTTAAAAATGTGTCGTTAGAGGTCGAAAACCCAAAAAAGTCACAACGTGGATATATGAGAGGTGAGAACACCTCTAACTGGACCAATTTTACTCGCACGAACAAACCATTCTGTCACGGGACCACCAGATTGAGAATATGATGATAATTCTAAAATATCTAGACTTAGTTTAAAACATGGTGTTAGAGGGACAACCCACTAAACTCCCCCCAAACGTCCCCTTAAGAGGCACAAACACCTCGCACATGACCAATGTAACTCACAGGAACTTACCTCGTGGTCGCGGGACCTATGATTTAAGAATATGATGATATTTTAAAATTATATAAACTTTGTCTTAAAAACATGTCGTTAGTGGGCAAAAAGCCAAAAAAAACAAGTAGCCAAGTGAGAGGCTTACACACCTAGCATCGGATCATTAAAACTTGTAGGAGCAGATTGCATGGTCATGGACCCTCTTGTTTGACAATATGAGAATAATTTTAAAATATATAGACTTGGGCTTCAAACGGGACTTTAGAGGGAGAAAACTCAAAACACCCACCAATGGTCCACGAGAGAGGCGTGAACACCTTGCATGATACCAATGTGACTCGTAAGAATTAACGACATGGACAGGAATCCCGGTTTGAGAATATGATGATAATATGAAAAAAAATCCAAACTTTGTCTTAAAAACGTACCATTAGAGGGAAAAAACTCCAAACTCCCCCCAAACAACCCTGTGAAAGGTGCAAACATCTCGCAAGGGAGAAATGTATATAACAACTCACCTTATGGTGATGGGACTCCGATTTTAGAATATGACGATAACTTGATAATATCTAGGTTTTGTGTGAAGAACATTTCGTTAGAGGGAGAAAATTCAAAACACCCCCCCCCCCCTAAATGGCACCTTAGGAGGCAGGAACATGTCACATGGGACAAATGTAACTCGCCAGAACTGATCGGGTGATCCCAAAACCACGGGTTGATAATATGATGATAGTTTAAAAATATCTAGACTTGAGCTTAAAAATGTGCTGCTAGAGGGAGAAATCCCAAAACAGCCCCTAAGCAGCCTCATGCGAGGCACAAACATTTCACACGGGACCATTGTAACTCCCAGGAATTGACCGTGTGGTCAGGGGACTAACGGTTTGAGAATATGATGATAATAAGAAAATATGTAGAATTTGCCTTAAAACGTGTTGTTAAAGGTCGAAAACAAAGCTCCAAATGGCCAAGTGAGAGGGAAGAACACCTCGCACGAAACTAGTGTTACCCGTAGTAACTCACCGCATGGTCACGGGACCACCGGGTTGAGAATATCATGATATTCTAAAAATATCTAGACGTAGGCTGAATAACATGACGTTAGAGGGACATAACCATAAACACCCCCCAAACAACAATTTAAGAGCCACGAACACCTCACGAAGGACAAATAAAAATTACAGGACATGACCTCATGGTCACGGGACCCATGGTTTGATATTAAGATAATAATTTAAAAATATTTAGATTTAGGTTTTGTAAATTTCCGTTAGAGGGAAAAAAATCTAAAACACTCCCCAAACGGCCTCGTGAAAGGAGCGAGCTCCTCGAATAGGACCAACGTAACTCGCAGGAACTGACCTCATGGTCACGGGACCCCGATTTGAGAATATGAGTTTAATTTAAAAGTATCTAGACTTGGTCTTAAAAACACGTTAGAGGGAGAAAACCCAAAACACCCCCTCCCCAAACGGCCCCGTGGGAGGCGGGAACACGTCGTACGAGATTAATGTAACTCGTTGAAATTGATCATGTGGTCACGGGACCAAAAGTTTGAGAATAAGATGACAATTTGAAAATATCTAGATCTGGGCATAAAAACATGCCGTTAGAGGACAAAAAGCTCTAAAAAAAATTGCCCCATACGGGGCTAGAAAACCTTGCACGGGAACAATGTAACTTACAGGAACTGACAGCTTAGTCATGGGGAACCCCATTTTTGAGAATATGACGATAATTGGAAATATCTAGACTTGGGCTTAAAAATGTGCCATTAGATTTTGATAAGCCAAAATAGCTCCCAAACGGCCTCGATAGAGGCTTGAACAAGTCGTACGAGTTGAATGCACCTCACAGAAATAGAACTTATGGTCATGGGACCTCGATTTGAGAATATGATGATAATAAAAAAGTATCCATACTTGGGCTTTAAAATAATCCATTGGAGGATGAAAAACTAAAACACCCCCAAATGGCTCCTTGAGAGACGGAAACATATTGCACTAGACCAGTGTAACTTGCAGGAACTGACAGTGTGATGATAGGACCCCCAGTATAAAAGTATGACAATAATTTAAAAATATCGAGACTTACACGTAAAAACATGATATAGAGAATTAAAACCTAAAACACCCCCCATATGGCCCCGTGACAGACGCGAACACCTCGTACGGGACCAATGTATCTACCAGGAACAGACCTCATGGTCATGGTATCCCTATTTGAGAATATGATAATAATTCGAGAATATGTATACTTGTCATTAAAAACATTTCCTTTGATAGATAAAAACCCCAAACACCCCCCAAACGACACCGTGAGGGGTGTGAACACGTCTCATGGGACCAAAGAACTCACAAGAATTGAATGCGTGGTCACGGTCTCCCTATTTGATAATATGATGACAATTTGAAAATATGTAAACTTGGACTTAAAAATGTGCCATTAGAGTTAAATAATCCTAAAACTCACCAAACGGCTTCGTGAAAGGCATGATAACCTCACTCATGACCAATGTAATTTGCAGGACCTGACCGTATTGGGAGGGGACTATCGGTTTGAGAATATGATGAAAATTTGAAGATATCTATACTTGGGCATAAAAACATGTCATTAAAGGTCACAAACCCAAAACACACCTGAAAGGCCCATTAAAAGGCGGAAACACGTCGCAAGGGACTAATTCATCTTGTAGTAACTGATTTCACGGCCATTAGATCACCGGGTTGAGAATAGGATGATAATTTGAATATATCTAGACTTGGGCTTAAAAACGTATCATTAGAGGGCGAAAACAAAAAACACCCCCCAAACGACCCTTGAGAGATGTAAACACCTGCCACAAGGCCAATGTAACTCACAGGAACTAACCAAGTGGTCACGGTACCCTTAATTTGAGAATATGAATATAATTTTAAAATATATTCACATGGGCTTAAAAACGTGCCATTTGAGTAAAACCCACTAAACGGCTCGGTGAGAGGCGTGAACACCTCACACGGGACCAATGTAACTAGAAACAACTGAACTCATGGTCACTGGATCCCAGTTTTAAAATATGATGATAATTTTAAAATGTCTAGACTTGGGCTTAAAAACATAACATTATGGGGAGAAGCACTAAAACGCGCCCCAATGGCACTGTGAGTGGCACAAACACCTCGCACGAGACCAATGTAATTAGTAGCAACTGAACTCATGGTCACAGGACCCCGATTTGCGAATATGATGATAATTTAAAATTATCTACACTTGGTCTTAAAAACATATTCTTAGAGGGATAAAACCCAAAACTTCCCTTAAGAGGCGAGAACACCTCGCATGGGACCAATGTAACTCGTGGAAACTTAACGTGTGATCACGGGATCCCTGATATGAGAAAATGATTATAAATTTAAAATATCTAGACTTAGGCTTAAAAACATGCCATTAGAGGGAGAAACCCCAAAACAGCCCCCCTAAACCGCCCCATGAGAGGCGAGAACGCCTCGCAGGGGGGCGATGTAACTCGCAGGAATTGATTGCGTATTCATGAGATCCTAAGTTGGAAAATATGATGACCTTAAAATATATACTCATGGGCTTAAAAATGTGTCGATGGAGTATGAAAACAAAAAATACCCCTCAACCACCCTCGTGAGAGGTGCAAATACCTCGTACGCAGCCAACGTAACTCGTTAGAACTGACGGCATGGTCTCGGGATCCCCAATTTGAGAATATAATAGTAATTTAAAAATATTTGGACCTAGTCTTGAAAATGTGCCATTAGAGGGCGAAAACTCAGAAGGTCCCCAAAACTGTCCCGTGAGTGGAGGGACCACCTCGCACGGTACTAATGTAACTCGTAGGATCTAACTATGTGTTCATGACACCCTCGGTTTCAAATAGGATAATAATTTGAAAATAATTGGACTTGGGCTTAAAAACTTGTCAATAGAGTGCGAAAACACAAACCCCACTCCAAAAAACCCAATGAGAGGATCAAACACCTTATGTGGGACCAATGTAATTCGAATGAACTGATCGAGTGCTCATGGAAATCCTGATATGAAAATGTGAGGATAATTTTAAAATATTCAGACTTAGGCTTAAAAACATGTCGTTGGAGAGAGAAAACCTAAATACCCCCAAATGGCCCCGTGAGATGCAAGAACGTGGTCACATGGGACCAATGTATCTCCTTGGAACTGACTGCGTGGTCACGAGATCCTCAGTTTGAAAATATGATGACAATTTGAAAATATACAGACTTGGGCTTAATAGCAAGGCGATAGAGTGAAAAAACCAAAAACACCCCCCAAACAACCCCGTAAGAGGCGCAAACACCTCGCATGGGATCATTGTAACTCGTTGGAACTAACAATGTTATCACGTAACTGTCTATTTGAGAACATGATTACAATTTGAAAATATCTATACGTAAGCTTTAAAATGTGCCATTAGTGTTGAAAACACAAAACACACCCAAAAGGCCTCGTGAATGGTGTGAACACCTCGCACGGAACCAATGTAACTCGTAGGAACTAACGTCGTGGTCATGGGACCCCTAATTTGAGAATATGATGATCATTTGAAAATATATGTACCGGGGCTTAGAAACATGCCTTTAGAGGGAGAAAACCCAAAACACCCCTCAAACGACCCCGTCAGAGGCGGGAACACCTCGCACATGACCAATATAACTCGTAGGATCTAAAGGCATGGTCATGAGACCCTCAGTTTAAAATTTGATGATAATTTGAAAATATGTAGACTTGGGCTTAAAAAATGACGATAGAGTGTGAAAACCCAAAACACCCTCCAAACAATCATGCGAGAGGCGCAAGCACCTCACACGGGACCAATGTAGCTCGAAGGAACTGACTAAGTGCGCACGGGATCCCCAATATGAGAATATGATGATAATTTTAAAATATTCAGACTTCGGATTAAAAATATGTCATTATAGAGAGAAAACTCAATACATCCGCCAAACGGCACCGTAAGAGGCAAGAACACCTCACATGGGACCAATGTAACTCTCCATAACTGACTTCGTGGCCTGCGATCCTCATTTTGAAACTATGATGATAATTTGAAAATATCCATACTTGAGGGGAAAAAGATTTCGATATAGTTCAAAAACCCAAAATACCCACCAAACAATCCTATAAGAGGTGTGAACACGTCGCATGGTACCAATGTAACTCGCATGAACTGACGATGTAGTCACGGGAGCCCCGGTTTGAGAATATGACAATATTTTGAAAATATCTAGGCTTGGGATTAAAAATGTTTCATTAGTGGGTGAAAAGGTAAAACATCCCCGTGTGAGGCACGAACACCTCGCACGGGACCAATGTAACTCCCAGGAACATATTACATGATCACGGGACCAATGTAACTCCCAAGAACTTATTACACGATCACGGGACCCCATCTTGAGAATATGACAATAATTTGAAAATATCTACACTTGGGCTTAAAAACGTGCTAGTAGAGTGATAAAACCAAAAACACCAAGCAAACACCCCCTTAAAAGGCAGGAACATGTCGCACGGGTCAAATGTAACTCGTAAGAACTAATCGCGTGGTCATGGGATTCCTGGTATGAAAATATGATGATAATTTTAAAATATCTAGACTTAGCCTTAAAACCTTGTCGTTAGAGGTAGAAATAAAAAAACTCACCCCAAACGGCCTCATTTGTTGTAAGAACACCTCACCCGGTAACAATGTAACTTGTAAGAACAGGTTGTGTGGTGACTTGACCATCAGTTTGAAAATATGATCATAATTTGAAAATATCTATACCTGGGATTAATAACATGTCGATAGAGTGCAAAAACCAAACACACCCTCAAGACGAGCCCGTGAGAAACGCGGACACCATGCACGGGACCAATGTAACAGGAACTGATGGCGTGGTCACGGGACCCACGATTTGAGAATATAATAATAATTTTCAAAATATCTAGATTAGGGATTATAAATGAACCATTAGTGGGTGAAAAAACAAAACACCCTCAAACGGCCTCGCGAGTGGCACAAACAACTCGTGCGGGACCAAAATAACTCATAGGAACATATTACATGGTCACCGGACCTCGGTTTTAGAATATGATCATAATTTGAAAATATCTACATTTGGGCTTAAAAACCTGCGGCTAGAGGGATAAAACACAAAACACCCACCAAATGGCCCCTTAAGAAGTGAACACCAAGCACGGGACCAATGTAACTTGTAGGAACTAATCGTGTGATCACGAGATCCATGAATGAGAATAAGACGATAGTTTTAAAATATCTAGACTTAGGCTTAAAAGTATGTCGTTAGAGGGAGAAAACCCAAAAAAACATGCAAACGGCCTGGTGAAAGGCTTGAACACTTCACATAGGACCAATGTAACTTAGAGGAACTGACTTTGTGGTCGTGGGACCCTCGATTCGATAATATGCCGATAATTTGAAAATATCTAGACAGGGGCTTAAAAACATACCTTAAGAGGGAAAACCTCAAGTTAGTCCAAACCTCAAATACCTACGAAATATAACAATCTCAAGTGTAGAGTTAAGAAAGGGTATCAATCCACTTCCAAGGGGGTAAACTAGAGACAAATTCAATTGTAATTCACTTTTTATTTTCTTTTTGTGCTTTTTCACTTTTCTACCTTTTTTAAGCTTTTCAAATATTAAAACAATTGGGTGAGGTGATGATTTAAACTAAACTAAACTAAATGTGATATGATAACAACTAACTAGAAAGTGAATAAAATGGAAAATAAAGTCTAAAAAAAAAATAAGAGATAAATTGAGGTAAATAATTGTGAGAACAATCAAGGAGTGGGATTACACCACAAATTTTCGCTATTCTAATTAATTAATTTAATTAATTGAATTCTCCCAAATTAATATCAAAATTACAAATCAACTCTCGTTGCAAATGTAATTTTAATAGTAACCTTTTAGAAAATTAAGTTTAACACCCCACAACTCTTGAAAACAGATCTACACTCTTTTTAATTAATCACCCACTAGGATCGATCAATTAAAATTTATGTCAATCTTAGAAAATAATTTTAGAGTTGAAATTTAAGTTATAATACCCCACTTAAGAAACCCCTATTTCTAGTTCGAATCTAAAATGGGTATTATAATTAGAATTTCGATTTTCTCTCAAAAATCATTTACCCTCTCTCGATGCGTAAATTTAAGGGTGAGGATCAAAAATAACATTCAAAGGGAATTTTCAAGTAATCAAACTAATTAAACTAAAATAACATCAAATAAGGGTTTCCCCCCACCCCTTGAAAGGGGATTTAGCCTAACATAATATGAAATATGAAAAATTAATAATCAAGGCTACTAAAATAAAATAGAAGTGAATAAAATAAGCAAATCAAATCTCTTTGAGAAAGTTGAACTCCACTCTTACAAATTGAAGCATACAATCCCTCTAATTGAGCATCGAGGTGATTTGAAATTAAATATCCACTCAATTAACTCTCTTACAATATTTAATCTCACAAATATCTAACAAAAATAAAAAGAATAAAATAAAACTATTTACAAATGGTGTTTTTCTCTACAATTCTCTCTCTATAAATTCCTATCTAAAAAGCCTCCTTCAAATTGAGTCTTATTCTTCTTTTTATAATAGGCATGGAGCTGGCATGGATCTAGGGGTATAAATGGGAGGATAAAGGTGTGCATGTGGTTTGGGTATGGCATGGGTTGTGTGAGGTGTGGGGGAATGAGGTAATGAGATAAAAAAAAATCATATTTGTTAAAAGGTTGTTTTGGGGAATTGGGTTGAAGTGGGTTAGAAAGGTGAGATGGGAAATGGGTTGCAAGTTGAAATTGGGATTTAGAAGATGGGTATCCGATTTCAAGGTCGTGGGTTCCAGCGTGGCAGCGAGTAGGGTCGGAGGGTCTAGTTGGCGGTTGGAATCGCTGGTGAAGGTAGTTAAGGTGTTAGGTGTTGGTTGATGGGGGTTTTAGGGTATGAGGATGAGAGGGGAAGGAATTGTTAATGGAGGTTGTTTTTGGTTATGGGAGTAGGAGAGAGAGTATGGATTAGGGGAAGATGATGATAGAGGTGATAAGGTGTGTGAGGGTGTAGGAGAGTAAGTGTGTGGCTTAGGGTGTAGGATAGATTAGTTGGGTTTACGATAAGTGTATGTGGGTAATGTGTGTTAATTTATGACCCTTAATAAAAATAATACTAAAAAAACTAAAAATCATAAAACTAAAAATCTAAAATAAAAATCCTACTTCGAATAATAAAATATAGACTCAAATTAAAAATAAAACTAAAAAAAGAAATAAAATAAAAATAAAAAAATAAAAATCTATTACACTAAAAACTAAAATTCAAATTAAATGTAAAATCAAATAAAACTAATAAATGAAATCCTATAACAAATCTAATCCTGATAAAAATAAAATTAAATAAAATAAAAATTAAAACTAAAAAATAAAAAATAAAAAGAAATATAAAAAATAGAAAATAAATCATAGAAATTCTAAATAAATCTAAAATACATTCTAAAAATAAATATGACTCAAAAAAAATCTAAAAAATAATAAAAGGGCACAAACTAACACACACGGGCCTCGGGGTAGGTTTAGGCTAGGTTTGGGTAGGCTAGGATAAGGGACAAGGTCTAATTAGTTCCATAATATGTACAATTGCCTTGAAATACGCGTTTGAACATCGCAACGTGCATTCGGCCTACAAAATAAATATTTATGCACATAAGACCCATATTGCCGAGAATTAGCAACTAAAGTACGTTTATTCGGGGTATAAAATGTACAGATTTGGATGCTTATCACATGGTACTAATGTAACTCGTAGGAAGTGACCTTATGGCCATAGAATTCTGGTTTGAGGATATTAGAATAATTTGAAAACATATCGTCTTGGGCTTAAAAACATGCGGTCAGAAGGAGAAAACACAAAAAAACCCAAAACAACCCCGTGACAGGCGGGAACACCTCACACGGAACCAATGTAACTCGTAAGAATTAACCACGTGGTCACGACACCCCCATTTAGCGACTATGATGATAATATGAAAACATATGGACATGGCTTTTAAAATGTGTTGTTAGAGTGCGAAAATCCAAAATACCCACCAAACGACGCCGTGAGAGGTGCGAACACCTCCCACAGACCAATGTAACTCATAAGAGATGAATGCATGGTCACGAGACCCTCGATTTTAGATTATGATGACAATTTGAAAATATCTAGCCCTAGTCTTAAAAATGTGCCACTTGAAGGTAAAAATCGAAACCCCCCTAAAAGGACTCGTGAGAAGCACGAACACCCCGCACAAGACCAATGTAACTCACAAGAATTGACCTTATGGTCATGGGACCCAAGTTTGATAATATGAAGATATTTTTTAAATATCTAGATTTGGTCTTAAAAACATGTCGTTAGAGGGATAAAACACAAAACACCCACCAAACGGCTCCTTAAGTGGAGGGAACACATTGTGGGAGACCAATGTAACTCACGGGAACTGACCGTGTGGTAATGGTACCCACGGTATAAGACCGTGACAATAATTTAAAATAGTAAGACATTACCTCAAAAATTTGTCGTAAGGGGGAGAAAATCCAAAACATCCCAAAAATGTTCTTGTGACGGACGTGAACATGTCCCATGGGACCAATGTAACTCGTAGGAACTAGTCACATGGTCAGGAGACCCCTGATTTAAGAATATGATGTTAATTTGAAAATATCTATACTTGGGCTAAAAACGTGCCATTCGTGAGTGAAAACACAAAACTCCCCAAAACGGCTCTATAAAGGCACAAATAACTCGCACGGGACCAAAATAACTCGTAGGAACAGATTAAACGATCACAGGACCTTGACTTCATAATATGATGATAAATTGAAAATATGTACATTTGGGGTTAAAAACATGTTGCTGGAGGGATAAAACATAAAACACCCACCAAACGGCTCCTTAAGAACGACCAATGTAACTCTTAGGAACGACCGTGTGGTCATGGGATATTTGGTATGAGAATATGATGATAATTTTAAAATATCTAGACTTAGGCTTAAAAATATATCGTTACAGGGAGAAAACCCAAAACAACACACAAACGGGCACATGAGAGGCGCCTCACACAGGACCAATGTGACTCGTACGAACTGACTGTGTGGTCATGGGACTCTTAGTTCGATAATATGAACATAATTTTAAAATATCTCGACCGGGTCTTAAAAATGTACCTTTAGAGGGAAAAAACACAAAACACCCCTTAAACGATCCGTGAGAGGAGAGAACACCTTGCTGGGGAATAATGTAACTCGCAGAAACTGACCACATGGTCACAGAATTACGATTTGAAAATATGATGAAAATTTGAAAGTATCTTGACTTAGGTTTGAAAACGTGTTGTTAGAGTGAGAAAAATAAAATCACCCCCAAAATGACCTTGGAGGAGGCGAGAATATGCCGCACAGGACCAATGTAACTCACGAGAATTGATTGCGTGGTAAGAGGCCTCTCGGTGTTAAAATAATTTAAATTTTTTTTAGAATTCCCCTTAAAAACATGTTGTTAAAAGTCAAGAATACAAAATACACCAAAACAACCCCGTGAGAGGCGGGAACACCTCTCACGAAACTCATGTAACTCGTAGGAACTGACAGCGTGGTCAAACGACCCCCGGTTTGAGTGTGAAAACCCAAAACACCCACCTAACGACACCGAGAGAGGCATGCATTGTTACCATGGGACTAATGTAACTCGTAGGAACTAACCGCGCGATCACAGGATCCCTGGTTTTAGAATATGATTATAATTTGAAAATATCAAGACTTGGGCTTAACAACTTGCCATTAGAGGGTGAAAACACAAAACACCCCCAAACGTCCTTGTGAGAGGCATAAACACCTTGCACGCGACCAATGTAACTCACTGGAACTGACCTCATGGTCATGGGACCCCATTTTAAGAATATGACAATAGTCAGAAAATTATAAGATTTGTCCTTAAAAACATGACATTATAAGGATAAAACCCAAAACAACAACTAAATGGCCACTTGAGTGTCGGAAACACACCGCACGAGACCAATGGTAAAGGGAACCACAATATGAGTGTATGACGATAATTTCAAAATATCTAGACTTAGGTTAAAAAATTTGCCCTTAGATGGAAAAAACCCAAAACACCCCCAAAATGACTTTGTGAACGTCGCGAACACCTACCACGGGACTAATGTAACTCGTGGAAACTTACCGCGTAATCACGAGACCCACAATTTTAGAATATGATGATAATTTTAAAATATCTAGATTTGAATGTAAAAACGTGACATTTTTGGGAAAAAACACAAAACACCCCCAAAATGGCCCCGTGAGAGGCGAACAGCTCGCACGGGACTAATGTAACTCGCATGAACTGATTACACGGTCACAGGGCCCCAATTTGAGAATATAATTATAGTTCGATATTATCTAGATTTAGGCTTAAAAACATGTCGATAGAGTGTAAAAACCCAGAACACCATTAAAGCGACTCCACAAGAGGCGCGGACACCTCGCAGGGGACCAATGTAACTCATAAGAATAGACTGTGTGGTCACGGGACCCCCGGTTTGAGAATATGATGATAATTTGAAAATATTTAGACTGGGTCTTAAAAATGAGCCATTAGTATTGAAAATTGAAAACACACCCAAACTGCCCCAGGAGAGGCGCAAACACCTAGCACTACACGAATGTAACTTGCAGGTATTGACCTCATGGTCATGAAATCCCATCTTGATTATATGATGGTAACTTTAAAATATTTGGACTTGGGTTTTAAAATGTGTCGTTAGAGTGCCAAAACCCAAAACGCCCCTAAAACATCACCGGGGGAGGCATTTACCTCATAACATCTAACTGCATGGTCATAGTCCCATTAGTGTGAGAATATAATTATAATTTGAAAATTTCTATACTTGTCCTTAAAAAAATGTTGTTAGAAGGAGAAACCACAAAACACCCCCAAACGACCACCTGGGAGTCAGGAACACCTCCCATGGAATCAATGTAACTCGCAAGAACTGGCCACGTGGTCACGAGGCCCTCGATTTGAAAATATGACAATAATTTGGAAATATCTATACTTGGGCTAAAAACATGTCAATAGAGTGCGAAAGCCCAAAACACCCCGCAAACGACCCCGCGAGAGGCGCGAATAGCTCTCACGGGACCAATGTAACTCGCAAGAACAGAAGGCGTGGTCATGGGCTCTTGGTTTGAGAATATGACGATAATTTGAAAATATCTAGATTAGGGCTTAAAAACGTGTCATTTGAGGGTGAAAAACGAAATACCCTTAAACGGAACCGTGAGAGGTGCTAAAACCTTGCAAGGGACCATTGTAACTCACATGAACTGACCTCATGGTCAAGAAATTCTAGTTTCGGAATATGACAATAATTTGAAACCATGTAGTCTTCAGCTTAAAAACATACCGGTAGAAGGAGAAAACACAAAACACCCCCAAAATAACCCTGTGAGAGCCGGGAACACCTCACACGGAACCAATGTAACTAGAAAGAACTAACCACATGGTCACGACACCCCCATTTTGAGAATATGATAATAATTTGAAAATTTCTGGACATGGATTTTAAAACGTGTTGTTAGAGTGAGAAAAAACAAAATACCCACCAAATGATGCCGTAAGAGGTGTGGACACCTCCCACAGACCAATGTAACTCATAAGAACTGACTGAGTCATCACGAGACCCTCAATTTTAGATTATGATGACAATTTGAAAATATCTAGCCCTGGTCTTAAAAGCGAGACATTAGAGGGCGAAAACCCAAAACCCCCTAAAAGTCCTCGTGAGAGGCTGAAACCACGCACATGACCAATGTAACTCATATGAATTGACCTTACGTCCACGAGACCCAAGTTTCATAATATGACGCTATTTTGAAAATATCTAGATTTGGTCTGAAAAACATGTCATTGGAGGGATAAAATACAAAACACTCGCCAAACAACCCCTTGAGTGACAGGAACACGTCGCACGAGACCAATGTAACTCGTGGAAACTGACCATGTGGTAATGGGACCCACGGTATGAGAGTATGACGATAATTTAAAATATGAAGACTATGTCTTAAAAATATGTTGTTAGAGGGGGAAAATCCAAAACACCCCCAAAATGACCTTGTGAGAGGCTCGAACGCCTCCCACGGGACTAATGTAAATCCTAGGAACTAGCCGCATGGTCACAAGACCCCCAATTAAATAATATGATGTTAATTTGAAAATATCTATATTTGGGCTAAAAACGGGCCATTAGTGGGTGAAAAGACAAAACTCCCTAAAACAGCCCCGTGAAAGGCACAAACACCTCGCACAGGACCAAAATAACTCATAGGAAGAGATTAAATGATCATGGGACCTCGCGTTGAGAATATAATGATAATTTTCAATTTTGTACATTTGGGGTTAAAAACAAACTGTTAAAGGGATAAAACACAAAACACCCACCAAAACGGCCCCTTAAGAGGCGTAAACACCAAGGACGAGACCAATGTAACTCGTAGGAATGACCGTGTGGTCATGTGATCCCCAGTATGAGAATATAATGATAATTTTAAAATATCTAGACTTAGGCTTAAAAACATACCGTTAGAGGGAGAAAACCCAAAACAACACACAAATGGGCCCGTGAGAGGTGCGACCACCTCATACGGGACCAATGTGACTCGTAGGAACTGACTACGTGGTCATGGGACTCTTGGTTCCATAATATGACCACAATTTGAAAATATCTCGATCGGTCTTAAAAACGTGCCTTTAGAGTGCAAAAAACAAAAACACCCCCTAAACAGCCCCGTGAGAGGCGCGAACACCTCGCACGGGACCAATGTAACTAGCAGGAACTGTCCACGTGGTCACAAAATTCCGATTGGAGAATATGATAATAATTTAAAAATATCTAGACTTGGGTTTAAAAACATGCCGTTATAGTGTGAAAACACAAAACACCCCCAAAATAACCCTGTGAGAGGCGGGAACACCTCACACGGAACCAATGTAACTAGAAAGAACTAACCACATGGTCACGACACCCCCATTTTGAGAATATGATAATAATTTGAAAATTTCTGGACATGGATTTTAAAACGTGTTGTTAGAGTGAGAAAAAACAAAATACCCACCAAATGATGCCGTAAGAGCTGTGGACACCTCCCACAGACCAATGTAACTCATAAGAACTGACTGAGTCATCACGAGACCCTCAATTTTAGATTATGATGACAATTTGAAAATATCTAGCCCTGGCCTTAAAAACGTGCCATTAGAGGGCGAAAACCCAAAACCCCCTAAAAGTCCTCGTGAAAGGCTGAAACCACGCACATGACCAATGTAACTCATATGAATTGACCTTATGTCCACGAGACCCAAGTTTCATAATATGACGCTATTTTGAAAATATCTAGATTTTGTCTGAAAAACATGTCATTGGAGGGATAAAATACAAAAGACTCGCCAAACAACCCATTGAGTGGCAGGAACACGTCGCACGAGACCAATGTAACTCGTGGAAACTGACCATGTGGTAATGGGACCCACGGTATGAGAGTATGACGATAATTTAAAATATGAAGACTATGTCTTAAAAATATGTTGTTAGAGGGGGAAAATCCAAAACACCCCCAAAATGACCTTGTGAGAGGCTCGAACGCCTCCCACGGGACTAATGTAAATCCTAGGAACTAGCCGCATGGTCACAAGACCCCCAATTAAATAATATGATGTTAATTTGAAAATATCTATATTTGGGCTAAAAACGGGCCATTAGTGGGTGAAAAGACAAAACTCCCTAAAACAGCCCCGTGAAAGGCACAAACACCTCGCACAGGACCAAAATAACTCATAGGAAGAGATTAAATGATCATGGGACCTCGCGTTGAGAATATAATGATAATTTTCAATTTTGTACATTTGGGGTTAAAAACAAACTGTTAAAGGGATAAAACACAAAACACCCACCAAAACAGCCCCTTAAGAGGCGTAAACACCAAGCACGAGACTAATGTAACTCGTAGGAATGACCGTGTGGTCATGTGATCCCCAGTATGAGAATATAATGATAATTTTAAAATATCTAGACTTAGTCTTAAAAACATACCGTTAGAGGGAGAAAACCCAAAACAACACAGAAATGGGCCCATGAGAGGTGCGACCACCTCATACGGGACCAATGTGACTCGTAGGAACTGACTACGTGGTCATGGGACTCTTGGTTCAATAATATGACCACAATTTGAAAATATCTCGATCGGTCTTAAAAACGTGCCTTTAGAGTGAAAAAAACAAAAACACCCCCTAAACAGCCCCGTGAGAGGCGCGAACACCTCGCACGGGACCAATGTAACTCGCAGGAACTGTCCACGTGGTCACAAAATTCCGATTGGAGAATATGATAATAATTTAAAAATATCTAGACTTGGGTTTAAAAACATGCCGCTATAGTGTGAAAACCCAAAACACCCCCAAAATGACCCTGGAGGAGGCGGGAATATATCCGCACAGGACCAATGTAACTCGCGAGAATTGATTACGTGGTCACTGGCCGCTCTGTGTGACAATGTGATGATAATTTCAATTTTTTTAAACTTGGTCATTAAAACATGCCGTTAGAAAGAGGGAATACAAAATACACCCAAAACAACCCTGTGTGAGGCAGAAACACCTCGCATGGAACTAATGTAACTTGTAGGGGCTGACCACGTGGTCAAAAGATCCCAGTTTGAGTACAAAACCCCAAAACACCCAGCCAACGACACTGAGAGAGGCGTGAACAGTTCCCATGGGACCAATGTACCTCGTAGGAACTCACCGCGTGATCACGGGATCCATAGTTTTAGAATATGATGATAATTTGAAAATATCAACACTTGTTCTTAACAACTTGCCATTAGAGGGAGAAAACACAAAACACCTCCCAAAAGTCCTTGTGAGAGGAACAAACACCTCGCACAGGACCAATTTTACTCACTGAAACTAACCTCTTGGTCACGAGACCCCAGTTGAAGAATATGATGATAGTTTGAAAATATTAAGATTTTATCCTAAAACCCTGCCATTATAGGGATAAAAACCAAAACACCCGCTAAATCGCCACTTGAGTGACAAAAACACATCGTACGAGACCAATGGTTAAGGGACCCACAGTATGAGAGTATGAGGACAATTTAAAAATATCTAGACTTAGGTTAAAAATTATGCCCTTAGAGGGAGAAAAACCAAAACACCCCCAAACTGACTTTGTGAACGTCGCGAACACCTCTCGCAGGACCAATGTAACTCATAGGAACTGACTGCATCATCATGGGATCCATGATTTTATAATATGATGATAATTTTAAAATATCTAAACTTGGGCCTAAAAACATGTCATTAATGGACAAAAACACAAAACACCCCGAAATGTCTCCGTGAGAGACGCGAACAGCTCGCACGGGACTAATGTATCTTGCACGAACTGATTACATGGTCACGGGACCCTGATTATAAAATATGATGATAATTCAATATTATTTAGATTTAGGCTTAAAAACATGTTGATAGAGTGTAAAAACCGAAAACACCACCGAAATGACTCCACGAGAAGCGTGAACACCTCGCACGGGAACAATGTAACTCGTAAGAACTGACGGTGTGGTCACGGGACCCCCGATTTGAGAATATGATGATAATTTGAAAATATTTATATTGGGGCTAAAAAATGAGCCATTAGTAGTGAAAACCCAAAATACACCCAAACAACATCGAGAGAGGCACGGACACCTCACACGGGACCAATGTAACTCGCAGGAATTGACCTCATGGTCACAAAATCCTGGTTTGATTATATAATGATAATTTGAAAATATTTGGACTTGGGTTTAAAAATGTGCCATTAGAATGCCAAAACCCAAAACACCCCTAAAATATCCTAGAGGAGGTGTGTACCGCACAACAACTAACTTCGTGGTCACAGTTTGTTGAGTGTGAGAATAAGATGATAATTTGAAAATTTCTATTCTTAGTCTTAAAAATATGTTGTTTGAAGGAGAAAGCACAAAACACCCCAAAATGACCACGTGAGAGGTGGAAAGACCTCTCATGGAACCAATGTAACTCGCAAGAACTGACCACGTTATCACGAGGCTGTCAGTTTGAAAATATGACAATAATTTGAAAATATCTAGACTTGGGTTAAGAACACGTCGATAGAGTGTGAAAATCCAGAACACACAGCAAACGACCACGCGAGGTGCGAACTCCTCGCACGAGATCAATGTAACTCCTAGGAACTTATGGCGTGGTCATGGGACCCTGGTTTGAGAATATGATGATAATTTGAAAATATCTAGACTAGGGCTTAAAATTGTGCCATTAGAGGGTGAAAACCGGAAAAAAAAATCCCCATGAGAGGTGAAAAAACCTTGCATGGGACCAATGTAACTCACAGAAACTGACCTCGTGGTCTCGAAATCCCAGTTTGAGAATATAAGAATAATTTGAAAATATCGGGACTTAGGTTTAATAACATGCTTCTAGAGGGAGAATTATGATATAAGAAATCAGACACAAGTCGTTCTCAACATTAGGAAAAGTGTAAAACCATAATAATGTTGGTAAGAAGTAGAAGAACACAAAATATAGAGTGGATGGGATATAAAAATGAGCATACGTCGACTTTGGTGCTCTACTCTCATTATATGCATTATGTGATACAAAATTGTGCCATTATAGGTGTACCGAAGAAAGAAAAAGAAAAGATAAGTGTACATGTATATATCTGAAGTGGTAGTCTAGGATAGCTTGAGTAGCCCTGGATGCGGTTGCGACAGGAGTAAACACCCAAGTTGAATACTCTAAAGATGGAAATTGGGTAGAGAGAGATAGGTTTTTTCTACGTGATTTCCTTTTTATTTCCCCTTGATAATGAAAGGTGCACTTATATTCATAGAATTCATGAAGGTGATGTCATATGTCTAGGTCATCTGACATATAGATAGGTAAGATGAGTATGGCCTCCTTGTACAAGTTGAATGGTTATCAAGTGACCAATGATGGAAGAGGTTATGCGGCTTATTAGAACCCGGGCAGTGATAAGTACCTAGATGGATGTTGCAGCATGTCTGAGCCCAAGCTATAACTATTTAATCAGGGCCTGCTGGATGAGGCCAAACTTATTGGGTTGTGGCATGTATGTTTTGAGTCACTGACAAGTCTGCTTATGGTCTGAAATGAGGCCCAATTAGTATATGCGGCCATGATGTGTCTTTTCCCAAGCTACGGTATGTTACTAATTATTCAGCGGCAAAAGTGATTATATTAGAAATATAAATAAGCCCCCAAGTCGTAGTGCTAAGAGGTGGAGAGTTGGGGATATGGTTGAAATTAATGTTTTTTGTTTTACCCATAGACTACCGTGGAAAGTGTAAGGCAACACTTCATATCCCCCTCCCCTCTCATATAAATGGGATCCATCGGTGGACTTCGTTACCTTTTCTAAACCATAAGAGAAAATGGAGAGAGAATCTTTGTCTTCTTCTCTTTTGAGTTTTTGGGCAAGTCTCTTATGGTGGTTCAAGGCATTTTAAGGAAGAGTTGAAGTGGTTTTGAGGCCGAGCCTCCCTCTTCATAAATTTTTAGGTACCCCTCGAAGTAACCTTTAGTGTTCTTTAATTTTCTTGATTTTATCCCTTTAATACATATCATCCCAACAAATCTGCTAAATTTGTTTTTGGAAAATCTGTTTGATTAAATATGTTTGGCTGAATTCTATTGTGAATCAATCTTACTTCATACTTATCTAATTTCCTTACATTTGTTATTGAAACTAGGGTTTGATTGATGTTGAATATTTTTGTAGGATTTGTATCCTTTTCACACTCTTGCTAAAACATTGTAATCCTTAATGTCTTTTTGGTACTATTTCTAGATTTTTGGGGTGGATGAAATTAGATTGTTGAATTTTTGGGTGTCTTAGGTGTTTGAATTGGATTTTCGGGTGTCTTATAACAAAGTTCTATTTTCTTGCTAAGAAAAAAGAAGACATTTGTTTTTTTCTTCACCAAGAATTTTCAACTTTGTCATAAGACAGGACTAATTTGTCTTTTGTTTTGGGCATAATTTATGTTGGGCAATAGAATCAGTTAAGAAAGTGAGGTGGTTTGTGGGAAAATGAAAATGATACACCTAGTAAACCACCTAAAATATTTATTTTGGGAACCTCCACTAATAAATGCAATACATTTCCGATAGTAGTAAGTCATCGAATGGATTTAACTTTGGATTTTTAAATTTAGAGTTTTCCATAAACCAGCTCACTTTCATGGTTGTCAAAACTGTGAATTTAAAAATCCAAACTTAAATCCATTCGATGTTTGACTACTATCTGAAATGTATTGCATTTATCAGTGAAGGTTCCCAAAATAGATATTTTAGGTCATTTACCAGGTGTATCATTTTCATTTTCCCACAGACCACCTCACTTTCTTAACCGATTCTATCACCCAACTTAAATTATGTATAAAACAAAAGATGAAATAGTCTTGTCTTATGACAAGGTTGAAAAAAAAACTAAGTGTATAAGCCTTGAGAGACTTTATTAAAAAGAGGACAATTGTTTTTCTTTTTCGAGAAGAAAAAAAAATCATATATATATATATATATATATATATATATATATTAAGGAGTAAAACTTATGTATGTCATAAGATCAAAAGATGATGTCATGAGATGATTTTTTTCCTGTAATGCCCATTTTGCCCCTTACAAATTTGGATTCACACTCTTTTAACACACTCTAATTTGTTACCCCCTTTTCTTCAAAATTCAAACATAAGGGTAGAATAGTATTGTATTTCCACTGAATCTCTCCCTTGACCTCATTGTCCAAACGTTCCCTGTTATTAATTTTCTCTCTATCACTTTACCCTCTCCGTCCCTCTCTCCCTTTGGCAACAATACATTCTTGCACCGATTGAAACAATACACTATTGCAACTCCGGTAATGACTGCAAATTTACCCTCTCCGTCCCTCGCTCCCTTTGACAATGATTGCAACGATCAACGATGTCTCCCAACAACTATAGCATCATTTTCTCTGTCATCTTTTTCTCTAGAATCGCCGATCTCCCAAAGTAATTTTATTTTTTAGCTCTACAACATCGAATAACTACGGCATCATTTTTGGCACTCCCCTTTTTGGGTTTGTTTTAAACGAACAACTCTACTTTTTTGTTTTTTTTAAACCTAGATCTATTTTTGGATTTTTGAAACAAACAACAAACAAAGATCTCCAATGTTTGTTTTGTCTCATTTTAATTGTTGCAAGAGTCCTGACTCCTGTCTCGTTGTTTTATATAGAATTATTTTTTAAGTTCATACATGTTTTTTCCATATATATTTGTCAAACACCCTGCTAAGGTAAACATACAAATGTTTTTTGTCCCGGATTTTTTGTATGCTTGGCATGATTTTTGAAGATTTGGTGGATTGTTGTTGCTGGGATATAAGTCACATTGGGTTTTTCCTACAGGGTGTTTGATAAAAGTCACACAGGGTGTTTGATAAAATGTCTCACTCGTTTGTTTCAGGGTTTTTTAATATGGGGTTGATTCTCAGATGTTTGTTTTGTTTGATTTTTATTGTTGCAATACCTAGATCTAATTGTTGGTATTGAAATGATCATTTTAATATTTTTTTTCTTTCAATTTTCTATGTTGGTATATAACAAATGTATTAAAATGATTCGGTACTGATTTGTGATATATTTGTTGTGTACTAAATTTTTATTCAGGTATTCCAATGTCTACTAATTTTTAATACCACATCTTCATTGGGCATAAACATGTATTCCGGTTTGGTGTTTCGATGTTTAATACCTCATCTTTACTCATGTATTCGGTTAAGTGTGAAATGAGAGAATAATTTCTTTTACCATTTTACCCTTTTTTTCCAGTTCTAAGAATATCAATGTGCATATTGTGGTGCTCAAATGTTCCAACGCCTAAGAGGTGATTTCAAATTATTTTGGTTATGGTTTGTATGCTTGCATTTTTTAAAATCATAAAGCGCTTACTTATTTATCTTTGACTTTGATTTTATTCGCGTTTAAAATATTTAGTTTGAATGCGTGTTTACATATATTTTTCTTAAATTGATTCATTTTTTGAATAAATTTATACAAAATATAGACTACATGAAATGTATATTTACTTTAAATAGATTAGTAACTACTAAACTTTGTCTTAATGAAATTGTCACATTGACTCTTATTAATATGTTACTTTTTGGGGAAGACTGCAAGAATCTTAGTTTCGAGTTTTGAAGCAGAGGAATTTTTTTGTTGAAAATGTATTGAATTACGATTGTCAATTTCTCTTGGACCTTCCTTTGCCTAAAAATAGTCTCCACATTTCTACATCCAATAATTGTCGACCAACCGCGTAAGCATCATAATTACTGAGCAATAACACTAGAGTACCATTTCCCATAAATCTTTGAAGGTGTGTGATAGTGGACCTTTTGAGGCTATGAACCGAGAAACACTTTCAGATGGAGAAACTGTTATAAATCTCGCATTGATATATCCTCTTGCTACTTCATTTTAATTGGGGATTGAGTTATTTCATTTTTATGAATTATAATAGTTCTCTTTTATAATTAATTACTAATTAGTAGTTATTTTTTTAATAGAGTTATTTCATTACCGATCTTGTGGTGTAATTTGGATCTTCCAATAACCAGATTTTAAATCAAATTTTGAGAAAATCTTGGTAGAATGCAACCAATAATTCCTGAAAAGGGGCCATCCAAGTTGAAAGGCTGACAAAGTCTTTTGTCTTCTAACGTCGCCTGATGGGACAAGTGGGACCACAAAAGTCACGGGCAGCTGCAAGTGGGCCTGTGAGTCACCATATGGTCCTACCACTTCAGAGGAAAGTAGTGAGACTTGTCCATATGTGTCGGCGAGCATCTTTCTGGGGCCGACAGGGGCCAGGTGGGACATCTACCTCAAATCATCAAGGCCATTTGCGTCATTACTAGGAAGAGAGTTATCCAACCGTCGTGTTGGGAAAGATGAACTCAGTGAGTTGAAGAAAGTCTCCATCGTTGGCTCAGTGGGAATATTAGTGTCAAACATGTCACCAATGTAATCATCATCTTTTGGGTTCTGGGATTCTCCTGACAGATAAAAGAAAGGATTTTCTTTTGAGACAAAAGTCATGGATGTATCATCATCATCTGAGGGAAGAGGAATGGGGTTTCTGTTGAGTGTATCAGAGCTAAAACTGGGTTTAGCTGGTACACTAGGAGTGATTCTATCACCAAAAGCATATTTGAATTGGTTATGGGTATATTCCATAACTTTCTGCAGAAGCTCCTGCTTCGTTGCGCTGGGAAACTGCTTCTTCAGGGCAGCTTTTAAAAGCACAATAGGATTGACTGCAGGTGTCATCTTTTCTGTAGGGGAGGAGAGTCTTCAACCAAATCCATGTAGTTTCTCAAACTACCCTTTATCTGATTGATGGTAGAAAGCAGATCAACGCCACTCCACCATCTATAAAAGAAGATGCGTTCAAGTAGAGGAACATTGAGATTATTGACTCTACAATGCAGATCCCATCTGGAGATCCAAGGAATGCTCATTTCTGAGAAAAAGAGTAGGGTGTTTAATCCTACCAGAGTTTTGTTTTTCCCCTTTAAAAGAGGATGAAATTGAGTCCAAGGAAGAAAAAGTTTGGCCTTGGTAATTTCATCAGGGAAAAAATCAATTCCTGGGCCAAATTTGTCCCACCAATTGATAACGCATCCTGGGTAAGATTTTTTCAAAGAATTTGGGCACAAAACAAAAAACCAAGTATGTTTATGCTCAGCATTTTGATAGTAAAAAGCTTTTGTCCAAGCCTGGACATAAACCCAATAATTATAGGATCCATTATGCGAACTTAATTTTCGCGCCTTCAAAGGCTGGATTCCCCATTCTCGGGGAGATATGAATTTTTTTAATACAGCCTTGCTATAAGCAATGGGGAAATGAGAATTTCCTTGGTGTTTATTAGTATGACTAATCACTACTGAATCAGTTTCCACGAGAATCGCCTCGTATACCGTCCGGTATTTTCCTTCTGGCACCTCATAATTATGAGTATCAAGATACAGGGACTTTATTTCCCAGGGAGAAGTCATATTCTTCTCATCCTCACCATTTAGGATTAGTACTAATTCCTATGTCCTTTGATTAGGAATGAAATCGTACTTAACTGTTTCCAATACCTCTTTAGCAGATTTCTTCTTGCTGAAAGGGTTAAGAGGGGGAGCATTCTTCTCTGTGTTCTTCGCACTCTGGAGAATGAACTCCATATATTCCTGTATCGTAGGATATTGATCTTCATTGATCACAATCTTTTCTTTACCAGGCCGGTGAGAATTCCCACGGCCTCTGCCACGCCCACGAGAGGGGCCACTCATCGGTCCTGCAAAAACTCTCTAGTTAGAAAATCGGGAGGAGAGTTAGTTTCCCCTTTGATATGTTGTATATCAAAATCAAAAGCCGATAAATTTGCTTGCCATCTGGCAAAAATCTGTTTTGAAACAATATTTTCGACATCTTCTTGTAAAACCTGTTTAACAGCACTACAATCAATCCGTAGCAAAAATTTCTGATTTAACAAATCATCTTGAAATTTTGAAATGCATTTAACTACTGAAAAGATTTCTTTCTTAATGGTGGAGTAATTTTTTGAGGTATCTTTCCAAGATCCAGAAGTAAAACGAACAAGTTCTTCTTTTTTAGTTAAAGAATTTATTTGTTTTAAAATACCACCAACTCCTAAATCTGAGGCGTCAGTCTCGACAATTTTAAAAAATGAAGGGTTGGCTAAAGCTAGACAAGGTAATTGCTTGACTTTCAGTTTAATTTTCTGAACAGCTTTAGTGTGCTCTAATGTCCAAGGAGCGGGATTCTTTTTTAATCTTGTGTAAAGAATGGCACTGTCTTGTGCAAGATTTTTGTAATAGTCTCCAATGTAATTGAGACTACCCAAAAATCTTTGAAGTTGAGTTTTCTCTCTAATTTCATCCGGGAATTTAGAGGCAAACTCAATACTTCGATCAATGAGGAGTATTTTCCCTTCTCCAATGCTATGCCCTAAAAATCGAACATTAGTTTGAAAAATTTTCATTTTAGGGGCGGAGACAACTAAACCATTAGTTTTAACAACATCTTCAAAAAAATTTAAATGTTTAAAGTGTTGGTCAATTGTTTGAGAGAACATTTAAACATATTCTCATTATTGGTTCCATTACATTTAAGTCTCAATATTGATTGATTTTCAAAACTAAAGACGTTTCATTACATTCAAGTCATCTTCACATAATAATATTTTCTTATTACATGGGTGTGTGAATATGACCACATGAGTGGGGGATTACTTGGTTTTTTATGGTTCAACTCATGTGTTTTTATTACTTTTTGCAGGTATCTCACCATGATTCACTAACCACATCACGGTTCAAATCAGGTATACCACTCTTTTCCTTTTTAAATTGTCGAGTTTTTCAAACTTGGGGGGGGGGGGGATATCATTCTTTAAATAAAACTAGGTATTAAGTGTTTATATGTTATTTGTTACCTTTGTTTATCTCTGAACTAATTCAGTACTTCTTTGTTTCTCAACAACCAATCAAACCATGTTGTTAGCCTTTTGAATTATTGCAATTCACCCATCGCTATTATCTACGAACGAGAACAGAAGTGTCCAACATGTATGTTTTCAGAAAATTTTAAAATTTCAGGTATCCTTCTTTTAAATTTTGATATAATCCATTCTTTTACTTTATTTTTTGATGGGAAATAAAAGGAAATACATTGGTTTTACCCCCCCCACCCCCCCCTTTCTCTCCATTATTTTATTAGAGAATTAAGGTAAAAGTCATGTTCCTTCCAATATTTGTATTTTTAGGACAATGATTTTCAAGTTTATAAATCTAGTCCCTGTGTTACAATAGCATTTATAAATCTAGTCCCTGTGGTACAATTGCCTTTATTTTTTTGGCCCGCGCTAGCGGCACCATTTTTCATCATTTTTCATGATGTTTTTAGTACAGGGACTAAATATATATAATTATATGGAGTGTCCTATTTTTATACACCTTAAGCATTATAAGGACCTTTTTCCCAAAACCCCCTTATTGTAATCAATCCCATTAACTAATAACTCGTACACACCCAGGTTCACAGTCAATCTGCAATCACATCCAAAACGGCACTATCCACATTTGGTGTTTGACAAAATGGCCAAGTGAGAATTCAAATTTCTATAGTTGTACAATTAAGTAGCTGCTTCGGTTATGTTTTGTTTTGATTAAGTAGTTGTGTTTATTTTGTATATGCAATGCGTGGATTCATTTTCTCTTTATCATTTTCTTTTTCATTTATGTTATAACTTGACACGAACGTCATAGCTTGGGAGAACTATATCCAGTGTGAAGCCTGTATATTTCACCTGACAGATCTTTATTCGACGTTTTTTTTCCTGTATGTTACACCATATTTTTTATATGAATTGTTAATTCTTTAGATTTGTTACATTATTTCGTTAATGAAATTTATCCATGCAGCTATTTCCCCCCTAACTAACATCTAACATTATTACATGTTAATATTAGTTGGTTGTTTTTCCAGGTACTGAAAATTTGCAATTAATTAGAACTTTTTGTTCAATTCTTTCATATTATATTTGAGCAAAATTGATATTCATTATTACTAATCACGCTCCTTAAAATTAAGAGTCATTTTTGCATCTGCCACTGTCAATGTTCTCCCTGCCATTTCCTTTATTGTGGCTATCATTTTCAGGTTGGAGACAGTGAAACTAAAGAAAATACATAGCCAAGCAAATGTGATAGGGACTATAATTACAATAACGGGAGCAATGTTGATGACTTTATACCAAGTCCCCATTGTGGATATATTATGGGGTCATGGGACTAATGTCCACCATTAAGAAGACAATGTTGCAGGTAGGCATTGGGTTAAGGGAACAATAATGCTCATTACATGTACGTTTGGTTGGTTTGGTTTCTTCATAGTCTAATCTATGACATTGAAGGAATACCCATCAGCGCTGTCACTCAAAGCATGGATATGCTTTGCGGGTATTGTTGAGTCTGGTGTGGCGGTCCTTATAATGGAACGTGACATGAGTGTTAGGATTTTTTTTTTTGATTCAAGATTTCTTACTTCAGCTTATTCTGGATTGGTTTGTTGGGGAATAGCGTATTATGTGTAAGGCATAGTAAACAAGGCTCGAGGCCCTGTTTTTGTAACAGCATTTAGTCCACTCTGCATGATCATTATTGCAGTTTGTGCAGATCATTATTGCAGTTTTAGGAGCCATCGTACTATCCAAGCAAGTCCATCTTAGAATTATGATTAGAGCTATGATCATAGTCATTGGTCTTTACTCCGTCATGTGGGGAAAAACCAAAGATCATAAATTAGCATGTGAGAATGGTAAAGCCCCAGAATTGCCCATAGTGATAGACAACACTAAAGCAGGCATAGTTGATGATGGATTTACAAGGCCTGAAAAAGATATATAAGAGCACACTAAAGAATCCAATGGTACTAGAGCCATGAAAGAGTTGGCAACATCTTTGTTTCCTCACTGTTACATTATATCAATATATGTACCTATCCACTTTTTCAATGAACCTGAAATTCCAATATTGCTATAATTGTATGAATATATTTTTAGGGAATGTGGAAATATTCAATTTGAATTTTCAAATCTTCAAAAAAATATATATTTCACTGAGCCATTTCTCACATTTTGGAGTTGTATATCATTTTGAGTACAATCCATTGAGTTAATTGTAATAACCCGCCCTTTTGGAGATGATTAAATTCCATAATTAAGTATAATTTGGAATTTGGAGAATTTCTCGAAATAGTGATTCTTGGGATTTTCGAAGAATTAATGATTTTCGAAGGGTGTTATAAATTATTTTGGGACCATATAGGTCGAAATATTTTATTTATATGTCGCCGTGGAGTATAGCGACAAAAGAAGTGAGATTTTGAGTAGAACACCGCATTTAATTATTTTGGATTAGAATAGTGATTTGCGGTCAAGTACCTCGGATGGAAATTTCGACTGTGCCACGAGTCTTGGAATGTCTGAGATAGTCGGAAAAAAGTGTCCGATTGTCGAAATTGAGTTCCGGGTAATTTTGGAGTTAAATAGGCTCGTAATTGGGTAAACGAGTCGTTTTGGGGTTTTTAGGGGTAAAACCCTTTTTATCTCTATATATAGAGGTAGAGAGGGAGAAAAGAAGAAAGAATAGATGGAAGAGAGAGAGAGGGAAGAAAAGAAGAAAAAGGGGGAGATTCCGGCCGGCCTCCGCGGGATTCGGCTCGAGGACGTCGGATTTTATCCACGAGGCAAGTGTTCACTTGCTTTATTTATTTTTGAGCATAAATATCTCATATAATTGTTGGTATAACAAACCCTAATGATTTTGGGTTGGGTATTCGTGGATAAAATGGGTTTTCGGGAGATAAAATGAATAAACCCCTAAAATTGGTAAATTGGAGATTTTAGTAATTAACCAAAATTATTGGGTGATTCCGGGTTCTGGGATGTTTAGGACCCGTATTATAGGTGTAGTTGTTGTTGGTAGAAGTTTTAGGTCGTTGGGTGAAGAGATGGAAGCTCGGGGGAAGCTTCCATGGCTAAACAGCTTCTCGGAGAAGAAGCTGCCCGACTTGATCGATCGATCGAGCCTGGGGGATCGAGATCGATCGACGGTCAGGGGTCGATCGATCGACCTCTGCTGAAAGTGGAAAATTTCTCTTAGGGTGATTTGGATGGGATAGATTCCATTTCATCTTGCTTAAAGGTTAATTAGGTGATAACCTAAGGGACCTTTTAGGACTTCATGGTCCATAAATTAAGGTAATTTAGGAAGGTAAGGTAAGGGTTTTAGTGTATAACCCTTCATCTATATTTTTGGAGGAAAATGGAGTAATTGTAGAAGTTGATGGATTAGGGTTCCTAATTATATTGGGGACTTCTAAATGATAAATTGGACTAGGAATGGTTTTTGGGTTCAAGGGATTGAAATCCTTAACCCACTGAATTAAGGTTGTTCGGGTGAGATGAATCCCGAGAATAATTTCCGTAGGCATATAGGCCTATATGATTATGCTTATAGGAAGCATAATTATATCGATTCTCATTAAGTATATCCTAGGAGATAATTAGGATAATTTGGGAATATAAATAATTGTTGATTTCACTTAGAGTGAAGGGTATCATTGAAGATATCTAATAAATCCTTAGAATAGGATTGAGAGTTATAGAGATAATTAAAGTATGAAATACTTTGGATTTAGAATCATGCTAATATAAATGCATGATTATGATTTCGGGAGGAAATATTTGGGGTTATGGTCATCGCTAGATGCTATAGGCCACTATGGCCGTTTATATATATTCTTGGAAGAATATATATAGGATATGTATATACTATGTGATTTAGGTATATATATATATATATATATATATATTATGATTGAAATGATTTTGAAAATATAAAAATGAATATTTTCAAAATGGAAAGTGAAATGTTTTTCATAATTAATAAAATATGGATTACACACCTCTCTAAATCGCTATCATAAGGGAAGTTGCGTTCATATGGTGAAGCCCCCTGGCTAATGATGCAGGGTGGATATAGTCCTATAGGCCATGTGAGCGTTTGTTGTTATATTTTATGCGCTGGTTAGGAGATTCCGGGTGTGGTCTTGACTATCCCGCGGGCACATGGTCGCTTCCCGACGTCTTTCGATGTAGGATCCCAGGTTGTCTTATGATAGGCCCTGGAAGATGATAGCCATTTAGGGGCGCGCACAGTGGAGAAATTCGGACGGGTGGTCTTAGAACGCGTTTATATTAAAGCAGTTCATAATAATGGATTCGCTTTAATTACATTTCCAGGATATAGGAAGGGAAATGGGTTATATAAATTGGCTTCGGTAACACTTCCCAGATGGAAGAAGGGATGTGGAAGCATATGTTATGATCAAAGCATTTTTATGATAATGAAAATGGCTTTGAATACATTTCCTGAATATAAAAAGGGAAATGGGATATTTTGAAAAGGAAAAGCATTTTTATGTTAATAAAATTGGCTTTTAGAAAGATATATGTTTTGGTAAAGCCATTCATGTTAATGAATTGTCTTTAAATACATTTCCTGGATATGAGAAGGGAAATGGAAGTTTTTAAAATAAAAAGGATAAGCATTGGTAAGTACTTTGTGTATAGAATACACCTCAGTCCGGGAGATAGATCCGGATGTGTATTATAAAGATACAATTGATTTGGTAATCCTCAGTCCGGGAGATATTATCCAGACACACATTATAGATGTACGTATATGCATAAATCGAGTGCCGAGGGTCTAATGGATCCCGACGATCGACCGTGCCGCATAGTAGTCTATTGGGGGGGGTTCCTTGTTTGGATTTCGCTTCGCGAGACACCCCAAGCATGAATATGGCACTATGTTGAGACTCCGGAGAAGTTTAATCCTTAGTGCTCTAATATTATAAATATGGTATATATATATATATATATATATATTATATATAACTTTCTGTACTGAGAGACTGGCGGATCTCGAAGATCGACCTTGCTGCATAGTAGTGTATCCGGGGGGTTCTTTGTTTGGATTTCGCTTCGCGAGACACCCCACGCACGAACATGGCATAGCGTCGAGATTAGAGTGAAGTTTAGCCCTTAGTACATATGTTTGACTATCTAGGTTAGATAGTGGTTGGGTATTAGACTAGTTTAGCAGGGTAGCTTGACTAGGATGTTTAAAGGGATGCGCTAGGTGTGCACTTATAGAGGAGAGGTGAGGGGTATCTCATGAGAGTGCGATACCAATTTAAATATGAGATAAAACTATTTTTCTAAAAATAAAGCATTTATGCACTTGCAAAATATTTTCAAAACATTTGGGCTCTGACCCGTTTGTCTACTCTCCTTTCTTTCTCTATACTATATATGTATAGGTGTCCAGACACAGGGACGCCTCGATGGAAATTCTTTCGAGTCAGACGTCTGCTGCAGCAGCTGTGGATGCTTGCAGGTTATCGGTAGACATTTCTTTCCTTGTACTCTAGATAGGAGATATTGTATAAACACTCGAGCAAATGGCTCAATTGCATTTATTTATTCTTTCAGTACAGCATTCGATATGGTTGTATATTTGGATCGAGTGTTCGATTATTTTAGTTCCTTTCATTTCCATTTCAGTTCATTACTCATTTAATTGTGGATGTTTTAATTTATTCGTTAAAAAGAGTAGTTAAGTAAAAGTTTTTAACGGCCACCTAATAGGATATTAGTAATTAAATGGATTTTCGGCAGTGGTGCTAAGGATGATCCATATGTGACTCCTGTTTTAATTTAATATTGGAGTGATCGCCCGATATCTTATTAGGCGGGTTGTTACAGATGGTATCAGAGCATCAGGTTCTAGTGTCTTTAGGAATCTGTGCGGACGTACTACGCTTTCAGCGTTGCTCACGATTTGTATAGTGCCCCAGGATTAGGATTGTTGATATCTCTTGTGAGATTTAGATCTCCTGTCATATTAGAAGATTATAGAAATCTGTTACATGCTCGTTGAGAATCGTGTGCGGAGCTCGGAGGCCAACAGGAGTTGGAGCTTAGGTGGGGGAACTGGTAGAAGACGGGGACGAGGACCTTAGTAGATGCCACTCTCCTTGTGGCAAATGCTAAGGACTGTTGCGACGACTACTAAAGTATAGTAGTTATGAGCAACCAAGTACTACTGTGATAGAAAGTGGTACTCAAGTTGGATTTCCCCGTGGAGATAAGGGTTCCAAAGGGATCTTACGGATAGTTCTAACTGTGAGTCCCCATGAATCAGCAGGACGAGAAGAATACAATTTTTGGAATTTTTTGCCTAAGGTTCAGCCAGAGGCCGAGGGTGAATAAAGAGTATTATGGCGAATTGAACCTTGTACCTAAGTGAGTTAGGTGCAATGAATATTGAGTCCTTTCCAAGAAGGATGGGCTCACTACATAATGGGTATGTTCGAGGACCCCATGGTTGGACATCCACTCGGGGAAATTGTTATTATGAAGTTGTGGTTATGAGTTTTACCTCAATTGAGGAGGTATATTTGGCGTGACTAGATAAAGTCGTGGTATTAGTTAGCCCTAGACTCGTGTGTGTAATATGAGTTTTGTTTCGGTCTCGATAACATAATAATGTAGGCTTGTGTGTTTTCCGCGATAGCGAAATTTTATTTCACTTCATTTGCCATAGAGGTGGGTGATTATATTTTGTATATATACGTATACGGTATATGGTGTATCGGAGCGATAGCAGGCTAATGATGACAAGTATATCGTGTCCGCAGTTCCTAGAGGGAATGGATTGTGGTTGCGGTGTCTCACCTAGATATAGGTTGAGTAACCCTTTGTCATTATGGATTGATAGAACCTCGATGAGTAGAGGTTTCCTTATTTTGGTTGGTATATGTGGCAACCTTATAGATATAATTTAAGGCCCACAGGATCGTTGTTGAGCTGTGAGATTTAGCTCAGTATTGGTTTGCGTGAGGACTTAGAAATAGTGTGAGCGTCGGGTGGTGTGACTCTTAGTTAGAGATAGGAGTTCAGACCACCTTTTGTTGATAAGGGATAGGATTATCCCGGTTGCATGTCTGAAATAACGGGACTCCGTGACCAACGAAGTCAAGTGTTAATGTGTGGAGGGGTTCCTTGTTTGGATTTCGCTTTGCGAGACACTCCACACATGACACTTAACGGCGCAGGGCATGGAGAGATATTACGGGATGCAAGGATGTGGGTTAGTCTTATAGTGTGGATGAACCACTATAGACTACGAGCCCTGTGATGATGGTACTCTTATGGAAATATTGTTCTATGGAAAAGCACTAAAGTGGTCCTCTAGCCACAAGTAGTTGGGTGGACTAGGACTTAGATAATTTGATTTGAGGATGATTGCAAGGCCTTTTTAAGAAGGCAAATTTAGAGGAAATTTGTGATCGGGGTGATGTACATAGTGTTCCTACCAAGAGGAGGCACTTTGATTAGTTAGGTTTCCTTCTGTATGGCCAGAAGGATAATATAGTAGGAATGCGTTCATAGGCTAACCTAGTAGGATTTAGGACGTCCCGCTTCTGTGCCTTGGGTTGTTATATCTCGATGACCGACTACACGAGGGAGTAGTGTAATGGGAGGGTTCCTTGTTTGGATTTCGCCTTGGCGAGACGTCCCAGGCATGAAACCAAGCAATCGTCGGGAGTTGAGAGAGACCTTGGGCACTAGGGACATACTTAGGATTATATTGGTTTCGTGTAGGTAGGGTAACGCATAGATCGTAGCATTTTTTAGGATATAGGCTCGCTAGTATTAGTAGCGCCGAGGTTAGGAGTATTGAAATGAGCGGGTTCGGAGGACCCATAGGTGAGTATTACACCGAGGAAAGGAGACCCTTATTGGGAGAGAGTGATGCGTGTCAGACGTTCGTAATGTTTGTGCTGATATGCACAAGTTAGAAAGGTGTATGGGCACCTTGGTAAGGTGGTTTGATATACCTCCTAGTTAAGATAGGAGTAGTACACAAGATTGAAATCCATGCCAAGAGGCATTTTAGAGGATGGGTATTAAGTGACGTATTAGAGTCACTTTATGATTGCGGTAGCCGTATAGTCTATGGTTAGGAACCATTAGGTTAGTATCTTTTCCTTGAGGTTTTAGGATTTGTAGTAATCCAAGTTAGAGGGTGTAAGTTACATCTGAATTTCGAGGACGAAATTCTATTGTAAGGGGGGGAGTATGTAATAACCCGCCCTTTTGGAGATGATTAAATTCCATAATTAAGTATAATTTGGAATTTGGAGAATTTCTCGAAATAGTGATTTTTGGTATTTTTGAAGATTTAATGATTTTCGAAGGGTGTTATAAATTATTTTGGGACCATATAGGTCGAAATATTTTATTTATATGTCGTCGTGGAGTATAGCGACAAAAGAGGTGAGATTTTGATTAGAACACCGCATTTAATTATTTTGGATTAGAATAGTGATTTGCGGTCAAGTACCTCGAATGGAAATTTCGATTGCGCCACCAGTCTCGGAATGTCCGAGATAGTCGGAAAAGAGTGTCCGATTGTCGAAATTGAGTTTCGGGTAATTTTGGACTTAAATAGGCTCGTAATTGGGTAAACGAGTCGTTTTTGGGTTTTTAGGGGTAAACCCCTTTTTCTCTCTATATATAGAGGTAGAGAGGGAGAAAATAAGAAAGAAGAGAGGGAAGAGAGAGAGAGGGAAGAAAAGAAGAAAAAGGGGGAGATTCCGGCCGGCCTCCGCGGGATTCGGCTCGAGGACGTCGGATTTTATCCACGAGGCAAGTGTTTACTTGCTTTATTTATTTTTGAGCATAAATATCTCATATCATTGTTGGTATAACAAACCCTAATGATTTTGGGTTGTGTATTCGTGGATAAAACGGGTTTTCGGGAGATAAAACGAATAAACCCCTAAAATTGGTAAATTGGAGATTTTAGTAATTAACCAAAATTATTGGGTGATTCCGGGTTCTGGGATGTTTAGGACCCGTATTATAGATGTATTTCTTGTTGGTAGAAGTTGTAGGCTGTTGGGTGAAGAGATGGAAGCTTGGGGGAAGCTTCCATGGCCTAACAGCTTATCGGAGAAGAAGCTACCCGACTTGATCGATCGATCGAGCCTGGGGGATCGATCTATCGAAGCCTTCGATCGATCGACGGTCAGGGGTCGATCGATCGACCTCTGCTGAAAGTTGAAAATTTCTCTTAGGGTGATTTGGATGGGATAGATTCCATTTCATCTTGATTTGAGGTTAATTACGTGATATCCTAAGGGACCTTTTAGGACTTCATGGTCCATAAATTAAGGTAATTTAGGAGGGTAAGGTAAGGGTTTTAGCGTACAACCCTTCATCTATATTTTCGAGGAAAATGGAGTAATTGTAGAACTTGATGGATTATGGTTCCTAATTATATTGGGGACTTCTAAATGATAAATTGGACTAGGAATGGTTTTTGGGTTCAAGGGATTGAAATCCTTAACCCACCGAATTAAGGTTGTTCGGGTGAGATGAATCCCGAGAATAATTTATGTAGGCATATAGGACTATATAATTATGCTTATAGGAAGCATAATTATATCGATTCTCGTTAAGTATATCCTAGGAGATAATTAGGATAATTTGGGAATATAGATAATTGATGATTTCACTTAGAGTGAAGGGTATTATTGGAGATATCCAATAAATCCTTAGAATAGGATTGAGAGTTATAGTGATAATTAAAGTATGAAATACTTTTGATTTTGAATCATGCTAATATAAATGCATGATTATGATTTCTGGAGGAAATCTATGGGGTTATGGTCATCGCTAGATGCTATAGGCCACTATGGCCGTTTATATATATTGTTGGAAGAATATATATAGGATATGTATATACTATGTGATTTAGGTATATATATATATTATGATGGAAATGATTTTGAAAATATAAAAATGAATATTTGCAAAATGGAAAGAGAAATGTTTTTCATAATTGATAATATATGGATTACACACCTCTCTAAATCGCTCTCATAAGGGAAGTTGCGTTCGTATGGTGATGCCCCCTCGCTAATGATGCAGGGTGGATATAGTCCTATAGGCCATGTGAGCGTTTGTTGTTATATATTCTGCGCTGGTTAAGAGATTTCGGGTGTGGTCTTGACTATCCTGCGGGCACATGGTCGCTTCCCGACGTCTTTCGATGTAGGATCCTAGTTTGTCTTATGATAGGCCCTAGAAGATGATAGCCATTTAGGGGCGCGCACAGTGGAGAAATATGGATGGGCGGTCTTCAAACGCGTTTATATTAAAGCAGTTCATAATAATGGATTTGCTTTAATTACATTTCCTGGATATAGGAAGGGAAATGGGTTATATAAATTGGCTTCGGTAACACTTCCCGGATTGAAGAAGGGATGTGGAAACATATGTTATGATCAAAGAATTTTTATGATAATGAAAATGGCTTTGAATACATTTCCTGAATATAAAAAGGGAAATGGGATATTTTGAAAAGGAAAAGCAATTTTATGTTAATAAAATTGGCTTTTAAAAAGATATATGTTTTGGTAAAGCAATTCATGTTAATGAATTGGCTTAAAATACATTTCCTGGATATGAGAAGGGAAATGGAAGTTTTTGAAATAAAAAGGATAAGTATTGGTAAGTACTTTGTGTATAGAATACACCTCAGTCCGGGAGATAGATCCGGATGTATATTATAAAGATACAATTGATTTGGTAATCCTCAGTCCGGGAGATATTATCCGGACACACATTATAGATGTACGTATATGCATAAATCGAGTGTCGAGGGTCTAATGGATCCCGACGATCGACCGTGCCGCATAGTAGTGTATCGGGGGGGTTCCTTGTTTGGATTTCGCTTCGCGAGACACCCCACGCACGAATATGGCACTGTATTCAGACTGGGGAGAAGTTTAATCCTTAGGGCTCTAATATTATAAATATGGTATATATATATTATATATATCTTTCTGTACTGAGAGACTGGCGGATCTCGAAGATCGACCTTGCTGCATAGTAGTGTATCGGGGGGTTCCTTGTTTCGATTTCTCTTCGAGAGACACCCCACGCACGAACATGGCATAGCGTCGAGATTAGAGTGAAGTTTAGCCCTTAGTACATCTGTTTGACTATCTAGGTTAGATAGTGGTTGGGTATTAGACTAGTTTAGCAGGGTAGCTTGACTAGGATGTTTAAAGGGATGTGCTAGGTGTGCACTGTTAGAGGAGAGGTGAGGGGTATCTCATGAGAGTGCGATACCAATTTAAATATGAGATAAAACTATTTTTCTAAAAATAAAGCATTTATGCACTTGCAAAATATTTTTAAAACATTCGGGCTCTGACCCGTTTGTCTACTCTCCTTTCTTTCTCTATACTATATATGTATAGGTGTCCAGACACAGGGATGCCTGGATGGAAATTCTTTCGAGTCAGACGTCTGCTGCAGCAGCTGTGGATGCTTGCAGGTTATCGGTAGACGTTTCTTTTCTTGTACTCTAGATAGGAGATATTGTATAAACACTCGAGCCAATGGCTCAATTGCATTTATTTATTCTTTCAGTACAGCATTCGATATGGTTGTATATTTGGACCGAGTGTTCGGTTATTTTAGTTCCTTTCATTTCGATTTTAGGTCATTACACATTTAATTGTGGTTGTTTTAATTTATTCGTTAAAAAGAGTAGTTAAGTAAAAGTTTTTAACGGCCACCTAATAGGATATTAGTAATTAAATGGATTTTCGGCAGTGATGCTAAGAATGATCCATATGTGACTCCTGTTTTAATTTAATATTGGAGTGATCGCCCGGTATCTTATTAGGCGGGTTGTTACATTAATGTGAATTGAAGTATATCACATAGGGCTGCATTAATCAAAGTAATGTGTGTCACTAATAAATATCTTTTTTATGTTCTAACTAAAAAGGTGTGTATTATTTTGGTTTCAATTGTAAATAAGTTGGGAGTATGCAGTATCGTAGTTGAGAACGTTAATATATGATTTGAATTTGATATTTTGTATCTATCTAGATATTATTATAGGTACTTTAATTTGCAGTGTATTTTCATTACTCCGTCCAATTTTATATTTCATTTATTATTATTTGTGTTATATAATAGTTTATCATCATTACTAGGAAATTAGTATTTTTGTTGTATTATTTTTTTCATAAACATGTGTATAGTCCTATAAATAAAGTAAATTTTGCCCAAAATTTCTAAATTGTTTACACTATTTATGTTGTAAAATAAACTATTCAACTTAAATATTGTATATTAATTTTGACAACTAGTTTGTTGGAATTTTAACATAAACGAGTATTATTATCATGAATTTTGGTTGGTATAGTGCCAAACAAATGTGCTTTGGTGGTTGTTTTAGATTATACCTATCTTAGTTTAAGTGTGTTGCCTAATGTAGTTGATATATCGTTCTTTTATACGAGGTCCCGAATAGAATATTAGTGTTGGAGTATTTTTTTTCTTTAATACGATGGATAGACCTATAAAGAGAGGAAATACTGAAATTTTCTAAATTATTTACACTTATATGATATAAAACATTTATTGATTACATTATAGATGATTTTATACTTTCAAAACTATTTGCATGCCTTCAGGCACGAGCATACCCTAGTGTGTGTGTATGTGTGTGTGTGTGTGTGTATACTAAAAAAAATTGAAATTACAAACATGCACATTAATTATTTTCACCTTGAAAGTTTGGTTGATATCCGTACTTACCGCATTTCAAGTTGTTTAACAATTTTTGTAGGTCCTCAAGTGATTTTGAGACTTGGCTCTGAAGACAACGACATAAACATAAAAAATGAGTTATCAAAATTTTGGTGTTGCTGCTTTCTTGAAGTTAGAGACAAATTGAAAACTTATAATTCATTTTTATTTGTAATTGTTACTTTTTTTTTATCTATTATACGGGTACATTTGGATTATTGGGTTTTGTATTTATTTCGGTGGATTTTTGACTTTTTATTTTGTAATAATTACTCACAAAAAAATCAAAAAAGCGAAAGGGGAAGCGGGACAATATATACGCAATCGCAAAAAAGGCAAAAAAATTAATAGTACGTAATCGCAAAAGAACCAAAATATCATTCCTCAAACAAACATTTATATATCGTTCCCCTGTATATATACTAGCGGAATGCCCGTGCCTGAAGGCACGGCGAAAATTTTGAAAGTACATAATCGCAAAAGGACAAATTTTATTGACCATAATTGGACCATAATCGCAATAGGGTATGCCCCCCGTGCCTGAAGGCACGACGTAAATTTTCGAAAGTGTACGTCATTAATTGGACCATACGTCGTATTTAGATCGCAATAAATAAAAAAATTTGAAAAAAAACTACTGTACGAAGCTATTAGCTTAAAAAAATGGAAAATCATATACCATGGTACGAACTTGTGTAAAAAAATTACGACACATAATTATAAACAATTTAAAAAATTGGGTCAAATTTTCAAAAAAATTGGGGCGATTTTGTATACTCGTACTTTGGAAGTGACCAATAAAAGTTGAAAATAAATTGGGGTCTTAAAATTTGATGGCCTACTTTATTTAGTTGGAATAGAGGTCGCAAAAGATACCAAGTATATAAAGTTTTTGAGAGAGAAACCGTGATTATGGTGTCAATCATCACGATTATTTACGGCGATGTGGTAACGCCACGCGGTATTGAGGTAGTGTTGTTACTATAAATTTGGTATTTGTAAAATGGACATAAAAAACTGGAGTCATCCTAATTAGTTATGGAAGACAAAATGTAGTGTATTGTGTCTTCCATATCTAATTAGAATGACTCCAATTTTTTACAAATACTTAATGGAGAGACCACTGCAAAATACTTAATTGACTCCAGTTTTTTACAAGACATAGGAGTGCATTGAATGTTCTCATATTCAAATACTTAATGGAGAGAGCACTCCAAAATTATTAATAGAACTCATTCTCCTTGTACGAATGCTACAAATAGACTGAATGCCCAACAAATTAAAATGTGACATGCATTTACCTGAGTGATGTGCTTTTCATGTGCTTTTTCAACTCCTATACACACATATAATAGGAGCAGAATCTTCCATAACATTTGTTTTCAACATTACTCACATGTCATTGAAACCTATGCAATTACCTGAGTGATGTGCTTTTTCATGTGCTTTTTCAAATCTTATACACACATATAATAAGAGCAGAATCTTCCACAACATTTTTTTTCAACTTTACTCACATGTCATTGAAACATATGTTTGAAATTATTGTTGATCACGCATGATCGGTTCTGCAATTTGTCCGCTCGGAACCTCGAATTCACTTTTAAATCCCCTCTTAGTATGCTGATTTTCCAGCACAGTGTTTGGATTGAGATCTAGTAGATTATCGTTTAACCATAATAGTGAAATTGAAGTGATTAGAAAATGGAGCAGGGTTGCTTTGTTGTTCAGGCTAGGAAAGGGCCCAAGGTGGAGGTTGAGTCTGTTAATGGGGGTGTAGATGTTTTTGCATCGGATTCACCATCAGTTGATCTCAAATGAAACTATTGTGTTTGTGTTTTTTCTTAAATGCGGTTCATTAACATGTGTGTCGCGAGAAAAGATAAAGCCATGCTCCGACCCAAATCCACTACTATTCATCTTCACATTTGAGTGACTCTTTTATCTCGTCTCCTCAGTAATCCTGCATATCAGACATCCATAACTTCTATCTTTTTATTTAGTTATGCATCTTGGAGAAGAAGATTTCAAAAAAGTTCCACCCAATATCACCTTGAATAACATAGAACCAACAAAACAAAAATAATTATTCTCATAGAAAACCGACAATGAGCTCCAAATATTAAGCATTACTAATTTCAATTCTACTGTATAGCAGAATATACCTGAAAACTGAAAAATGACGCCACCGTGACTAATTTATTTGTTATATCCGTGAATGCAAATAATATCCTGATTGTGATAGAGATAATGAGTAGTAGTTACACGAACCTACAAACCGACATATCTATTATATATAACCTTATACAAATGATACTCACTTGCATGTTATGCCATGTTAATGTGGCCTTGAATTTGACAATGTTTGACCTAGAGAGAATTTGTTGAATTAAGTAGCTGATGTTTCTCCAGATGTTTAATATCTGAGTGAAATAAAGGACCATGATCAGAGATTTGCAGTATTCTTGGATCCTTTGACATCCTGGTCATGTAACCATTGCGGTTAGTGCAATTTACACATCAAATATTAGTTTAGTAGTTGCCATAAGGTACTCGCTGGCAAGGCGGGCACATTTTCTATTACACGAAGTGGTTTGCAAGTTCTTTTACTTGATTATGAAAGTCATCACCATCGGCTCTTATGCATACAATGTATAACAGTTATACTTCAGGCGTTTTAAAGTTCTTCTGCTTGATTATCCAGGTCATCCACTCGCTGGCTAGGCGAACATTTTCTGTTACACCAATGACCTGTTATAAATACAATGTATAGCAGTTATGTAATAAAGCACTAAAAACTGTATGCATTCGATAGATAAGAAATGTTATGCATTCAATAGACACGTACTATTATGAATTCAATACATAAGCACTAAGAACTATTATGCATACAATAGATAAGAACTAAAAATGTTATGCCTTCAAAAAACACTACTAAAAACTCTAATGCATACAGAATAAGAACTTTGTAAAACACTAAAAACCAAATCAAGGTAACACTGTAAAACACTAAAGCAAATAGATAAGCAAGTACCTCAAATGAGCTAACATCAAAGCTAAGCCTCAAAATTTCCTAAACAGTGGAGCATCCTAAACACCTGCAAAGAACCAAAATAGGTCCTAAAGAAGATACAAAATAAGGGTAAAGACAATATTTGTTCAGTAGTAAGATGAATGATGGGCAAGCATAGCTCCGCTTATTCGAGAATCACCACTGCTATGCTGCAATTCACTTTCGATAACAGCTAACAAAATAAACATATAGTTAAACAGCGAGTCATTCACATCCCTTATTTACAACTCAAACATATTAATATGTTCCATCCCTCGTTTACAACTCAAACATATTAACATATTCCCGCTAGTCATTCTCATCCCCCAGGTTGTGTAACAAATAATGAGAATACTTTTCACAAATACAAAACTATAACACAATAAATAAACAAAATAATGTATTCACACTAAAAATAAAAGACATCATCATTGTTATTTTAGGGCATTCCAAAACTGTGGAAATCTAGATTTAAAATCATACCAGAATTTCAAACCCAAAAAACTGAATTCACACTAAAAATATAAACCTATAGTTTCAAACCTAAAGAGTAAATATGCAAAATGCTAAAAGATACGAAACAAACCTTGAACTTATAAAAATTATCATGAAATCTAAGGCGCTGATGGAGATAGTTCATACATGGTTGTTCTCCTGAAAACCTTGAAACTTTGCTCATGAAAGATAGAACAGATAGGCTTTGGAGTAGGGGCCTTGGATCCCAATAGGGGGTCTTTTTTCATTATGTAGAAATTTTACAAAAGTTGGCATTCACTAAGATTAGCACATACATTCAAATCTAGAGGAATCCCCGTAACAAAATCAGACTCAAATGGAGAAAGAGATATCATAACATAAATTTAATATAGTAATGTAATATGCTAATCTAATATTACACAGCTAAAGTAATTGATAACTATTATACCAAGAGAAGGAAAAGCATGGTCTAATGTCTAATATACTAATCTAATATTACACACGATTCTCAATTTAGTTTAGAGGAGCTATGGCAACACATACATAAGGAGGGAGCAGGGGAGTAGAAATACAATGGACTACTGAAGCTATAAGTGCTATACCTGGCATTTGTTAGCAGCCCATTTGGTATACCTGATATACCTTATATTTAACTGCTATTCAGCCTATTGAACAATTGTATACATAAACTGTTATACTAATACTAATCTAGTATACTAATCTAATATTTCATACTATACTTATATATTAATCATATATGCATAAATTGTTTTAAGATTCAGTAGTAATGTAATATGGTAATCTAATATTACACAGTTAAAGTACTTGATAACTATTATATCAAGATAAGGAAAAGCATGGTCTAATGTCTAATATACTAATATAATATTACACACGATTCTCAATTTAGTTTAGAGGAGCTACGGTAACACATACATAAGGAGGGATCAGGGGATTAGTCTACTGCGCATATCAATACAATGGACTACTGAATATACAATGCTGAGTATTAGTACACATACATAAGGAGCGAAAATGAACATTTTTCTTATTTTCGCTATGTTGAGAATTTGGGTGGTTTTCTTTTCTGTTTGGAGGGTGTGCATCGCGCCCCTGTTTGGAGGTATTTTCCTGAGTATTTGTACTCACCAAATGCATTAGCATAGACATGAAAAAGGGGTTTAGTACCCCAAACCCCAAACACCGATATGAGGTTTAGTACCCCTTTTTCTGAGTATCAGTACTAATGCTCCAAACACATACATGAAAATACCCCTTTTCCTGAGTATTAGTATGCGTTTCTCTTTACATGATACCCCAAACTTAATTGAAAAAAGATGAAGGAGCCAATGAAAAATACCCACAATACATGAAAAATACCCCAAATACATGAAAAATACCATAAATATGATAAAAAATTAATTGGCCAAATGAGCAAATCGTATAAATAGAAATGCGCAATATACTAATCTAATATTACACACGATTCTCAATTTAGTTTAGAGGAGTTACGACAACACATACATAAGGAGGGAGCAGGGGATTAGTCTACTGTGCATATCAATACAATGGACTACTGAAGATACAATGTTGAGTATTAGTACACATACATAAGGAGCGAAAATGAACATTTTTCTTATTTCCGTTATGTTGAGAATTTGGGTGGTTTTCTTTTCTGTTTGGAGGGTGTGCATCCCGCCCCTATTTGGAGGTATTTTCATGAGTATTAGTACTCACCAAATGCATTAGCACAGACATGAAAAATGGGTTTAGTACCCCAAACCCCAAACATAGATATGAGGTTTAGTACCCCTTTTTCTGAGTATTAGTACTAATACTCCAAACACATACATGAAAATACCCCTTTTCCTGAGTTTTCACAACGTGCTGATTGTGCATACACAACGTTCATCTTTCCTTTACTCACAGATTCATCCGTAGGAGTATTCGATATTGCACAATCAACACGTATGGCTGCGACACTGCATAAAAACAAACAATTAAATAATCGATAACATAATTCGTATGTCTTAAAGACATTTGTATGGTTAAGAAACATCATGCGCGAAGCGTCATTCAAATATTAACACAAAGGGATACGAATGAGTTAGCATACTTGAAAATATGGCAACTGAAAGCATCACCCAAAACAATAATAAAAATGAAGAAGTTGAAACACTTGTGAGATAAAAGACATGATTGAGCCATTTTAGAATTATGCCATCGTTCTTTATAATGCATTAAACCGAAAGTCACAAACTAACTTTTGCCAATTTGCACTTACAAAAATACATACAGATTATGCAAGGTAAAAGAAAATCCTAGAAAACTATACAAAAGTGGGCGCAAAAAGTTTACAAAAGTAGTATAGCTAGGCATCAAAAAACGAATATCCCATTGAAAGGAAATCACATTGCATTCCTGGGATACATTCTCTGAATCACTCTACGAAATGTCCTTATATCAAGCTCGACGTATTTCCAATGAAGATTAGGGTTGTGCACGATAATCTAGAAGAAACATTAATAGTTATTATTGATTAAAGAAAACAGATGAAATGAAGAAGCGATCTATAGACGACATATAGACGGTGTACCTTATTATGGGAACCCCATTTAAATAATCTACGGGAACTTATCCACTTTTGATGCATGGCCATCGGCTCCCAATCCTAATAAAGGTTATGAAATGGTTTGAATTTGAGATAGAATCGTAACATGTATATAAAGATATTGTGCATAAAAAATTAACGACATACATCTCATTGGCATTTATAAGAGGACTTCCGGATAAACAATGTTTGTCGTGAAAAGTAAACCATCATCGTGAAGGAGGATGTTGATTCGATTAGCACTTGTGCATCGAGATAACGCTACATATAACTGCCCATAACTGAAAATCGGTGTGCGCAAGTCAATTCCCACAAACTTTACAGATTGACCTTGTGATTTATTAATTGTCAAGGCATATGCGAGTCGAAATGGAAATTGACGTCTTGTCATTTTGATAGGCATTTCCGCAGACGAAGGAGTTAAAGATACTCTAGGAATAAAGACGAAATTTCCACACTTATCCCCAGTTAGAATTTGTGCCTCAATGACATGTTCTCGAAGCTTCGTAATGACCAAACGTATGCCGTTGCAAAGACCATCTTTCGACGCAATATTTCTCAACAACATAATTGGGCACCCGACTTTCAGGTCCAACTTAAATAGGGGTAAACCAGAAGGATTAAGAGAGTTCAAAAACTAGTTAGGGTATTGATTATGTACGTTTGAACGCGATTCATCATCGGATAATTTGTTGGCACCGAAATACGTTTTTGTATCACCTGGGAAAATATTTAAGGCAAAATTATTTATAGCACTCACATCGTCATTCCGCGCAGAAAGAATTGTCCGTTCAGTGAGGAAGCTTGGAGTAACAGTACCATCCACATTCAACAATGGATACACTTTGGCAATTATATCTTCAACATCATTACACTTCTGTATGGTCGAAGGCAACGTTACATTTTCAAGTGGGTTGGACCCAATCATATGAAATGGGGGAAAAGTTAAACTAACATAGTAGGAATAGTGAAGAATATTGAACATATTATAAAATAAAAGGTGATACCTGATTCAAGAAAGTTGAAAAGTGCATAGTTTCGGGCTCCAAATGATTGAGTCGCATGTTTAGATTTAAGGTCAAAACATGGATGTGTTTCCAAAGCGCAGACTGCCTCAGTGACGCAGCTACAATTTCCTCACGAACTCCTCTTGGGTTAACAGGTAAGATCTATCAGAAATCGCCACCTAAAACAATAGTTATTCCCCCGAATGGCTGTTTAACATTACAGATATCTTGAAGAGTCCGATCAATAGCCTCAACACAATGCCTATGTTGCATTGGGACTTCATCCCATGTGATAAGTTTGGCCGATTTAAATAGCTCAGCATGGATTGACTGCTTTGTAAATCCACAATTGGAGTTTTCAAGAATATCTAATGGAATGTAGAAGGTTGAATGCGCAGTTCGACCACCAACCAACAATAAAGAAGCAATCCCTGATGATGCGACACTAATAACCGTATCACCCAAACTACGAAAAAAAGTTGAAATTGTATTATACAAAAATGTTTTGCCAGTGCCAGCACCCCTATTCAAGAAAAAAATAGTTCCTTTATTTTAAAAAATGGATGAAGTTATTATCGTGTAAGCCAAACGTTGCCCCTCGTTAAGGCTGGTAACAACAAGTTGTGTGTCACCTGGCTCTGCTAATGATTGTAATTGTTGATGTTCCCACACTAACATATTCCCACGCATGGTACTCCAATTTGAACTTGGTAGAGGCATAGGAGGAAAGTCAGATAAAGTCTTACCAGACTCTTGAAGCACCTCATTTAGAAGAAACGAACCATAATCTTGAACTTGGACGTCCGTTGGGTTTAGAATAGCAAAGAGTGTACACAACTTATGGATTAGATCGTCACATATGTGAATGGAAAAATTGATTCCATAATAAATCAGGATGCAAAGGGAAACATTGTGTAAGTATAACACCAAAAAGGCGCCTAAGTTGATATCCAGTTCGAATGATTGATGCCTCTTGTAAACATTGAACCCATTCATTATCATCTTCAAGCAATCCCCTCGCTACACACGCAGACTTAAAAGTATCGTGCACGACATTATTGACCGTACGTAAGCACTCAGGATGTAGGTCCTTTGACAACGGTCAGAAGCAATCGCAAATAAAATCTTTCACCTGAATTAGGGCTAGCAAAGTACATTCTACCAATAGCAAACTCGCGTATTTTCCTCGGAGTCCCGAGTTTTTTTGTATTACTCCAAACATAATGTTGCGGAAACTCTTGGTAAGTGTAAGCTCGTGCAGAAACATTCTATGCGCAGAAAGAAAAAAATCCAGTTAACGAACTCATCTGAACCCTAGCCCTATCAGCAATCATACTTTGAGATTCTGCGGGATTGAACACAACATGATGCATCCCAGGTAAATGTAAATCTAACCGCGTAACAGGTGGTTTTTCCTGATGCATGTGATTACCAAAAATTGGCCAAGCTGCTTCAGGGGGACCGATGTACCTTGCATCTAAATATTGTTGGATTTCATCAGCAGCTCCCAAGACCATGGTCGTACGATCATGGCCTTTATAAATGTACTTGTTAATATAGTTAGCGCATCTTAAATCGGCGCAAACCTCAACATTGATGTGACAATTGAATAGCCGAGACAAATATGGATTATAAGGCACAACATCGTTGTTTCGTACCTTTTTCCCACTGGAAGTAGTATATTCCCTACCATCGTCACGACGACGATAGATTGGATATCCGTTATTGTCCATTGAAGTGGCATCTGCAAATGCTCGTGGATATTTATTCGTGCATCTACCATTTTCCATGCAAGGAGAATTAGGATTCAAGGAGCTGCAGGGACCATGAACCATACAACCAAGAATGGTTTGGAAAAGAATTGGATCGTCGATGGGGTCTGGAAACTCTGCAAAAACAACATTATCTACCTGGGCACATGTTTTAATCTTGCTTTGGCTGTCAAGGAAAAGAAGAGCGTGCATGTGGGGTAAACCCCATTTTTGGAATTCGATCGTAAAAACGTGGGCAACTTTCTTACCAAAAACATTTTTATCCTTGATCTCCTTCATTAATGCTTTTCTCTTTAATTCAAATACACGTGCGACCAAGTCAGGACGATCGACCGCATTCTGACCCGGTAATAGTTCCTTAGTGATTTCAGGCCATTTATGATTGGCAGTCATTGTGAGAAAAATATATGGGTGTTGATGGAATCGTGTTATGGCCATCGAATCTTGGTAGATCTGAAAGATATTTCGTGCACTACCAGTGAATGAAAAGGGCAAAATCATTCGTCTACCAATTTGCAATGGTTCAACACTCTCAGATATACAATTCGCAAGATGTTTGTATAATTCGGCACGAAGGGTGTTCTGATTAAGTCTGAAATAAGTTAGGCAGTTTTGTTCTGTAGAAACCCAGGCATCCACAATGAACTCCTGAAAAAGTTTGCCTCCTCTCAAAATTGTAGAGTATTCAGTACCATGTTGAAACAAACGATATCCGTAATAATGCAACTGAGTAAGTCGATTATCTTGCTCAACATTTTTTACTACATCCCATAGCTTCATTTCAGGCTCCCATCCAAGTTGACCATGAGGGTATAGAAGTACATAATGCAAAGGAAGGTATGTCGGGTGGCATTCACTAGTTTGCATTAATTGATTTCCCCTATGTAAGCAAACAACTATATCTCTCATTCCAGAGGAATTGTGGCCATCGCCAGGCAAAATAACAGCAATCTCATCGGCCGACGGAAAATTATACCTTCTAAGATCTGCTGCAGTATTGTGATGAAGGTATGCTGGCATGTTTTGGCCCGCTTGAGAGGATTCTTCTAATATTGCAAATGCCTGACGATATTTGTATATAAACGGATTATTCGCCTCTATGGAACCTTGAATTATTCAGAAGACATCAGTACGTAAATGCGGATTTCTACGTTCCCTAATTTGCAATGCAACATCCAGATCGTATATGCATAATTGTGCATATGCAGCTTCCTCTTCGAGCCCCGGTTCCGATAATAAGGCCCCAGTACAATGACGTAACTCACCATGAATGGTGAAAGATGTGGGACCCCTACCTGTGAGGACTCTATCATCCATCTGGACACCTAGACTCGTAAATGCATTAGCAGCATTATATTCCCTAATATGATTCTGAACAGACTTGCATTGAACATCGTTGCCATCGAATAAATGTTTAATTTCCGGTGGGGGTTCAATGAGATTTGGCAAAACGAACTTGTCCCTGTTTGCAACACTTTCCAAATAGGGGACGCACATTCGATGTGCCGGATAACCTTGCATCCATCCAATGTAAAGCGTGAGAATAAGGGCACGAAACATTCATGGGGCCAAGAAAATGTTTACTAAAGTCAACATATGATGCTCCATTTGTACTCGTACTTGCTAAATTGCTAACACCTAATAGAGTGGATCTAAGTATAAAATGAAAATAAGGTGTTAAGGAATATAAAGTATGTCATTAGATAAATTTCCAAATAATAAAAGATATATTAAAGATTTACCTAGGGTGGTTATCTTCAGTTTGGGGGAGATGTTCAATACTATTTGTATCAAGTGTAGGTGGATTTTGAACAGTTTCAGATGGTTCACAGGGGATGCCATGATTAACAAATGTGTCGAGTTCAATTTGGTTAAAATCTTGACAGAGGTTACGAGGCAAAACTATTGGGGGCATATAAATTTGATCAGCTGGGATTGATAAACTATCAGTCAAAGGGCTAAGTCTTTGTGGAGGAAAGTCCAATTGATCAGGGGTTCTCAGTTGCATAAAATTCTCGGTTATTGTTGAAGGGAGTTCAACCCTTGCATCAATAGAGGACGATTGTGAAACCCTTGCTCCCTTAGGAAAACGTTATGTGCTAGCAAGGGTAGGTGGTGTTATTGACTTGTGAACATTAGGAGTCTGAGTAGATGATTGATTGTCTAGTGTTTTTTGTAACTGAAGTTCTCTTTCTCGATCACGTCGTTGTCATTGGCCAAGCGCACGTTTTGAGTTTAAGCTATTACATGGTGCTATATATTCAGCATTTGTGGTGGATTGTGGTGCAGAGTGATGGGGATTGACAGATGTAGGTTCTGCAGGCATAACATCACACGAAGATTGAAAGCGAGAAAGTCTTTCATATTCTCGGCGTTGTCGTTGAGCCAGAACACGACTTGAGATTAAGTTATCAGATAGTGTTAAGTGTTGAGTAGACGGGAGATACTGGGATGGCAAGCAGATTTCATTTATAGTTGGCAAAGGAATAAATGATTCCCGTTCTCGTTCCCGTCGCATTCGTTGTGCCAAGGCACGTTTTGAGATTAAGGGTACATAGGGTGCCTAGAGAAGAAATAAGATTATCAGCACATAACGTGACAATAATGAAGGTGTTTTTGAATAATGGTCTTATATAGTAACATTAGTAATAGAAAATGGTAATAATTTGGTATTTAAAATGAGGTAAATATTTTAAATCATACGATGTATAGCAAGATGGTAAATTACAGATGTAAATTATTCAAAATGGTGTACTTAACATTTATAGTCATCCTACATCGTAAATGCAAAGTGTGACCATATAAGTAGAGGGAGCATTATAAAAACATATACGGTAATGTTAAAAACATACCGCTCCAAAAGAGACATTCCCCTTACCCATCCAAGATGCCTATAGAAACAATTAAAGCACATAAAAAGAGATGAAAGGATTATCAGGTGCGATTTTTTTTAAGTTGAAAAAAGAAAACTATGGAAAGTTGCTGAGAAATATTTACCCTAATAGGCGCCACATTTGCTTTCTCTTTCCCCTTGCCTTTGTCGTTTCCATTGTTATGCTGAGTATGCGGCTATGGAAATGAAATAACATCGACGACATTAATGAAATGTGAATAAGAACTTGATTATAAGAATTGTGAAAGGGAAAAAACATATATAGACGATTAGTTACCACAACACAAATAGCATTGAGTTGAACATCATCACGTATAACAATACCGATGACATTTTTGTGCGGCCTTTGAATCTATATAATACGAAGACAAAGTTGATAGTCAGAATTAAAAGAAAGAGGGTATATTAAAGGGAATAGATTAAGAAAAAATGAAGAACGTGATAAAAAAAATAATGAGAACAAATAGGGTCATAACCATTGAAATGTTAAACATACCACTTGTGAAGATTCCTTCTCCTTCCCTTTCCCTTTATCCATATTTGGTGCCACGTTTTCTTTTCCAATCCCCTGGAATTAGGGAAAAGGGAAAAAAGGAAAAAGGGAAAATAAATTAACAATAAAGGAAATTGTTAATAAGTACGAAGGCACTAAATAGTTGCATTATGTTACCGCGGAACGAATAGCATTGAGGCGGGATTCATCATAGACAACAACACCAATATTATTTATGCGCAACGTTTGAATATGAGTGCAAAGGTAATATTTAAAGTTAAAAGCAAAAGATATAGTTGCGAAACAGATGAATCGAAGAGAGGGGGTAGTTGTTACAGCATTTTGTGCGTCTTCATCAACCTTGAAGGAAAAAAAAGTAAAGAACAGAGTTAGTAGGTTGAAAAAAAGTAAAGAACGGAGTTAGTAGGTTGAAAAAAAGTAAAGAACGGAGTTAGTAGGTTGAAAAAAAAAGTAAAGAACTATAAGTAACGTACAATGCCGAATACAGTAATGTCCTCCATGTGGAAAAAGAAGTCAATTATCAACTACAAAATGAAAAGATGGATAAGTCAACTATCAACTACGATTGAAATAGTCATTGAACAGTTAAAACAGATTTGCATGAAAGTTGGCATTACTGAACATAAAACTAAAAAACCATACATGAAATTAGAAACACATCAAACTTCTAAGAATACTATACATAGACCTAAACCAAAATGATCCCAAGTTTATTTATATTTCCTGCTATTGTGTGGCCTGGCGATGTTCTTGAATTGCAGCAAAAAACATGAAATTAAGCTAATGTAAACTAAAAACTAAAAAACAGAGTATTTCATACAAAAACTAAAAAACATGAAACTTGGCACTACTGAACATAAAACTAAAAAATAATACTTGAAATTAGCAACACATCAAACTTCTAAGAATACTATACATAGACCTAAACCAAAGTGATACCAATTTTATTTATATTTCGCCTGATGATGTTCTTGAATTGCAACAAAAAACAATAAATTAAGCTACTGTGAACTAAAAACTAAAAAACAGAGTATTTCAAACAAAAACTAAAAAACATGAAACTTGGCATTACTAAACATAAAACTAAAAAACAATACATGAAATTAGCAACACATTAAACTTCTACGAATACTATACATAGACCTAAACCAAAATGATCCCAAGTTTGTTTATATTTCCTGCTATCGTGTGGCCCAATGATGTTCTTGAATTGCAGCAAAAATCATGAAATTAAGCGACTGTAAACTAAAAACTAAAAAATAGAGTATTTCAAACAAAAACAAAAAAACATGAAACTTGGCACTAATTGGAAGTTGGCATAATAAAAGGTATAAACTAAAATTTGGCATAATAACACGTATAAACTAAAATTTATACTAAACATGAAACTTGGCATAATAACGGGTATAACACTTGGCAAAAACATGAAACATGAAACATGAAATTAAGCTACTGTAAACTAAAAACTAAAAAACAGAGTATTTCAAACAAAAACAAAAAAACATGAAACTTGGCACTAATTGGAAGTTGGCATAATAACAGGTATAAACTAAAATTTGGCATAATAACAGGTATAAACTAAAATTTATACTAAACATGAAACATGAAGCTTGGCATAATAACAGGTATAAAACTTGGCAAAAACATGAAACATGAAACTTGGCATAATAACAGGTATAAACTAAAATTTATTTCATTGGAGCATTTAGACAAACACACAGGAGGCCATACACAGGTTCCAAAATATACCCTCTCAAGTAAAGATGAAAAAAAAAATATCTGGCATATCCTATTAAAGAGTGATACCAATAGTAATAAATAAATTTTCATTGGAGCATTTAGACAAACACACAGGAGGCCACACACAAATGTCAATGCAAAGAGAAGAACAAAAATGGGGTGAATGGGATTTACTGGATTTACGAATGGGGTTTAGGTCTTTAGGCCACACACAAAAACGGCCAAAAAAATCCCAAAGGAACCAAAACAAAAACTTAATGGTAAGAGGTAGAGGGGAATGGGATTTACTTGCTACTGAACGAACCAAAAATTTCCAAACAAATAAAAAAAAAACCTTAATGGACGAATGGTCTTTACCTGTTACTAAACGAACCAAAATCCCAATGTTGACAGAGCCAGAGAAGAAATCGAGAGAGGGGTTGTTGAATGGCTTCAGTCGTGGAGCAGGTAGATATTGTGAGAGGTTGAGTGTAGAGGTTGGGTAGGTATCGTGGTATGAGATTGAGTGTACTCTGGAGACTTCCATCGTGAGGTGATTGAGGGAAAGCATGTTTGTTTACAAAATTACCCATCAATTTGGAACAAAGTAAAGGTGAAAATGGTAAAACCTCATCATCTTACTCTAACAAAATGTGAGCCATTGGATTCAATTTTGCCCCATTCAATCCTAGCCTCTAATTAAGTTGTCAACTTATTGAATAGTAAAAACATCCTACTCCTTATTTTATATATATATATATATATATATATATATATATATATATATATATATGTATGTATAAGTGCATAATTGTTACATGTAACTTGTATTTAGGAATGGGCAACGAGCAACCCTGTTTTCTTCCTGTTTTGATGTAAGAAAAAATAAATATTAATAAAAAAATACAAATGTCGCGTCGTGTTATGTTCTGTCATGTCATGTCAGATCGAAACACAGGCCAAAAATACGAAATGGCACCCCTACATTGAGTCATGTGTGGAAAAGGGAAAACACTAAAAAGTATATGTTATTGATAAGCACCACTTTACCAACACAATTAACATGACAATCTAAAATGTATGCATATGACTCCAGGAAAACTATATATTTCATACAAATCTCATATAATTCAAAATAATACACTAACGATAAACTAATACTGGTACAAAAAAATGTACTCAATGGGTATTATTATTGGAATGAATCCAAATATATGGTGGAAAAAGTAAAGAGATCAAATACCTTCTTCAGATAAATCTTTTTATGATCCTGTTGAATAAAGTTATGAAAAATAATGCTTGCAATCAAACATTAAAATGACAACCTAAATAACCCAAGGCCCAATAAAAATAGAATCACAAAATGTAAAATTATATATGACATTTTTCTGCATTCTTCCTCTTTTAAGAATCCCCCATATCAATTCATTTTGCATGGAGATATTCAGGAAAATACCCCTTGATGAAAGAAAAAAACGAAACCTCACTATTGGGTTGGAGCGCCACTTATGAGTTTTTTCCAGGGTGTTCGATTGGATTTCTGGTTTGGCTTTGGTTTTTCAGGCGGGGTAGGATAACTTCAGGCGGTGTTGGTTAACTGTTGGATTTAGCTTAGGTAGGGAGAAAGGGTCGAGTAACGGGTCATGGGACTCAGATGGGGTATGGTGTCGGGTTAGAGAGAAGGTAAAGGTGGAGGTATCATGCTGGTATCGTTCTGGTGGGCAAGTGATGGTGAGACGATGATAGAACTATGAGTTCGGGTTTAATGGACTGCGCTTGCTGAGAGAACATAGGGGTGCATGGAATGTGTAAAGTAGTGCAAAGCTCAACTTTTCATCTAAGACTCTTTTGAAAGAAGTGACAGAAATTAATAAAGGACGGTGAGTTTACCAATGAAAGTTTGGGCGGAATAATGAAAATGCGGGAGTTAATCTTGACCCTTTATTTCTTTAGGAAAATCGTGGCCTTTACTAAGCATCTACATTTTGAAAATTCAAAAACTACAATATCTTATTATATTTATATATATATATATATATATATATATATATATATAGATAGATAGATAGATAGATAGATAGAGAGATAGAGAGATAGAGAGAGAGAGAGAGAGAGAGAGAGAGAGAGAGAGAACTTTATAAGCCTCCCTAGTTTGGGAATGTACGATCCCCGGGAGGAATGAAAATTAGGCGAACATCCCTCTGGTCAACTCAACTCGATCTTCACCCCAGGCGTGTAAAATTCGTGAGAGGTGCATTTCTTTATCATTCGTGAATCTCCTACAAGCGAGTCCATTTTTTGTGTGATTATTGTTCTTCTATGATTTCTATTATTGCGTCGTATTTAGTTTGAATGATTTGATGCATTAATGAATTTAAAACCTCAACCCGATCGTTGAAACAAGTCTGGATTTCATCACCGACTCAATCACTTTTGTCCCATTTGCTTGTTACCCATTCCATCACACAATTAAAATCAATCAACTAGCAATCCAAGGAGGATTCGGTCTTCATTAGGAACCTTTTGCAACAAGACACTCGTAGGATACTCTAGTGTGTCATTTTCACCCCTATCCATCTCCGATCGATTATATAAAGGCATTGTCTAGTGAAACTAGATTTTAAGTGAGGCCGCTCAGTAAAATGGGTTTGTGCTTTCTCCAGCGTGGTACCGTACGGTCGCTCGTTGTAGTAGTTTGTTTGCTGAGACTTAATTACTAAACATCTTGTTCTCTTGGGAAGAAAGTAGGAGTTCAATTTTTTTTTGGACGACGTATAAGATTTTATTTTTTTCTTATCTGCGGTAATTAAAATTTTACTACCCCGTCACAGAATTGAAGATAAAAATTGATTACGTGCTAGTTTAGATTTTTTGGTTGTCCGCGTTCAATTCAACTCTTTTGATAGTCGATTTTATACTCTGTCCTTCTGGGTTATCAACGAGATTCTATTTTAACGAGAGTACATTGCAATTGTTAGTAATTCAGTATTTTTGTTTTTTCTGTACAATTTAATTTATAAAATTAGTAGAAATAACAGCCTTATCATTAAAATTTGTTCCCATGTGATGCACACGTCTTTCACTTCTTCTTTTTCTGCTGTTTAATTGTTGAATCGAAACTGATTTGTTTTCCCTGAATACAGATCCAATATGTTGCTTGTTATGTCTACTGTTTAATAAATAGAAAAGTACAGAATTATAAATTATAATATAATTACAGAAATAAGACGAAATTACAAAAATGAAATACTTACTTGTATTTACAGAAATAATATTAATATAGAAAAAGTAATCCGAGCCCTGTTTAGAACAGTCTCCTTAAGACAAATTTATTCCCTCCACAAGGTGCCAAAGGTAATGAATAATTGTCTCCTAAGATAGAACGTATTTCCAAATTAATCAAGCAGCACAACAATGATTAATTTCTTCGAAAACAATTCTGTGTTTATACTCAACCAGACCGAAGAATGATATGCAGGAATGTATGCAATAGCAGTAGAAAAGTTTGTATTTTTCTGGGAAAAGATGCAGCACAAATTCAAAATTATTGGAGGGCAATTTTTTCAGTAGTCAATTCTGTAGGGGAAATGTTTAATTTACAGCTTTTGTGTTGACTGTTGGAACAATCAGCCGAAATTAACTGTCAAAAATAGTTAATCAGTTAAACGAAATTAATTGTTGATTGTTGGCAATAACTGCCAACAATTAATTAATTAATTAATTAATTAATTTCGTAATTAATTAATAATTAAAGTCCAGAAAGTTAAATAAATTCGGCCCAAAAATGTGGGAGATTTTTATAAGCCCGAGCCGAACCGAACCGAGCCGAGCTAGCCGGACGGAGGGACGGATGCGCGCGTGTGGACTTTGACCGAAAGTCAACCCGTGCATAGCTTAGGTCATCTCCCCTTGAAAGAGTTGGGATACCCCAAGGCATCCAAGCCTTAGTCCATACTTGGGGTGTTATTAACTCATCAAATTTCCACTACTCTTTCAATGTGGGACAAGAGTTAAAACACACCCAATTCATTAACTTTCATTGCTTTGTGAGTCACTTTGGGGACATATTTATCATTCATAACTTATTAAAATTGGACGTATGAATATACTACGTTAATCTCCTTGCGGAGGTGAACGCGTTCGTATATGGTCCCACTATTTTCGTAGTGTGGGTCCCACCTAAATTTAAGCTCAAAGTTGCTCAAAATTATGTCTAGAAAATTCTGGACAGCTTTCTAAAACCCAATTCAAGTCCAATTTTCCAACAATCCCCCACATGAATGATATATCGCTATAAATAAAACCAAACACATGCTAATGTAGATGCTGACATAAGTTGAGTAAAACTGAACACTTATTGCATCGGGAGAAGTAGCCTAGTGGCCTTGAACTTTCCTTAGTGATATACTATCGGATTTACTTGGTTAATCAGTAGACTTCACGTCCTTGAACCGTCAACCGTTTTTGTAAACCTAGACAACAGTATTCACACAACAATTCTTCAACACAGTTGGTTTTCACGTTTTTGTTCATTTTGACCGTGAACACCACTTAGTTCCGCAAGTATTTTAGAGAATATGCTTTCATTATTCTCATAGAAGTGGCCCCCTTCTTACTCACGTAGGTGACTTCCATAAAGAGTATTTTGCAATACCCCACTTAGACGTAGTAAGATATAGATGTCATTAAACGCATAACTTATCCTAATTTCGCGACAGATATGCATTGTCTCATCTTTAAAATGGATAGGATTAAATATCCTCTAGTGCTTATTGAATACAATGTAGTTCGGTTTACCCATTGAACCTAGATCTTGGGATCTCCAGTCACCTAGGTTGGGTTGCCACTATATTTATTCTTATTTATTTATAGGCTTTAGACCCATTCCTCTCGATGATCTTTCAAATTGCTCTCAGTTTAAACCTTTCGTTAGTGGATTCGATATATTATCTTTTGACTTTACATAGTCAATTGAGATAATTCCGTTTGAGAGAACTTGTCTAACGGTATTGTGTCGACGACGAATATGTCGTGACATTTCGTTATACATGTGATTTTGTGCCCTTCCAATCGCTGATTGGCTATCGCAATGTATACATATTGCGGGCACAGGTTTAGACCAATTTGGAACATCCTCTAAGAAATTTCGAAGTCATTCAGCTTCTTCTCCATCGTTGTCTAGTGAAATGAATTAAGAATCCATTGTCGATCTAGCAATGCACGTTTGTTTTGAGGATTTCCAAGATATGGCTGCACCTCCGAGGATAAACACATACCCACTCGTAGACTTAGAGTCTTTTGTATCAGATATCCAATTTGCATCTCAATGTCCTTCAAGAACAACTGGATATTTTGAGTAGTGTAGTCCATAGTTTTGAGTATATTTTAAATAACCCAAAACTCTCAATATAGCTTTCTAGTGATCTCTTCTTGGATTACTCGTAAATCGACTTAGCTTACTTATTGAGTATGTTATGTCCGGTCTCGTACAGCTCATGATATAAATTAAGCTGCCGATAAGACGAGAATATTCTATTTGAGATATGCTTTCACCATTATTTCTTGCAAGATGTAAATTTACATCTACAGGTGTCTTGGTAGAACGAATATCATACTTCTTGAATTTTTCAAGTACTTTCTCTATGTAATGAGATTCAAATAATATAAGTCCATCCGATGTTCTAGAAATTTTAATTCCTAATATAACATCGGCGATTCTCATATCTTTCATGTCAAATCTACTACTCAACATTTGTTTTGTAGTTTTGACAATTTCCAAGTTACTACCCATGATAAGCATATCATCAACATAGAGGCATACAATGACATATCCATTATGAATGTATTTAAAGTTAACACATCTATCACATTCATTAATTTTGAAACCATTTGATAACATTGCATTATCAAATTTTTCATGCCATTTCTTAGGTGCTTGTTTTAATCCATATAGTGATTTAACAAGCTTACATACTTTTCCTTCTTGTCCGGAAGCTTTGAACCCTTCAGGTTGCTCCATATAAATTTCCTCGTCTAGTTCACCGTTTAAGAATGCAGTTTTTGCATCCATTTGATGTATTTCAAGTCCATTAATAGTAACTATTGCTATTAACATCCGAATGGACGTTATTCTTGTTACCGGTGAATATGTGTCGAAGTAATCCAACCCTTCCTTTTACCTATAGCCTTTAGCTACAACTCTATCTTTATATTTATCAATTGATCCATCGACCTTTAATTTCTTTTTGAAGATCCATTTATAACCTAACGGTTTTGAACCTGGTGGAAGATCCATTAGTTCCCATGTATGATTTTGTAATATGGATTCAATTTCACTATTAATTGCTACTTTCCAATTGGAAGCATCGGGTAAGGATATAGCTTCTTTATACGATTGAGGTTCATTTTCTAACAAATATGTTAGAAAATCCGGACCGAAAGAAGTCGAGGTTTTTGCTCTTTTACTACGTCTTAGTTCATCCTCTATTGATTCAATAGGTTGATGTGTACCACTTGTAGTAGCTTGATTTGTCCTTTTAGAAGGACCAGATTCTCGGGTCATGTTATACGGGAATTCATTTTCAAAAAATGAAGCATCCCTCGATTCAATAATCGTATTTACATGAATGTCCGAAATCCAAGATTTACAAACTAAAAATCGATATGCACTGCTATTAGTAGCATAACCGATGAATACACAATCCACGATTTTTGGCCCTATTCTTACCTTTTTAGGTTTAGGAACCATCACTTTAGCTAAGCACCCCCACACTCGTAAATATTTATAGGATGGTCTTCGACCTTTCCATAATTCATTAGGTGTCTTGTGAGTCTTTTTGTGAGGTACTTTATTGAGAATGTAATTAGCAGAAAGTAAGGCTTCCCCCCACAAATTTTGTGGAGCTTCTGAACTTAATAACATTGAGTTAATCATTTCTTTCAATGTACGATTTTTGCGTTCAGCAACACCATTCCATTGAGGATAATAAGGAGCGGTTGTTTGATGAATAATTCCATTTTCAGAACAAAATTCTTCAAATGGATATTCATATTCACCTCCTTTATCACTTGTAATAGCCTTTTTCATTTTGCTTAATTGATTCTCAACTTTATTCTTATATTGTTTAAATGCATTAATAGCCTCATCTTTACTATGTAACAAATATACATAGCAATATTTTGGGTAATCGTCAATAAAAGTAATAAAATACTTTTTTCCACCTCTAGTTTGAACAAATTTTAAATCACAAATATCGGTGTGAATTAAATCTAAAGGTTCAGTTATCCTTTCAATAGAATGGAAAGGCAATCTAGCTAATATAGATTCCACACAAATTTCACATTTATGATTTTTATCAATATTAAATTTTGGCAAAAATTCCAAGTTACTTAATTTACGCAATGTATCAAAATTAACATGTCCCAATCTAGCATGCCAAATATTAGATGACTCAATCAAGTAAGAAGAACTAGCAATTTCATTCATTGAAACAGATGTTTTTGGGATTACAGTAAGAACATTGAGTTTAAAGAGCCCCTCATTTAGGTAGCCCTTTCCTACATACATGTCATTTTTAGACAACATAAAGCGATCAGACAAAAACACAAGCTTGAAACCATTTTTAGTAAGGAGAGATCCAGAAATCAGATTCTTTCGGATATCAGGCACTTGAAGAACATTGTTGAGAGTAAGTTCCTTTCCAAAAGTCATTTTCAGAGTTATCTTTCCTTGTCCCACCACCTTCGAAGTGGAAGAATTTCCCATAAAGAGATTTTCTTCATTTTCCAAAGGCTTATAGGTGGTGAACATCCATTTGTTTGCTCAAATGTGTCGTGTGGCTCCAGTATCCATCCACCATTCCTTGGTATTTTCAGCAAAGTTACATTCAGAGACCACGGCAGAAAGATTCATATCCGCCAAATCATTGGCGATATTCTCACCCTCAGTTACATTTGCTTGAGAGTTATTTTTATTTTGCTTCTTAGGCTTACGACACTCGCTTGAGCGGTGTCCAGGTTTACCACATTTGTAACATTTGCCTTTGAACTTTTTCTTGTTTTGTTTTGAAGTGCCTTCCCCATCATACTTTCGTTTGTTCTTCTTGGGACCTTCAACAACATGGACCTTCGTTTCCATTGGATTCTTCCCACTTTTCTTTTGAGACTCACAGTTGTCTTCTTCGATTCTCAGCCTGACCACCAACCCCTCCACATTCATCTCCTTTCGCTTGTGCTTGAGATAGTTTTTGAACAAAGTCCAAGATGGTGGCAACTTTTCAACAATTGCAGCAACTTGAAAAGTTTCACTAATTGACATTCCTTCAGCATGAATGTCGTGGAGGATCACTTGAAATTCTTGCACTTGCGAGATCACAGATTTAGAATCAACCATTTTGAAGTCCAGAAAATGCCCAACGGTAAATTTCTTCATCACAGCATCTTCAGTTTTATACTTCTTTTCCAAAGAATTTCATAATTCCTTGGATGTTTTGATCGTGCAGTAGACATGGTACAATGTCTTGTCCAAGTAAGCCGGAATATAATTTCGGCATAGGTAGTCCGAATGTTTCCAAGCATCGACAGCAGCAACCTTTTCAGCGTCATCTCCCTCTTGAATAGAGGGGCAATCTTTATATACAAACCTGCCCAGTTGGCAGGTAGTGAAATATAAGTACATTTGTCCTTGTCAACGTTTGAAGTCAGCCCCAATGAACTTTTTCGGTTTCTCCCCGCGTGGTATAGATACGGGTGCAGTCACATTTGTGTTGGTGACAATTATTTTCGTAGGAGTAGTGTTTGTACTTTGCGATTCCATTTCTGTTACAAAAACATAATTTTTATCAATGATAAAATTCATATATAATGAATTAACCAAAACAGAATACAAAATTATGTGCACCAATTTCCTCCAAATATAATTCACAATAAATGAATACCAAAACAATTCCAAATAAAATTTAGAATTAAACTATAATATAAACAGAATTCCGTACAAAACAAAATTAAATATAAAATCTGTGTCACACTAATTTTTAATAATAAAAAGAAATCTGTACAAAACAGAATTATAATTTAAAGATTAAAATTTTTACATAAACATATTTTAACAAGAATACACAAATAAAATTTTATTTTCTAAAACAGAATATAAAACAGTATAGAAATTAATTTCTATATCAAAACTGTTTTACCAATTTCTACAATAAAGCCGTAAATTAATTCATTTTATTCTGTCAAAACAGATTTATTTCCAACAAATAAATTTCTGTAATAAAAAAAATTATGTACACTAAAAAACAATAGAACTTTTAAATTTGTCCTAAGATTGTTAAGTCTACTGTTTAATAAATACAAAAATACAGAATAATAAATTATATTATAATTACATAAATAAAACGAAATTACAGAAATGAAATACTTACTTGTATTTGCAGAAATAATATTAGAATAGAAAAAGTAATCCGAGCCCTGTTTAGAATAGTCTCCTTAAGACAAATTTATTCCCTCCACAAGGTGCCAAAGGTAATAAATAATTGTCTCCCAAGATAGAACGGATTTCCAAATTAATCAAGTAGCACAACAATGATTAATTTCTTTGAACACAATTTTGTGTTTATACTCAACTAGACCAAAGAATGATATGCAGGAATGTATGCAGCAGCAATAAAAAAGTTTGTATTTTTCTGGGAAAAGATGCAACACAAATTCAGAATTATTGGAGGGCAATTTTTTCACTAGTTAATGCTGTAGGGAAAATGTTTAATTTATAGCTTTTGTGTTGACTGTTGGAACAGTCAACCGAAATTAACTGTCAAAAACAGTTAATCATCTTTTGTGTTGACTGTTAGAAATTGAATTCTTAAACTTAACTTGCTTTTAATGTGTGCTTAGAATGTATATTTCTATAATTTTCAAAAGTTGTGTGTAATCCATGGAGAGAAACGTAGATGTTTGTAATTACTAAATATTTTTTGGTCTTCTTTTTATCAATTATACACCCCTGTTTCTCACAATGTCAGTTTAATAAAATACTTATATTATGTTATTTAACAAATGACATTGAAATTTGATGAAAATGACGTTGTCACCCTCACTTAAAACTACGTTAGAATTATTGTAATTGTAAAGCTAGCCTACTCATTATCATTTCAAATTGGTCTTTTGAAACAATATTTACAATGTCACTTTATGACAAATCACAACTTTAATATAACAAAATTCCTTGTGTTTTTCAAACACAATGTTATCAACTTATTTCATTTAAGCTGTAGAGTTAAGTAAACATTTGCTGGTATTCTTCTATTGTAATTAGATATTCTTCGTTGTTACAATTTAATTTCAACACAATACTTATGATCTTATTTTAAACAAATCACAATGTTACTTTAAACAAATCATTGCCTCATTTTAGAATAAATCACGGTGTCAATTTAACAAAAAATATCTTTAATTTTAACAAAGTATTTTAAGTTTCTTTTTAATTTAAATTTTAGAGTTTATTTAACAATTTTCACATAAGATTATAATAATTGAGTTGTTTATTATTCATCTCTCTCTCTCTCTCTCTCTATATATATATATATATAAACACAAACACAAACACACAAACACACACACATAAGAAACAACTCAAATATTATAAATAAAGGACAAATAAAAATAAATTTATTTATTATTAAATGACAACGAACTTAAAAAATCGTGTAATACTTTTAAACAAAAAAACTGACATCACATGAAAACGGACCGGTTAATTTATGAATATGGAGAATTTGATAAATTAAAGAATCAAATTTATGAACAGAAAATAAAAAGAAAAAAAATCAAAAGATAAAAAAAAAAGGCTAAATAAGTTAATAACAACTGTTTGGACTTTCACTTTTTGGGTCAAAATGAAAATTAACTTTAGAAAGTTAAAAAAGGTCCGATATTTTTAACCAAAAACCTAGCGTTAAATGAAAACAAATGAGACAATTTTATTTTTACTACTACTATTAGAAGGCCAACCAAATCCTTCAAAGTTGTGTTAAACATTTGTAGTTTTTAGAAAGTACATTTGACAGTTTTAGCCTTGGTTGGATGAGGTTTATGTTTCACCCAACCCTCTATAAATAGGACATTGGAGAGGGCCATTGGGATATAACAAACACTCAAACAAGAGAAAGACATGGAAATGAAGAAGGTTGCTTTGATGACATTGTTGGTAGCTATGGTGTTTATGACCACAATTGTCACCTCCACTGCTGATTCGGTTGTTAACAATCGTAAAATGTTGGACTCTGATGTTCTCCTCAACATTGATAACTCCCTTGGTGAATGCTGGGGTAGGTTTTGCGCTCCATGGAGCCCCTGCCAATCCGGTTGTACATGCATCGGAACTCTTGGTACGGGTGCTTGTGCGGGTTTTTCATCTGCCAATTCGGTTGTTGACAATAGTAAAATGTTGGACTCCAACATTCTCCTCAACGTGGAGAGTTCCCTTGGTCAATGCTGGGGTAAGTTTTGTGCTCCATGGAGCCCCTGCCAGTCCGGTTGTTCATGCGTCGGAGCTGTTGGTACGGGAATTTGTACCACTTTTTAATCATCTTTAATTATGTGCATGCGGGTGTAAGTTTGTACGAAATAAGCTCGATCTAGTGTTTAACGGGCATCTGCTTAATTTGCATATGTTTACGCAATATTACTACATCCATGTATGTTATGTTATTGATTAATGGAAACTATGCACGTGTTTATCCTTTTTTTTTTTGTGAGAAAATGAAATTTAGATCATATCCAAGCGGGCTTCTCAACCAGTTTTACTAGAGGAATATGAATAGAGGTACAAAAATAGTTACAACTTATTCTATCAGTACAAAGCGAGAAGACAATGATAAAAACCTCCAGATGTGCAAGTTATAACTTATTCTATCAGCTGTGTTTCACCCGATATCTTGAAATGGGTGCCAAATAAATGGTTTGGCTTATTTTGAAATAAATACCAACTGCTAGACTTATGCATTCAAATAGGTCGTAGTTAAGATCGTTGTTATTCTTCTTTGAATTTGAACCCTTTTCACTAGCAGAAGTTGAAGGCCCAGTTCTCTTATTTAGTAGCCACCTCCAAAGATTTGACATAAATTTCATTATTCGGATCCTCTTTAACTGCTTGTTGAAAGTAAAAAGATGCCTTGTCAAAATAAAGCCCAGCCTTATCTTGATCAGGAGTCAAGAACGCATTAGAAGTATACGCATTCCCCCAAAACCAAAGAGAACGCCTCATCCAACTTGGATATGGATTTTAAAGCATTTAATTAAATTATTAATATTAATATTTATTTATATGTATTTAGTATACTTATAAATAATTTATAATTTAAGTTGGGCACCCAAAATGATTAACTTGGATTATGGATGTGAAAATGGTGTCCAAATTGATGGTTGACAATGGTGTCAAATTGTTAGGACACAAAATTATATTAATCTCAAAAACATTATCAAAATGAAAAGATAGGTCTTCTCTTTCCTATCCTTATAAAAGGCAACATAATCTCATGGTTTAGAGAATCTCGTGTGAGGCAAGAACAACAGAACTAATATTTTTTGAATTTGTGGAAAACTGTGAATTTACAACCCAAAGTTAAATCCATTTGATGATTGACTACTATCTCAAATGTATTGCATTTATCAGTGGAGGTGCCCAAAATAGATATTTTAGGTGGTTCATCACTTTCATTTTCCCCATAGACCACCTCACTTTCTTAACTGTTTCTATCACTCACTTATATTATGTATAGATCAACATATGAATTAGTTTTGTCTTATGACAAAGTTGGAAAAACCTTTTGCGACTTTATTAAAAAGGGGGCAACTGTTTTTTTTAGACAAGAAAAGAAATTCATATATATATATATATATATATGGGTTTTAATTAAAAAAAAATGAAATTACAAACATTCGCAATAATTGTTTTCACATTGAAAGTTTGATTGTTATCCGTACTAACCGTATTATAAGTTTAACAAGTTTTATAGGTATTCAATTGATTTTGAGACTCGGCTTTTGAAAACAACGACATATACATAATAAGCGAGTTATCAAATAGCGTCGTTGTCGTTTTCTTAAAGTTAGAGACAAATTGAAGACTTGTAATTCACTTTTAGTTGTAGTTGTTATTTTTTATTTATTTATTAGACTGGTGTATTTGGATTATTGGGTGTTGTATTTATTTCGGTGCATTTTTAACGTATTATTTTGTAATTATTATTCACAAAAAAAAAATCAAAAAAGTGAAAAGGAAAACGGGACAAAATAGAGAGAGAGAGAGGGCGCCCTTTGAGTGGATTTAGAAGCCTCCTTATTTTGGCTCTGTAGAACTTTCGAGATGAATGAAACTAGGAAAACATCCCTACGGTCGACTCAACTCGATCTTCACCCCACGCGTGTGAAAGCCGTGAGAGGTACATTTTTTATTACTCGCGAATCTCCTGCAAATGAATCCATTTTTTGTGTGATTATTGCTCGTGTGATTTCTATTATCGCGTCAATTAATTTGAATGATTTGATGCATTAATGAATCAATTACCTGGACCCGGTCGTTGAAACGAGTCTGAATTTCATCACCTACTCTATCACTTTTGTCCCATTTGCTTGTTACCTGGGGCATCACATAATTAAATTCAATCAACTAGCAAGCCAAGGAGGATTCGGTGTTCATTAGGAACCTTTTTGGAATGAGACACTTGTAGGATACTCTAGTGAGTTACTTTCACCCCTGTTCATCTTCGATCGACTATATAAAGGCATTGTCAAGTGAAACTAGGTTTTAAGTGAGCTCGCCCAGTAAAACGGGTTTGTGCTTTCCCCATCGTGGTACCGAACGGTCGGTCGTTGTAGTAGCTAGTGTGGTGAGACATAATTACTAAGCCTCTTGTTCTCTAGTGAAGAAAGTATTAGTTCAATTTTTTTCCAAGGGACGTATAAGATTCCGTTTTTTCTTGCCGCGGTAATTAAAATTTGACTATCTTGTTACTTAATTGAAGATAAAAGTGTTTACGTGTTAGTTCTGATTTTTTGCTTGTCCCTGTCCAATTCAACTCTTTTGGTAGTCGATTTTATACTCTACCCTTTTGAGTTTCAACGAGTGTCTATTTTAACGAGAGTCCATTACAATTGTTAGTAATTCAGTATTTTTGTTTTTTCTGTACAATTTAATTTATAAAATTAGTAGAAATAACAGTCTTATCATTAAAAATTTGTTTCCATGTGATGCCCATGTCTTACACTTTTTTTTTGTTTAATTGTTAATCGAAACTTATTTGTTTTTGGTTTAAAGTCCTTCGACACCGACACAGTTTTGGGATACATTTAGTGCGACACAGTGACGTGCCACATCGATATTGGCTAACGCCGCTGGCGCCGACTCACATCCATTAGGCAATAGTCAATACCCGTGCGACATGTCACTATGACGAACCATTCTGTATCAAATATCTGTGTCGCCCTATCATTTTTGTTCGTTGATATGATGCTGCTGTAGAGGTAATCCTATTCAGATGCAAAATGATTCATTTCTTGTGACTCATTATTAAGACTTTCATTTGATTTTGTATTTTTATTTTATTTCTGTTTCTTGTTAGCCTTAATGGTCGGTAAATTCATTTGCCTTTTTTTTTTTGTTAAATAACATTCATTTACCTTTTTTATTTCTGTTAATAATACTCTTCTGGCGGTGAGCTTCTATAAAGAAAAAAAAAGATACTCTATTGTAATTGAGATTCGGAAAATACATAAAAACAAGTAGTAGTTTTTTTAGAAATTGGAGTCTTAAACTTAAGAAGCTTTAAATATTTGTTTAGAATGTATATTTCTATAATTTTCAAAAGTTGTGTAGTACATGGAGAGAAACATCGATGTTGGCAATTGCTAAATATGTTATGGTCTTCTTTTTTTTTAAAATACTTATATTATTTTATTTAACAAATGGTATTGGAATTTGATAAAAATGACGTTGTCACCCTCACTTTTCAACTACGTTAGAGTTATTGTAATTGTAAAGTTAACAAATATTTTTTCATTTCATAACAGCACCATAGACTAGTCACTATCATTTCAATGTAGTCTTTAACACAATACTTATTATCTTATTTTAAACAAATCACGATGTTACTTTTAACAAATCATTGCGCCATTTTAGAATAAATCAATTTGTCAATTTAAGAAAAATCATATGTTAATTTAAACAAATTATTATAAGTTCCTTTTTAATTTAATTTTTATAGTTTATTTAACAATTTTCACATAAGATTATAATATTTGAGTTGTTTATTATTCATATATCTATATATAGAGGAAGGCTCACCTATATCATGCACTATACATCACACCATACATCACACCTAATTCTAGATCCTAGAAAACCTTTTTTTCAAATTTTATATTTTTTCCTTGAAATTAACCTTCCAATAAACACATATGAAAACAATTAGGTCAAAATACATTTTGTATCTATTTTTAAAAAAATCACAAAAAACTGCTGCGCAGACCCTTATAAATAAGGTATTTTTAGCAGTTTTTTGTAGATTTTTTTAAAAATAGTTACAAAATGTATTTTGACCTAATTTTTTGCATATGGGTTGATTAGAAGGTTAATTTCAAGGAAAAAATATAAAATTTAAAAAAAAAAGTTTTTTAGGGCCTGTAATTAAGCGTGATGCATGGATGATGTATAGAGCATGATGTAGGTGAACCTTCTCCTCTCTCTCTCTCTCTCTCTCTCTCTCTCTATATATATATATATATATATAGCAGTTCGCATTTTAAGTATGCGGACCTGACATGTGTCACATCGTGGTGAGCCTAAAAATTATTGGTTAAATTACAAACACACTCTGGCTATTTTCTGGAGTACCGCCAGGTGACACATGTTCGGTGCGCACTCCTAAAATGCGGTATATAATAATAATGCTCTTGTGCGGAGCAATCCACATTTTAAGAGTGCGGACCGGACATATATCACCTTACAGTGAGCCTAAAAATTATCGGTTAAATTATAACTACACTTTCTCTCTTTTCTGTGTTCACCGACAAGGCAAATATTATATATATATATATATATATATATATATATATATTAAAAGATAAAAAAGAAAGGTCAAATATTATATATATATGCACGTAAGAAAATGTATATATGCTATATAACTACATCCATGTATGTTAGGTTATGGATTAATGGAAACTATCCAGGTGTGTATCCTAATTTTTTTTTGTTTGAGAAAACGAAATTCTCAACCAGTTTTACCAGTGGAAAATGAATAGGGGTACAAAAATAGCTACAACTTAATAATCAGTTTACAGAGGTGAAATCCCTTCGCTTGCTCCGGTCAAAACTTAACTAGAATAATTTCTCATTTCTATCAGCACAAAGTGAGAACACGATGATAAAAGCCTCCAGATGTGTTTCACCTGATAAATGGTTTGGCTTATTTTTTAATAGGTTACAAATAAATATCAACTGCTAGAAATTTTCCAAAGGGGTGACAAAACAAGTCAACGGATCTTGTTTTCACACGACCTGACACGATACGATAAGAATCCAGTGTTCCCGAATACGATAAGTTTTGTGCTCCATGGAGCCCCTGCCAGTCCGGTTGTACATGCGTCGGAGCTGTTGGTACGGGTGTGTGTACCACTTTTTAATCATCTTTAATTATGTGCATGCTGGTGTAAGTTTGTACCAAAAATCTCGATCTAGTGTTCAACGAGCATCTGTTTAATTTGCATCTGTTTATCCTGTATAACTACATCCATGTATGTTATGTTATTGATTAATGGAAACTATGGACGTGTTTATCCTAATTTTTTTTTTTTTTGAAAAAGCTTGATATAATGAAATTTAGATCATATCCAAGCGGGCTTGTCAACCAGTTTTACTAGAGGAAAATGAATTGAGGTACAAAAACTTATTAATAAGTTTACAAAGGAGAAATCCCTTCCCTTGCTCAGGTCAAAAACTTAACTTGAGTAAATGATAAAAACCTCCGGATGTGTAAGATACAACTTATTCTATCAGCACAAAGCCTCCAGATGAGTTCCATTGGGATATAACAAACACTCCAATAAGAGAAAGACATGGAAATGAAGAAGGTTTTTTTGATGACATTGTTGGTGTTTATGGCCACCATTGTCACCTCCACTTCTGATTCGGTTGTTAATAATCGTAAAATGTTGGATTCCGACCTTCTCCTCAACGTTGATGGTACCCTTGGTGAATGCTTTGGTAGGTTTTGCGCTCCATGGAGCCCCTGCCAATCCGGTTGTGCATGCATCGGAAGTCTTGGTACGGGTGCTTGTGCGGGTTTTAATCTGAATTTACGAACTAGTGTTCCTGGGACATCTATTAATTATGGGCATGCGGGTGTAAGTTTGTACTAAATAAGCTCGAGCTAGTGTTTAACCGGCATAGGTTTAAGTTGCTTATGTTTATGCTATGTATGCTACATCCATGTATGTTACGTTATCGATTAATGGAAATCCACGTGTTTATCCTAATTTTGTTTTATTTTTTTGAGAAAAAGAAATTTAGATCATATCCAAGCGGGCTTCTCAACCAGTTTTAGTAGTGGAAAATGAATAGGGGTACAAATATAGCTACAACTTAATAATCAGTTTACTGAGGTGAAATCCCTTCCCTTGCTCCGGTCAAAACTTAAGTAGAATAATTTCTCATTTCTATCAGCACAAAGTGAGAACACGATGATAAAAGCCTCCAGATGTGTTTCACCTGATAAATGGTTTGGCTTATTTTATAATAGGTTACAAATAAATACCAACTGCTAGAAATTTTCCATCCAAATATGTCGTACTTAAGGGGTGGCAAAACGGGTCAACGAATCGTGTTGGACACGATATGATAAGAATCCAGCGTTCCCAAACACGACACGACACGATAGCGTAATTTTTTCCTCAACCTGCAAACGACACGTTAAAAATACGACACGATACGATAACACGATAAATAAATACGGTTCGATTGGACACAATTAGTCCCAACATGACACGCCAGGATCAGACATAATTAGACTGATTAGTGAGGAATTAAAAAAATAGTGAGTTGATAATGGGTCTAAATTTGGTCAATAGTGGGTCTACATAGAATATATATCGTATTCTTAATTGGATCACTCTCGTGTCACTATCGTGTCCCTATCGGATCAATTTCGTGACATAAATTGAATCCGACACGACCCGACAACGGGCCCAAAAATCCAGATTCGCACACAAAAGATCGCATCAATTTCATTTCGTTTCGTATCGTGTTATCATTTCGTTCCCAAAATTTCAACCCCTGCTTAAGATCATTGTTATTCTTCTTCTTTGTCTTTGAATTTGAATCCTTTGCACTTGTAGAAGTTCAAGGCCCACTGCTCATGACCTGTTTACCAAAACCTTGTTAAAAAGTGAAAAGATGCCTTGTCAAAATTAAGACTAGCCATATTATTAATGCATTTAATTAGAAGTTGAACGCATTAGAAGTATTTGATCTATCCAACTTCGATATGGAAACTTGACGTGATGGTTGACAATGGTGTCTAATTGTTAGGACACAAAATTACATTAATCTCAAAGTAGTTATGATCTCTAAATAATTATCAAAGTGATAAGATAAGTCTCGCCCTTTCTCGTGTTTTAAAATCTAACATAATCTCGCGGTTTAGAGAATCTCTTGTGTGAGGCAAGAACCATCTTTTGCATTCATTTTTTTAAATGAGTGCCATTGTTTCCGAGTTTGATATTTTTTTTGCTGATAATCTTTTCTTATTAATAAAATTGGTTGATTTTCTCACTGTCATATTTTTTCTGATGGATGTCCTTTTATCTTTCCAACTACCCCTTTCTTCTTACATAACATAGATTATACCATAAAATTACTTGATATTTGTCAATTAAGATATTCACATATTTTGAAGAAACAAAATTTATACTTATATGTTTCATGTTGTATTTCTTTTAACACGTTCTAAGATTTAAAGTAAAAAATATATGAATTTAATTTCTTTTTTTATTTTTTTATTTTAAATAGAGAAGATTAATTTTTATTAGCATTAAAAGGTCAATGCCACAAGGAACATCTTTAGAAGGGTATTCCAAAATAATTTTTGTTGAAAGGTTTTAAAATTGTTAAGTGAGATAGTATCCAAGAAAATTATTTTAATCATGAGATAATTTTGCTCCAAACGATAATTTCTTATTACTTAGTTGATATAGTGTTTAAGATGCCTACATTCTTGTTTTAGTTATTTTTTTTCTTAAACTTTTTGTTTTCTTTCATTCTAAGTTGGCATTCTTATGGATAATAGTGTATTATGCAATTAATGATGCACTATTGTTTTAGGAATTAGTCTCAAGCCCTGAGAAGAATTATGCAATATTTATGTTATGCATAACTTTCTGAAATTACGAATCATTTAATATAAAATTAAGGGGAAAGTGAAAAAATCCCATGAATTATGCATTTTTTCGAAGAAACCCTCTATAATATTTTAATGTAAGATCACCCCAACACACTCATGGTTCGTATTTTTGTTGGAGTTTCATTTTAGTTTTGGAATTCATAGATAGCTGTAAATATTTAGTATTTATTTGGTTTCAAATTTTGTTCTATTTGTTTCAATTAAAATCATAAAATAAATTGTATAATTTTTTTATTCAAACTGTTTAATTAGTCAGTGAGTCCGTTCAAAATCAATTGTTTGTTTAATACTGAATGTGTGATGTTATCATAACTGTTGATGTAAAAAATTATATCGCTCTAATTATTCAATCACAGATAAAATGAGACAAAGGTTTTTAAAGTGGTTCAGCCTTATAAGAATGGCCTACGTCCATTGTTATGTTATTGCTGAGTGTTTTGGGAATTCTCGATTACAAGCTCTATCAAGAAATTCCCGTCCCTTTGAATGAGGGTAATACAATTTATTTATAGCCTTGAGACTATAATCTGAAAGGGTGATACATTAAATGATATATATATGAAAGGGTAACTCATTTAATGATCTTCAAGCATGTGCGTCAAGATGATAAGCAGTCAATGAATAGTTGAACTGTTGATTATCTGGCAATTAATGCTGTGATCGAGATGCAGCTCGAACCGCCTTAGTTGCTCGTCGTTCAGGAGTTCCTCGAAGAACTAGAGTTCCTCGGAGTATTGTAGTTCGTCGGAGTATTCTTGTTGCTCGGAGCGAACATGTCACACCCCAAACCCAATATACATACTAATCATTTGTTATTAAAATAATTGGATCATAATCTCGAGCCCATTGGAAAATATACTTCATTTATCAATATTTTTCTGCACAATGTGCATAATGAACATAATATTATTCTTATGCCATAAAATTCAATATCAGAGTCATAATTAAGCGGACATATAATACTGTGATTAACTATGATCAACTCAATCCATACTGAATCAATATATACAATGTGTGAGTGTATTAAAATCTTCAGTGTGACAATGATAAAATCCCCATTTTTAAACCCCAACTCTCTCCAACGGTGCAACTCTCAAAGTTACCGGTCATATGGTATCCTAGCTGGCAGCGTACGAACCTGAAATTGTTAAAATATAAATCGTAAGCATTAAGCTTAGTGAGGTACTCCTTCCCTGCAACAGAATAAAAATTCTATATCGAATATGTGGATATAAAATCCGAACAATCCTGCCCATTGGCAATAACAAATCATGAATCATAAGATCCAAATAATTCTGCCCATTGGCAATAACAAATCCTGGATCATAAGATCCAAATAATTATGCCCATTGACGATAACAAATCCTGGATCATAAGACCCAAACAAATCCTGGATATTTTAATATCCAAACAAATCCTGAATACCGAAGTATTCAAACCAATCCTGGATCATGAGACCCAAACGAATCCTGGATATTTTAATATCCAAACAAATCCTGAATACTAAAGTATTCAAACAAATCCTGCTCTTAGAGCTATATTCATAGTTATATATGAAACAAATCATAAGTACACTCACCTTGATAGTTTAACTGGCTTTTCCCTTGCCTTTATCCAATATTTGTTCAATCAGCTCTTCTTCCCTTCCTATCATTCTTACAATATTTGTATCATCATAAGAATATCAATAATCCAAACAATGATTTAAATATAATTCAATCCATAAGGATCACATCATTCCATTTAAATCATTTATCACAAGTGAAGTTCCATCCCAATCTATGTCAAATCATAGACGAAATATAAATTCATTTATTCTTGGTAATTCAATCCTTGTCATATTAATATTCCAATACAAAAAACAGTACGTCATTTGAAGTCTCCTAGAGCAAGATATGCCCATTTCTTTACCACGTAGCAAATCTGCCCTATAGGCTCTTTTATTGTTCATTCAACTTCCGGGAATTTCCATAATTTTTCTACATCACAAATTTATGTGATATTTCACCCAACATCAGTAAACATATTGAACAATACAAGATTAAAATTTCATAATTTTCAGAGTTCATTTGCTATGTCAAGCAAAACATCGAACACATGGCGGACATACTTTCACCCTTAGGGCATATTTCATACCCAAATTTCAAACTCTCACCAAGGACTCATTTATTGGTATTTTAACATAATTTTAGGATATTTCATACACATGTGAGTCCATGTTAATCTCCAATTGTAATCAATCAATTCCCGTAAGTATAGAGAAATATATGGAAGTTTGAATAAACAAGGTTCCTAAACAAAACAATCTCAAGGGTTTACACATTTAAGTTTACTTAAACATGCATCTATCCATAAGTACACATCAAGACATGGAATTTCAGTAAACAAATGATTATTGCAATCATTTAAATAAGTAATACAAAAAAATAAACAAGATTTATGGATGGAAATACCTTAGGGGCTTTTACGTAATTTTTTTATGAATTCTTCTTCAATTTCACCTCACACTTTCTTCCTAAACTTCAAAACTCTCTTTCCTTAGGTTAAAACTCTTCCATGGATGAAATATGCTGAATTAAGAGCTTGATTAAAGGTTTTTAAGTCGTCATAAGGCCACCCCCTCTTGGTCCAATCAAAATATAGCATGTGGCATTACATAAAACAAAATATCATTTAAGGCTAAATGACTACTTTACCCCCTGTTCGTAAAAAGACAATATCTTCCCACTCGAATGTCCGTTCGATGAACCCTTTGTTTTTTTATAAACCTAACTCATATATCTACAAATATCTAGTTTACACCTCAAGTTCATTGTTATGTCATAAAGGCCAAAACTAGCCTCCAACAGGAACATTCCTACCGAAAACTTTAAAATTTCACATTTGTAACTAATTCGATATTTCAAGCTTTATGAAGGTAGGATTAAAATAAACATAATTACTTACATTATATATATATACTAATAACATATTATTCATATCACATAAGCAAATCATGATTTAAACATGATTTATCATAATTATATTCGGGTTGCCACAATTCTCCCCCCGTTAGGAAATTTCATCCCCGAAAGTGACATACTTTGTTGTCTGAATCAACCAAATACGGATAACGCATATTCATGATATCCTCTCTCTCCCATGTAGCCTCTTCCATGGAATGCCTTCTCCACACAACTTTCACAAGTGGGATTACTTTTGATCTCAATATTTGTTCCTTCTTATCCACGATAGCAAGTTGTTCTTCCACATAACTCAAGTCTTCCTTTAACTCAATAGGCTATTCCACCAACACATGTGAAGGATCCTCTACATACTTTCTTAACATAGAAACATGGAAAACATCATGTAACCGAGATAACTCTAGTGGTGACGCTAACTTGTAGGCAACCATCCCGACTTTCTTAAGGATTTCATAAGGTCCAATGTAGCGTGGACTTAATTTCCCTTTCTTTCCAAACCTCATAACTCCTTTCCATGGAGATATACAAATAAACACATAATACCCTTTCTGGAATTCTGAATCTTTTCGTCGTTTATCCGCATAACTTTTTTGTCTGCTTTGAGTTGTTCTCATTATATATTGAATAATCTTCACTTTTTCAGTGGTGAATTCAATCAATTCTGGACCCTATATCTTCCTTTCACCAACTTCACCCCAACATATCGGTGTACGACATCGTCTATCGTACAATGCTTCATATGGAGCCATACCAATAGTAGATTAAAAACTATTGTTATATGCAAATTCTATCAAAGGCAAATATTCATCCCAATTACCTTTGAAATCAAGCACACAAGCTCTAAGCATATCTTCCAAAATCTTTATTGTCCTTTCATACTGTCCATCTATCTGAGGATGAAAATCCGTACTAAACTTCAAGTTAGTACCCATAGCACATTGCAAGCTATCCCAAAATCTGGATGTAAAGGTACGGTCTCTATCTGAAATAATAAATACCGATGCTCCATGCAATCAAATAATTTCATTAACATACAATCTAGCATACCTATCAACTGTATACGTAGTCTTGATTGCTAGAAAATGAGCGGACTTCGTCAATCTATCCACCACTACCCAAATCGAATCTGACCCCTTCTGAGATCGAGGAAGCCCAACCACAAAATCCATCGTTGCATGATCCCATTTCCATTCCGGTATTGGCAATGGCTGAAGCAGACCAGTAGGCTTCTGATGCTCCACTTTCACTTGCTGACATATAAGGCACCTAGCAACAAAATCAGGTATTTCCTTTTTTATATTATTCCACGAATAATGCTCCTTTAAATCCATATACATTTTAATACTACCAGGATGCATGGTATAAATGGAATTATGAGCCTCATCTAAAATTTCCTCTTTCAATCCACACATATTAGGCACGCATAATCGCTGCTTATACAATAAAGTGCCGTCATTCACAATACAAAAATCTGCAGACTTACCATCTCGGACATCTTGCCATTTCTTCTCAAGAAAAGGATCTTGTCTTTTCAAATTACGAATACGGGTAGCTAACAAAGGCCTCACGCTTACATGAGCAAAGAACCTGTTCCCATCGGATAGCTTCAATTTTACTCCCATCAATCTCAACTCCATGATGTGGGAAACTCTAGCACACCGAATACAAGATAACATGCACGAAGCCTTTCTACTCATAACATCTGAACTACATTTGCCTTCCCTGGGTGGTAGTGAATTGTACAATCATAATCTTTAATTAACTCCATCCGCCTCCTCTGCCTCAAATTCAACTCCTTTTGAGTAAATAAATACTTAAGGCTTTGATGGTCAGTAAAAATTTCACATACCTCACTATATAGATAATGACGCCACAATTTCAAAGCAAACATAATAGCAGCAAGTTCCAAATCATGTGTAGGATAATTACGTTCATGTGTACACAACTGCCTAGAAGCATAAGCAATAACTCTACCATGCTGCATAAAAACACAACCCAACCCCTGGTGTGAAGCATCAGAATAAATAACAAAACCATCTCCATCATGTGGAATAGTAAGAACAGGTGCAGTTACCAACCTCTTTTTCAATTCATCAAAACTATTTTCACAATTAGAATTCCATTAAAACTTAACATCTTTCCAGGTTAATTTAGTCATCTGCAAGGCTATTGAAGAAAATCCCTTAATAAACCTTCTATAATACCCAGCTAAACCCAGAAAACTTCTCACCTCAGTGACATTATTGGGCCTCTCCCATTTTACAATAGCTTCCACCTTCTTGGGATCAACACATATATCATCTCCAGAAATAACATGGCCTAAAAATACAACTTTTGATAGCCAAAATTCACATTTGCTAAACTTAGCATACAATTTCTTATCTCTCAACACATTCAAAATAGTTCTGAGATGCTTTTCATGTTCAACCATATCACGTGAATAAATCAGAATATCATCAATAAAAACTATCACAAATGAATCAACAAAAGGATGTAGTACCCGATTCATAAGATCCATAAATACAGCTGGGGCATTAGTTACCCCAAAAGGCATCACCAGAAATTCAAAATGACCATACCGAGTACGAAAAGCAGTTTTAGAAATATCACTCTCCTTGACCCTCAACTGATGATAACCCGATCGTAAGTCTATTTTTGAAAACACTTTAGCACTCTGTAACTGATCAAACAAATCATCTATACAAGGTAAAGGGTATTTGTTCTTAATTGTAGCTTTATTCAGCTGCCTATAATTAATACACAAACGCATGGTACCATCTTTCTTCTTCACAAATAAAACTGGTGCACCCTATGGAGATACACTAGGCTGTATGAACCCCCTATCAAGTAAATCCTGTAACTGAATCTTGAGTTCTTTCAACTCAGCAGGTGCCATTCTATAGGGTGCCATAGGAATAGGTGTTGTCCCCAGTGCTAATTCAATACTAAATTCAACTTCTCTTTCTGAAGGTAACCCTGGCAACTCACTAGGAAACACTTCAGGAAAATCCCGTACAATAGGGACATCGACTAATTGTAAAGACCCCTTCCTAGTGTCAAGAACATATGCAATAAAACCCTCACAACCCTTACTCAATAATTTCCTCGTCTGAATAGAAGAAATGATGCAACTGGGAACAATTTTCCTTTCCCCCACAAATTTAAATTCAGGCTCACTAGGCATATTAAAAATAACTTCCTTACAGAAACAATCCATAGATGCATGATTTTTAGATAACCAATCCATTCCCAGAATTATATCAAAATCAGAAATATCCAATGGAAGTAGGTCTATAACTGTATCTCTAACCCCCACAGTCAAAACACAATCATGAAAAACATATTCAACTACAATCATATCCCCCATAGGCATGGAAATATCCAACCCCACCTCTAAATGAGTGCATGGTCTATTCAGATATATGGAAAATGCATATGACACAAATGAATGTGTGGAACCAGGATCAATCAGAACATAAGCACTTCTATCAGTAACAGAAAGTGTACCTGTCACCACATCTGGAGTAATCTGAGCTTCTTTCATTGTAAAAGCTAGTCCACCTGGCATGGAACTACTAACTTGTCATCTGTCCGTACTTTTCACTGCACTGCCTCGAGATAACATTCTGCTTGCTACTTCATTATGTGTTGTTGGAGTCTCTGCCAACTGCGGACAATTCTTTTTAACATGCCCCACTTGATGACAATAGTATCATTCCACTCCTTTAAGCTTAGGACACTCGGATTTATAATCCCCCTCCTCTTTACAAAAGAAACACTTAACAACTCTCACTGGTGCCTCACCTTTTCCTGACCTCCAACCCAGACTAAAAGATTCTCCACCCCTAGTATATCTTCTAAATCTCCCCTGACCTCTACCACTATCGCCACCACCTCTCTGAAATTTATGAGGTTCCATCTTAACACTTCCACCCTCACCTCCCTTCGAGTGAGATGCGTTGAATCTGCTTTTCTTAAAACTCTCCCTGCTCGCCACACCTTGGTTCATTTTGCCTTTCTGCTATCGTGGCTTTGTTTACCAGAGAAGCAAAATCTTCTAACTCATAAGTGGCCACTCTATTTTGAATAGGTCAAATTAGTCCATCTTGAAACTTACTACATTTATCTCCTTCATCCTGCACATACTTAGTAGAAAATCTAGACAAAGCAGTAAATTTAGCATCATACTCCCTTACAGACATTTTCCCTTAGGTCAAATTTATAAACTCCCTCAGCTTCTCCCTACTATAAACCTTAGGTAAATACTTAACATACAAAGATTTAATAAATTCAGCCCAAGTAATAACATCAGTACCTTCCATCCTGGGCACTAAATGGTTGCTGGCTTCCCACCAATATTTGGCCTCTCCTTTCAGCTTAAACACAGCTAGATTCACTTTCTGGTTATCTGGAACCTTCATAACTGCAAATATAGTTTCTATATCCCTGACCCACATCTCATCTTCTATAGGTTCAACTGACCCTGAATATTCTGGAGGGTTCAACTTCAAAAACTTCTCATGCATGGAATCCTTCATTTCCTTCCTTGCCTCTCTCTCAATCCTGGCCACAGTCTTTGATTCTAGATATCTAGCCTGTTGCTCTGCCATTAATGCCATATTTCTTTCCTGTTGTTAAGCCATCCTCAATATTGACTGTGCCATTATTTGCATCTCTGTAGGCTGCTCCTGCACTCTAGCCCTTCCAGCAACACTTTGCTCTACTTCAGTATTGTCTATACGAGAATCTACTCCCTCTTATCTAGGTTGTCAATCCCTAGGTTCAATCTAGAATTATCTGTAATACAACAAATTTCTAATAACCAACACAAACAGTTTATAATACTAAACTATTGGTTAGTACATAAACAATTCATAAATATCAAATCAACTCAATAACTGCAATCTAATCGTCACACACGTCCAGAATTAATAACCCCACTCTGATACCACTAATTGTCACACCCCAAACCCAATATCCATACTAATCATCTGTTATTAAAATAATTGGATCATGATCTCGAGCCCATTGGAAAATATACTTCATTTATCAATATTTTTCTGCACAATGTGCATAATGAACATAATATTATTCTTATACCATAAAATTCAATATCAGAGTCATAATTAAGCGAGCATAGAATACTGTGATTAAATATGATCAACTCAATCCATACTAAATCAATATATACAATGTGTGAGTGTATTAAAATCTTCAGTGTGACAATGATAAAATCCCCATTTTTAAACCCCAACCCTCTCCAACGGTGCAACTTTCAAAGTTACCGGTCATATGGTATCCTAGCTGGTAGCGTACGAACCTGAAATTGTTAAAATGTAAATCGTAAGCATTAAGCTTAGTGAGGTACTCCTTCCCTGCAACAGAATAAAAATTCTATATCGAATATGTGGATATAAAATCCGAACAATCCTGCCCATTGGCAATAACAAATCATGGATCATAAGATCCAAATAATTCTGCCCATTGGCAATAACAAATCCTAGATCATAAGATCCAAAAAATTCTGCCAATTGGCGATAACAAATCCTGGATCATAAGACCCAAACAAATCCTAGATATTTTAATATCCAAACAAATCCTGAATACCGAAGTATTCAAACCAATCCTGGATCATGAGACCCAAACGAATCCTGGATATTTTAATATCCAAACAAATCCTGGTCTTAGAGCTATATTCATATTTATATATGAAACAAATCATAAGTACACTCACCTTGATAGTTTAACTGGCTTTTCCCTTGCCTTTATCCAATATTTGTTCAATCAGCTCTTCTTCCCTTCCTATCATTCTTACAATATTAGTATCATCATAATAATATCAATAATCCAAACAATGATTTAAACATAATTCAATCCATAAGCATCACATCATTCCATTCAAATCATTTATCACAAGTGAAGTTCCATCCCAATCCATGTCAAATCATAGACCAAATATAAATTCATTTATTCTTGGTAATTCAATCCTTGTCATATTAATATTTCAATACAAAAGACAGTACGCCATTTCAAGTCTCCTAGAGCAAGATATGCCCATTTCTTTACCACGTAGCAAATTTGCCCTATAGGCTCTTTTATCGTTCATTCAACTTCCAGGAATTTCCATAATTTTTCTACACCACAAATTTATGTGATATTTCACCCAACATCAGTAAACATATTGAACAATACAAGATTAAAATTTCATAATTTTCAGAGTTCATTTGCTATGTCAAGCAAAACATCGAACACATGGCGGACATACTTTCACCCTTAGGGCATATTTCATACCCAAATTTCAAACTCTCACCAAGGACTCATTTATTGGTATTTTAACATAATTTTAGGATATTTCATACCCATGTGAGTCCATGTTAATCTCCAATTGGAATCAATCAATTCCATTAAGTATAGAGAAATATATGGAAGTTTGAATAAACAAGGTTCCTAAACAAAACAATCTCAAGGGTTTACACATTTAAGTGTACTTAAACATGCATCTATCCATAAGTACACATCAAGACATGGAATTTAAGTAAACAAATAATTATTGCAATCATTTAAATAAGTAATACAAAAAAATAAACAAGATTTATGGATGGAAATACCTTAGGGGCTTTTACGTAATTTTTTTATGAATTGTTCTTCAATTTCTCCTCACACTTTCTTCTTAAACTTCAAAACTCTCTTTCCTTAGGTTAAAACTCTTCCATGGCTGAAATATTCTGAAGGAAGAGCTTGATTAAAGGGTTTTAAGTCGGCATAAGGCCACCCCCTCTTGGTCCAATCAAAATATAGCATGTGGCATTACATAAAACAAAATATCATTTAAGGATAAATGACTACTTTACCCCCTGTTCGTAAAAAGACAATATCTTCCCACTCGGATGTCCGTTCAATGAACCCTTTGTTTTGTTATAAACCTAACTCATATATCTACATATATCTAGTTTACACCTCAAGTTCATTGTTATGTCATAAAGGTCAAAACTAGCCTCCAACAGGAACATTCCTAGCAAAAACTTTAAAATTTCACATTTGTAACTAATTCGATATTTCAAGCTTTATGAAGGTAGGATTAAAATAAACATAATTACTTACATTATATATATATACTCATAACATATTATTCATATCACATAAGCGAATCATGATTTAAACATGATTTATCATAATTATATTCGGGTTGTCACAGAACATAACTTGGTCGAGGAAATGAACTTCCTCGTTGCTATTGTGCCATGTAGATTGACACGTGTCTTCTTATTATTCGTCCATATCAGGATACTAATTTTGGTATCAACAGAAGCCCCCAATGTTTTATATTTCGTACTTTGAGGAGTATGAAACATTCTTTCTCGGTATATGGCAATATTAAATGACCTTCCTGGGTTTTATGAGCATTTTCTTCGTTTTTGAATTTCCTTCAAAATTCGCAGAATCCGCCTTTTTGAAATTTTATAAGCGCTTCGATCTTCGTGCATTTTTTGTCCTTTTAGCCGCCGGTGGCGTAATAGTTTCTTTTTTGTAATCATTTCTTTCGCCGTTTCCCAAGACAAAGTATTTAAGCTTCATAGGCAATCACACCGTCTTCTACCTTTTCCAATTTTCTGCTTTCGAGTTTTCCATAGCCTTTCTTTCTCTTGTGCGTTCATCCTTGTTTTCGTTCGTTGTCAACAGATCTTCCTTTATTCCTGTAAGATCTTCTTCCTTCTTCTTCATTTCTTCTTTTATTCATCATGGTTTATATTATTGAATCTCTTGAGAAATTCCATTCTGATTTCTCTATTCCTTCTTGGGTAACTGTGGAGGATCTTTCTGAGCCTTCAAATTATTTTCGCTTGGCTGAGGGACATTGGTTCCCCAGCCTCTTTATTACTGAATGTGGATTTTCTTTTCCACCAAACCTTTTGTGTTTAGATTTATGTCAACATTTCGATGTCGTTCCTGCAAAAATAGCCCCCAACACATGGAGAATAGTTAATGGGGTGAATAGGTTAAGTCAAACTCATGGAACTCGTATAGGAATTCCTGAGATTATGTACTGTTATAGATTGGCAATTCTAGATTATGTTTATCATTTAAAAACTAGATTTTTGAATAGGGCTTTAGTAGTCAATCTCCCTGATGATAATAGGGATTATTTTGAGCATGGCGTAGTTATCAAAAATTGGCAACATGCCCCTTTAGTTGGAGATGAAGTATATGAGGGTCCCAAATGCCCTCCATACGGCAATGGGATAGGTTATTTTCATTTTATTTCATTTCTGAAACTATGATTTCATTATATTTGAATAAATGCATGATTGACATTTCAATATGTTTTTGTTTGCAGTTGACAACAAGATAAAAACTCCTAAAGAATCAGAAGTCAATATAAAGCATTTGAAACATATCTGGAGTTTTCATCAGAAAGTTGCAGACGAGCACGTCAGGTCTGATTCATACTTGTTGCAGTACAGGAGCTACACATCATCCTTTACTGCTCGTCCTGTGGTCAACATTAGTGAACCCTTGCCAGCTTCTGAGGATTCTTCACCAGATTCTCATATTCCTCTGAGTCAGAAAATGGGTAAAAGAAGAGTTCCTGCTATCTTCGAGGAGACTTCCTCTACTGGAGATGAGAAAAGAAATAAGGCTGATGTCCAGAAGGGGACAAAGAAAGTAGATGCCACCCCTTCTGTTGCTCCTCAGAAGGCCGCTGAGAAGCCCCAGTGGCTCATGTGCAGAAGGATGCACCTGTGGAAGTAATCAACATCTCTCCAACCAAAAGTTCTTCTTTGGTTGAGGTTGTTGAAAAGGTACCGAGGAGACTGAAGAAATCCTCCTCGGTCAGTTTTTCTGAAACCATTCCTCAGCTCCAAGCTAGTGGAGCTGGTGTTCCAACCGTTATTCCCCTGAGTTCTGCAATGAGCTCGGTAAAGACTTGGACCATTCCTGAGGTCCAAGGAATTGAGGAGAACATGTCTATGGATATGCTGATATCGCTAGCTACTCGTCACATTGCTTCAGTAAGTTTCTTTTATCTTGAATTCTTCTTTCTTTCAATATATGTATCTTGGCACTGACTTATCTTTACCTTCTTTTTCAGCTGGTGAGTTGTTTTAACACGATTGTGAGGAAAGATAAAGCAATAAAAGCTTCTGGCTCCTCGTCTGGAGTGGAGGATGCTTTATCAAATTTGTCCCAGACTTTGAAGGATTCTCGTAAAAAATATGACGAGGATAGGGGTGAATGGGAGAAGAAGTTGGCTGTAGTTGAGACGAAAAAAGTGCAGTTGGGAAATAAAGTGAAGGACTTGGAGAAAGAGAACAAGAAATATGCCGATAAGCTCACAAGCTTTGGGGAGCTTGAAAATAAGTTGAAATCGGCTGAGGAAAAACTATCCCTTCTGCGAGAAGTAAATCTCCAGAAGGAGGACGTGGAGGCCAAGTTGAAAGCCTCCGAGGATCTTCTATTCGAGAAGCTATCCTAGGAGAAAATGAAAAGAAAAGTGACTGTGAAAAAATCTTTTCGAACCGGTTGGGACAAAGGCTGGGATACGGGGTAGCAGCAATGATGGCTCAGGTGCAGTATGGGAGTTTTAAATACTTTCGAGATGGTTGGGTTGCTGCCCTGCAAGAATTAAAGGTTAGCGAGGACTATGAACTATTTCAACAACATCTTCCTTCCCCCCCTCCTGTAATTGAAGATGAGGAAGAAGACTAAGCTGCGTCCGAGGAGTCTTCAATGATAGTGGGTGATCAAGTCCTTGCTCCACAACCCAATCATACAGCCACCGAGGAGATTTCGTCTCTACCTGCTCCTCCTGAACAAGTCCCAGCTCCATCCGACCAAATTATTGTTCCCACCGAGCAACCGAGCTCCTCGTCCCAGCCTCCCGAGAAAGTCTTGGGAGACAAGGAAAAGGTGTGAAGTTGTTCGGTATTCTCTTTCTGTTTTCTTTTACTTGTACTCTGTATTCTGAACGATGTACTCCTCTTGATGATGTAATAAAATTACCTTTTTCTGTTCCTCTACATTGTTGATGCTCTGTCTGCTTTATTATTAATTCTTGCCTTCTCTTCTTTACTAGTTTATGGCTAGAATGGAATTACTATCTGCCAATGATACAAAGATGATGCAACAATGCAATGGATATTATAAGGCTAGTCACACAGACCTAAGTGCATTTGAAGTTGATGATAGCCTTGGTCATGATGCTTTTGAGCAGGCAATTGAGGCTTATCAGTACCTGAAGGGTTTACTTGACCGAGCTATAGGCAACAATGTGGCGTACTATGAAATGATCGAGGATCTTCAATGTACTTTAGAAGATCTTCAGACTGAGTACAAAGAATCAACCGCCCTTTTGCACGAGGGGTATGAAAAGAGGTATCAACAGCTTTCTGCCGAGACAGGGAACAAAAATATCCTTGCTGGGTACGATGTCAGGGAGAGAACCCTAAAGGGTGAAGTTGAAGCTTGTAGACAGGTTGCCGAGCTGTTGGAGCAAGAGAATAACAATTTGCAGAAAGAGCTAGCACAGTATAAGTCTGCAGCTTCTTCTTCAACAGCTGTAATCCCAGTGACTGACGAGGGATTTTCATTTCTAGAGGTTGAGAATGCCAAATTAAGGCAAGAGTTGGATACCTTGAGAAGGTCGGGTACTTCTACTGCTACTCGGGGACGAGGAAGAGGTTCTCGTGGACGAGGAAGAGTTGCTCAGGATGTTGTTGAGGAACAAAGTACTCCACCTACTCGGGGTTGATCAAGAACTCTTCATCGTTCTGTTGAAGAAGCTTGTACTCAGTCAACATTGGAAACTCAAACGTACCAATTGAATGCAAAAGATCGGGCTTTGTCTGAACTGTCCAAGAAAGTTAGAGAATTGGAACTACAAATCTCTACAAAAGAATCAGAGTTGGAGACTAATAAACTTTTCATCCAGAGTCTTCATGAGAAGCTTAAGAGGCTAACATTCCAGTTCCATAAACAGCCCAGGGAGTTTTGGATGGCTGGATACAACGAGGCACTATTCCATTTAGATCCTCGTATCCAGAATGCCAATAATGAGGGATACAAACAAGGCTGGATGAATGACTTATGTGTGTTGAAACTCGAGCAGGGACACTATTTATGGGACTACTATGAGCCTGGATTGCTTGACTTGCCTGTGCCACCGTTCAATTTGGAAATGGAATGGATCCCAGCTCGTGCCATTCCTCGGAGCTTACTTGCTAAATACCTTGGTGACTACAGTTTGCATTCTCAGTTTGAGGTATCTCGTCCTGAGCATCTTCTAGATCGTCCCTCTGTGATGAACGTTAGAATGCTGAAGGAATTGAACTTCATTAACTCTCCTCAAACTTTAAATGATCCGCCTGCTGGCGAGGAACCTATTTCAAAACCTGAGGGGAAAAAACCAATAGAATAGGAATTTCAATGTAATAGTTAGTACACATATGTAACTTGTAATTTATTTTGAATTTTAATGAAAGACTTTCATTTTCATTTGCAAATCTGTATTGCTATTGTCTTGTGCTTGTCAAACACTTTATATTTGTGCTTGCATAACAATATTGTGTGGTTCATCGACCAACTTAGTAATAAAAAGTTACAAGTATCAGTAATGTTGCTCGATCACTTAATGATAAAGTAATGAGTATAAAAATGTTTAAAAAATTTTCCAACCAACCAAGGTTGTTAAATTGTGTTTGTCGACCAATTACAATTAGTGGGTTTTTATCCCCGACCAACCATACTTGGTTCAGTTTGGAATATTTTGTTCTTCGAGGAACTTTTGTATTTTCTGTAATAATCTTACCTCCCGACCAACATAAGTTGGCATTTGAGAGCATATCTTGTTTCCTAACCAACCGAGATTGGCCTTTTTAAGAGTCTCGTGTTCTCGCTCTTTTACCAACCGGAGTTGGTCTGAGTTCGAACTATCATGTCCACTTGCCCTTTTACCAAAAATTTGTTTGAGCTAGTGTCAACTTCCTAACCAAAGGAGTATGGGGTGTTCTCGCCCTTTTACCAACCGGAGTTGGTCTGGGTTTGAACTATCGTGTTCTCGCTCTTTTACCAACCTGAGTTGGTCTGAGTTCGAACTATCATGTCTACTAGCTCTTTTACCAACCTGAGTTGGTCACGCTAGTGTACGCCTCCTAACCAAAGGAGTATAGTTTGTTCTTGCCCTTTTACCAACCGGAGTTGCTCGTGGGTTTGAACTATCAGGTCCACTAGCTCTTTTTACCAACCTGAGTTAGTCACGCTAGTGTACGCCTCCTAACCAAAGGAGTATAGTTTGTTCTCTCCCTTTTACCAACCGGATTTGTTCTGAGTTCGAACTATCATGTCCACTAGCTCTTTTGCCAACCTGAGTTGGTCACGCTAGTGTACGCCTCCTAACCAAAGGAGTAGAGTTTGTTCTCGCCCTTTTACCAACCGGAGTTGGTCGTGGGTTTGAACTATCTGTGTTGCTTTTATTGCTGAATAGCGTAGTGTTTGTACACTAGTATTCCCCCAAAAACTTTCGATAAAAAGAAAGAAGATGGAGAAACATCATCGTTTTATTCATATTGAGGAAACTGTTTTACATTTTATATCACTGATAATACTTGCATAGGTGTTCAACATTCCATGCATTCTTAAATTCCTCTCCTTCTAGAGTCGCTATTCGGTAAGTTACCGGTCGAACAACTTCTGTAACTCGGTAAGGTCCATGCCAGTTTGCTTCCAATTTATTGTGCCTCTGAATGACCTTCTTTGGAACGTAATATCCTTCTTTTAAGTGGCATTTATTCACCCTCTTGTTGTAGAACAAAGCTGTTCGATGTTGGTAAGCAGCATTCCTAATGGCTGGCTCTTCTCTAACCTCCTCGAGCATATCCAAATCCAATCTTCTCATTAAGTCGCTGACTGGGGAATTGAAATTCAGCACTCTATATGTTGGAAGACCCAACTCGGCAAGTATTACAGCTTCACTTCCAAATGCCAGCATATATGGTGATTCTCCAGTTGCTGCTCGGGAAGTTGTTCGGTAAGCCCACAATACTGACTGTAGCTCATTAATCCAATTAGCTTTAGCCTCACTTAGCCTCTTCTTCAAACCATTTAGTAATGTTCTATTCATCACTTCAGTCTGTCCATTTCTTTGAGGATGTCCTGGTGCTGAATGAACCTTCAAAATGTTTGACTGATGACAATAGGCGGCAAACTCCTCGTTATCAAATTGTGTTCCATGGTCTGTGATGAAGGCATGATGGAGACCATATCGGCAGATGATGTTCTTCCAAACGAATTGGTACACCTTCTCATATGTCATATCAATAAGTGGCTCATCTTTTACCCACTTAGTAAAATAATCTACTGCGACGACAAGATACTTGAATCTTCCTTGGGTCATTCGCAGTGGTCCAACCAAATCAATTCCCCACATGGGAAATGGCCAAGGGGAGGTTATGGGTGTCAACAATGCTTGTGGATTTCGTCGGATGGAGGAAAAACGTTGGCACTTGTCACATTTCTTCGTATAGGCTATACAATCAGCCCTCATCATCGGCCAGTAGTATCCATGCGTTATCACCCTTTGTAAGAGCGTCCGACCTGCTACATATGCTCCACATGACCCTTCATGGATCTCTTCAATCAAATCTTTCACCTCGGAGGGATGTACACATCTTTGCAAACCTGCCATAATTCCTCGTCTATACAAAACACCATTAATTAGTACATACCTAGCATCTTTGAACTTCAATCTCTTGGCAGAGAGCTTATCCTCCGGTAATTCTCCCTCCTCAATATATGCCCTGATTGGATCCATCCAAGATGGTCCCAAATCAAGGGTAATAATATGCATCGTCAGGTTTTCATCTATGCTCCGACTTTCTAATACTTCAATTGGTATCGTTCTTCGCAGCTCGGTACGAGTAGCTGATGCTAGTCGGGCCAGTGCGTCTGCTTGTGAATTTTCCATTCTCGGTATTCTGATAAACTGAATGACATCAAATTCTGCCAATAACCCCATCACCTTTGCATGATACTTGACCATTAATTCTCCTTTAACTGCATATGTTCCCATCATCTGATTCACAATTAATTGAGAATCACTGAATACCATCACTTGTTGCGCTTCCACGATCTTTGCTAAATTAAGACCTGCTATCATGACCTCATACTCAGCCTCATTATTGGAGTCTTTGAATTGGAATCGCAGGGCATATTCCATGTCAATCTCGTCAGGTGTGTTCAAAACAATCCCTGCCCCACAACCTGTTGTGCAAGATGACCCATCTACATATAATCTCCATGTAGGTAACTCGTCTTCAAATTTCTTATCTGATAGAGTTCCTCGGTGAAATATTTGATGTTTCCTTTCATCCTCCCCTGGTATTTTTTTCTCTTCGTCGACCATCTCTTCTCGCCTTTTTACCAATCGGAGTTGGTCTAGGTTTGAATTTGATGATCTTTCTACATCCACAATCCTTTTACCAACCGAGGTTGGTCTAGACTTATGTCTGTTGATCCTGTAACATCCACAGGTTAGTCAGCGAGCATCTTTTGTTCCTCGGGGGTATCAGGATAAGTAAACTCTGCTATAAAATCTGCTACAGCCTGCCCTTTTAGTGATGATCTGGGTTCATACACAATATCATATTCACGGAGCTCTATTGCCCAATACATCAGTCTCCCTGATTTTTCTGGCTTATGAAGGGCTTGTCTCAATGGCATGTCGGTATACACGACGATGGTATGGGATTGGAAATATGGCCTCATTCTTCTACTTGCCTCAATTAATGCCAATGCCAATTTTTCCAGCTTTGGGTACCTGATCTCCGCACCTCGGAAAGCCTTACTTGTGTAATAAATTGGCTTCTGGACTCCATTCTCCAATCTGATCAATGCTGAGCTGAGTGCATTCTCTGATACTGCCAGGTACAAGTACAACTTTTCTCCCATTACTGGCCTGGATAATAGTGGAGGTGCTCCCAAATATCTCTTCAAGTTTTGAAAGGCTTTTTCACACTCATCATTCCACTCGAAAGTTTTTCAAAGTGTTTTGAAGAATGGGAGGCATCTATCAGTTTCTCAGGATATAAATCTGTTGAGCGCTGCAACTCGTCCTGTAAGACTTTGCACCTCTTTCTTCGTCGTTGGAGATCGCAACCCTAACAGAGCTTTGATCTTTTCTGGATTCACCTCAATACCTCGTTGGTTGACGATGTACCCTAGGAACATTCCTTCTCGTACTCCAAATGTGCACTTCGTCGGGTTGAGTTTCATTTGGTATTTATCCAGTTGATCAAAGGTTTGACCTAAGTCAACTAGATGATCAGCAACTTTCTTGCTTTTTGTCAGCATATCATCGACATAGACTTCCATATTGCAACTGATTTGTTCGGCAAAAACCTTGTTCATCAGCCGCAGGTATGTCGCTCCAACATTTTTCAAACCAAAAGGCATAACATTATAGAAATAAGTTCCCCTAGGGGTAATAAAAGAAGTACTTTCCCTGTCTTCAGGTTTCATTTTGATCTGGTTGTAGCCAGAGTAAGCATCCATGAAGCTGAGCAGCTCGTGTCCCGAGGTAGCATCCACTAGTTGATCAATTCTGGGCAATGGAAAGTGATCTTTTGGGCATGCTTTGTTGAGATCGGTGAAATCAACACACATTCTCCATTTATTGTTTTTCTTCTTTACCATCACCACATTTGCTAACCAGTCTGGATATTTCAAATCTTCAATGAATTGGGATTTTCGGAGCTTCTCGACCTCCTCTTGTATAGCTTGATTCTTCTCGGGACTAAATACTCTTCTTCTCTGTTTTACAGGCTTGACCTCCTTATTCGCATTGAGCTCATGACATAAGAATTTTGGATCTATTCCTGGCATATCTTCATGACTCTATGCAAAAGTATTCTTTCTGTTTCTTAAGAAAGTTATCAGCTCCTGTTTTATTGAAGCATCCAACGACGAACCTATCTGAGTTGTTCGTTCAGGGTGTTCATCGTCCAGAATAATATGTTCTGTAGATTCCACCACCTGTCCTTTCACAAGTTGGGATTCATCTCTGGGATCCAGCGTTTCAATTTCTGTACCTTCATCCACCTGGTAGGTAGTAGTCTTTTTCCTTGACTCTTCAAGCTCCTCTTGCTCAGCAGATGAATAATAGCATTCCCGAGCTACTTTTTGATCACCTTTCACAACTCCCACTCCAAAATTTGTTGGGAATTTTAAGCACTGATGTACTGTAGATGGAACTGCTTCGAACTTCTTCAAACCAACTCTTCCCATGATGATGTTGTAAGCTGATCGCACATTCTTATCCATTACAAAGAAGCGTATTCTTTCTGTTCGACAAGCAGGCCAAGTTCCAATAAATATATCCAACTTGATCGTCCCAAGTGGAAAAACTTTCTCGCCAGCAAAACCCAGGAGAGGTCTATGATAAGGCTCTAATTGAGATAATTTTAAATTTAAACTGTCAAAGCATGAGTAGTACATGATGTCTGCCGAACTACCATTATCTACCAGAACCCTTGAAATCACTACATCTTTCATCCTTATTTTGATCACCAAAGGGTCATCGTGAGGGTAAAGAACACCTGCAAGGTCATTTTTTGAAAAACCGATGACCAATTTCTCCTTGTTCACCTTCCTCGGGCGATCTTCTTCAGCTAGATTTATTCGCTGAATGTATGAGCAATCCTGAGCCTCACCGAGGTAATCTTTTCTTTCTGCAGTAAGATCTCCTCCTCCTGTATCTCCTCCTGTAATAACATTACAATCGAATGACCCAAAGCGAATTGAAAATACCTCTCGTTCTGGCTGCCTTGGTTTCTTGGGGAGATCGGGGTCATCATCTGGATCATCTTCATGGTTTCTCTTCTTGTTCTCCTCTTCTCGGCGAGGAGATCTAGACCTCTCTCTAGTTCGGTCATTATTTCTTTTTTTCACCTCCCCGATCAACATACTTCGTTAGCTTTCCTCGTCGGATGAGTGTTTTAATCTCGTTTTGAAGAGCTATGCAATTTTTTATCATATGGCCATGATCCTTGTGGAACTCTCAATACTTTTCTCTATTCCTCATGTCAGGGTCCGACCTCAGTTTCTTTGGCCACTTCACTTCCTCGTTATTCTTGATTTCTTCCAAGACATGATTAATACCCATTTTCAAATAAGTATAATTATCAAATTTCTTCAGGGCTTCTCATGACGATCTATGGTTGGAATGTTTGTCACCACCATTGTTATTATGCTCTTTCTTCTTAGCCTTATCACCTTCCACCTTGGTTTCTTTGGTGTCCATATTCTTCTTCGCCGACATAGCCTCCTAGGCATTCATAATCTTAGACGCTTTTCCCATCAGGTCTGACATGGTTCGAGGTGGGTCTTTGGCCAAAGTGTAGTACAACTTGTTTGGCAGCAATCCACTCATCAAGGCGGTAATCGATGTCTTCTCTTCATAATCAATGACCTCGAGTTTCTCATTATTAAAACGAGTTATATAATCTCTGATACTCTCACCAGCCTTTTGTCTAACACTTAACAAATGTGCTACTCATTTAACTGGCTTTGCTCTAAAGAAGAAATTCCCAATGAATAACTCGGCCAGTTGAAGAAAAGTTGAAATCTTACCCCGAGGAAGATTATTATACCATATCTAAGCAGATCCGGTAAGAGTTCGCGAGAATGCCCTGCATCTCATCTCATCTGGGACAGCATAAATGTCGGCAGCAGCCTGATACTGTTCTATATGAAGGACAGGGTCAGTCTTTCCATCATACTTGGGAGTCACAACAGGTGCTTTAAACTTTGATGGTGTTGGAAAATCGATAATATCCTGTACGAAAGGTGTTCCTCGAACAAAGGTTCGTTGTAGAGGATTCTTCGTCTTAGCCATCTCTCCCAATCTATCCTCCAACCGTTGAATGGACCCTTTCAATGCATCATTTCCTTCCTCGGGCCTATTGGTTCGGGCAACTAATCGCGTTGAAGTGGCTTCTTGAGATCTATCTCGATGAGTAGCTGGTCGGTTATAAGATTCATCTCGACGAGTAGCTGGTCCCGACTGGGCAGATCCTTCCCTTACATTTGATGGTCGTCGAAATCTCCTCGACGTTGCGTTAAGAGGACTTTTGTTCCTTCTAGGGCCCAATCGATCAAAAGGAGAGGCCCTACTTAATCTTTCCACTGCACTGGCCCTTTCCGGGGAGAGGGTGACGCGTTGTTCAGTATCTGTGGCTTGCATTGACGAAGTTCGTCGAGGTTGATAAGAAAAATCTTCAGATTCCTCATTAAAATCCCTAGTTTTTGAAGAAGGCGCACGTGTATTTCTTTGGATGTTTCGTGATCCAGGATGAGCTGGTGTACCGCCATGAAGAGTTTGGATGGGTTGCCGCATCGTATCTTGCATGGAGGTCTGGCCTTGAGCCAGATTTGCCATTATTCCAGTCAGATCTGGAATAATTGGTGGTGCAGATGGATTTGGAGGTGTTCTGTCATTTTTGTTACTGGATTCCGACAGATCAGCCATTGGTATTGGATTGATTTTTATGAAAAACGATATTACCAGTCGTTCCCATAGACGGCGCCAATCTATTGATGTAAAAAATTAGATCGCTCTAATTATTCAATCACAAATAAAATGAGACAAAGGTTTTTAAAGTGGTTCAGCCTTATAAGAATGGCCTACGTCCACTGTTATGTTATTGCTGAGTGTTTTGGGAATTCTCAATTACAAGCTCTATCAAGAAATTCCCGTCCCTTTGAATGAGGGTAATACAATGTATTTATAGCCTTGAGACTATAATCTGAAAGGGTGATACATTAAATGATATACATATGAAAGGGTAACTCATTTAACGCTCTTCAACCGTGTTCGTCAAGATGATAAGCAATCAATGAATAGTTAAACTGTTGATTATCTGGCAATTAATGCTACGATCGAGATGCAGCTCGAACCGCCTTAGTTGCTCGTCGTTCAGGAGTTCCTCGGAGAACTGGAGTTCCTCGGAGCGCTGGAGTTCCTCGGAGTATTGTAGTTTCTCGGAGTATTCTTGTTGCTCGGAGCGAACATAACTTGGTCGAGGAAATGAACTTCCTCGTTGCTATTGTGCCATGTAGATTGACACGTGTCTTCTTATTATTCGTCCATATCAGGATACTAATTTTGGTATCAACAATAACCTTTGGGCATTGGTATGTTCAGTACAACCTTAGGCAACCTTAGTTTGGCATAGTGTACATAGTATAATTATGGGTAAGCTTTATTTTTTTGAAAACATTAAGACATACATGCTTGAATATGCTATTTGGAATAAGTGTAATCTTTTATTTAAATGGTATCTTGTAATTCTCTCTTTAATCCTCATTGTCGGGATATTGCATCACATTGTTGAATAGTATTTTAAAAGGGCTTTTATGTGTTTTAGTCTGAACAATAATGCAGTAAATAATCAATCGTGATTAAGTAATTTATTTATTATTGGTAGAAAATGTATGATGGGCAAGAATTGGATGAAACTTAAGCAAAGATTAGGTAAACAATATCGTGATGGGGGGAGCCCTTTTGTTGAATTTGCAATGACCAAAACGAGTAATAATGGCAATATCCGATGTCCATTTGATGAATTTATGAATAAATATTGGCACAATGGTGAAGTAGTAAATAATCATTAATCCGATACAGGATAATGGAATCTTAGAAGAATTGAGTGTACCAAGGGGAATCTATTCCCGAGTGTTAAACCCATATGTCAGATGATGGGAATGATAATGAAATGATAAAAAATAAAGAAGAGGATGGGGATGATCTTCCCTAATTAATGTAAGATTATTGGAGGGGGGATTACATGGATAGTGATTGGGGGGATCGGATACAAGTTAAGAGACTGATGGTTCACAAAAGGAGAGCGTGCGAAATAATGAAAAACTGTTGGTAGCTGCATAATGTGAGGTGTATCCAGACTGCAAGAAGTATGTATCGAGACGACAAGAAGTATACTTTGTTAAAAAATTTTATTATAAAGTTTCATTTGAAAGTAAGTAGAAAGTGGACCAACAAGTCATTAGATATGCTAATGGGCGTATTTTCTGAACTCTCACTGAAACAGAATTTGGTTCCCAAGTCAATCTACCAATCTAAGAAATTCTTACATGACTTTGGCTTAGGATATATGACCATCCATGCATGCAAACATGATTGTGCACTTTTGGGGGAAAATAATGTTATTCTAGAACAATGTTCGGTGGGTGGGTAGTCCAGATACATGCATAGTGATTGGAATGGTAAAAAAACTCATAAGGTCATGTGTTACTTGCCTTTGACACCGAGGTTATGAAAATTGTATATGTCGAGGAAGATAGATTCTGACATAACATGGAATAGTGATAAGCGCTTGGATGATGAGATAATAAGGCATCCGGACAATGGTGAGGTATGGCAGGACTTTGATCGAAATTATCTCGAGTTTGCTCGTGAACCTTGAATGTGAGGCTAGGTATGGCCACCGATCAATTCAACCCTTTTGGGAACATGAGCACCTCATATAACATGTGGCCCATGATACTAATGCCCCTTAACATGCATCCCTGGAAGTGCATCAAGGATCCCTTCTTCATGTTGTCCTTACTTATTCATGGGCAACGGGTCCTAGGAAACATATCGATGTTTACATGCAACCATTGATCGATGAGCTGAACAATTTATGGGAAAATGGTGTATTGACTTATGATGCCTATCCTGAAGAAAATTTTCAAATGCACATAGATGTAATGTAGATGATAAATGACTTTGTTGTATACGTTAACTTTTCTGGGTGGATCACAAAAGGTTATCTTTCTTATCCCCATTGTAATAAGGATGAATTATCTCAACGATTGAGAAGTAAGATTGGATACATTCGCCATAGGTGTTACTTACCAGATTACCATCCTTGGTGAAGGAGTAGGTCCTTTAATAGTAAGGTTGATCATTAAAATAAATCCTTGGAATTACTGATGGAAAAGGAAATTAGTCAGTTTGATCACCCTCTAAATGTTAAGTTTGGGAAGCATGAAAATAATAACAAAATACCTCATGATTAAATAGAATTGAATTGGATAAAGAAAAGCATATTATTTGACTCTCGTATTGGAAGAAACTTAAACTGCATCATAAACTTGATGTTATGCACATAGAGAAAAACATATGCGATAATTTGATTGGAACGATATTGAACATGGACGGGAAGAGCAAAAATAATGAAAGGGCATGTCGTGATTTGAAGGATATGGGTATAAGGATAGAATTGCATCTCCAAAGTTGTCCTGATGGATCTTTATCATGCCTATGGAGCCATACAAATTGACCCCTAAGGAGAGAGAGGGGTTTTATGAATTCTTGAAATTGGTCAAATATCTGAATGGTTATGCTACGAACATCTTGAGATGTGTGACCACAAAAGCTGGTAAATTAATGGTCCTAAAATGCCATAATTGCCAAGTCTTGCTTTAATGACTACTTGCCACTAGGATGCTAGGGTACCTCTGCAAGAATATTTATATTACTCTTTCTGATAGGATGTGTGCTCCAAGATACTAGTGAAGAGTTATACGGAGTAGTTAGAAGAACGAATAGTTCTGATAGTTTACAAGATGGAGATGATTTTTCCTCCCACTTTTTTCGATATGAGGTTCATTTGATGGTTCACTTAGGACACGAGGCAAATATTTTGGTTCCTGTGAAGTATGGGTGGATGTACACAACCGAAAGGTAATTGCCACAATAAGAAGTTTTATTGTGTATTTAGAGAGATTTTTCCCAATTGTTCGACATATGTAGTATTGACTTGAAAAGTATTTCTTTGAAGGTTTCTTAGAATCCTGAAAGAGTACGTATCCATCAAAGCTCAACCAGATGGTTCCATTGCTGAGGCATCTATTAACAAAGAGTGTTTAACTTTTTTCTAAATCTACCTTACTCATGTCAAAACTATTTTTAATAGAGAAGAATAAAATGAGGATGGTGGTGAATGTGGACCAATGTTGACGGTTTTCACTGAAATGTTCGTCCTTTTAAACAAATTATAAGAGCTGCCAATGTGTCTGAGAAAGATCTTAATATGGCTAAGTGTCTTGTGTTGTATAACACTGATGAGTTCGAGCCGTATCTAGAGTATGTTGTTCAAATTAATTACACATGCACAACTAGAAAGATATATATATATATATATATATATACAGTGATATATATATATAGAGAGAGAGAGGGAGAGAGACACACACACACTCTTATGAACCAGATTTCACTTTGTAAGGACATAATTTTATAAATATCCGGGGTAGAATCTAGGAATTTTCTATTTGTCCAATATCACAGTATGTATGTCAGATACTGCTACATTTAGCAAGTCAACACGATCATCCACGATAACCTTGATCCGAATCCATGCATCCATCATCTTCACACGTGCATCATGCTACATGTGATGTGATTCTCAACTCATTCCCACTACTCCCCTTCGCATTATTGGTAAAATGTTTTATTGGAGTTGTTTATATTTGCATAAATATTTTGGAATTTTTTTAGAAAATATTTTTTTGAAGTCTGAAATGTTTTTTTATTGAAAGCAGAAATTTTTCTATGTGTAGAAGCAAAGTGGCTCGGTCGACGAGCTCGTTCAAATGACATATCATTGTCATTCGCGTGAGATAGGCATATCGCGCGATCTCATTCGAGCGACACCGATCCTTCGTTCGAGCGACATGCTAATCTCGTTTGAACGCCGTCGCCGCCACGGTTTTTGTATAAATATTTGATCACTTTCTACACGTTTTCCAAGTCTTTTTCACACACGATTTCTGCAATTAACAACCCAAAAATACACCTCACTTTTTAAGGTTTTATAACTACTTTATTCACACAAACACGCCCATCTATGTATGTGAATTGTTAAACCTTCAAGAGGATCATTTACTACTCATCTGGAGTATTTTGTGGAGAAATCGTGTTCTTCTCTATTGCTGCCCACCTGGAGTTCTTGCAGGAGATTTCAGCCGATGACATCGGAATCGACACCAGAGGGTATTTCATATGTCACTCCTATTTTCATTGTAATCTATGTAATCATTTCTTACAAATTATAGTGAAAATAAAAAGGTTTTGCCCCTTTGGGGGATTTTTCCTCATTTGTGTGTTTGAATGTTCTTCCATGATCATATTAATAGTGTACCCGAATGGAAATTTTGAGTTCACGGTGTGTTCCGGATGGGTCGAGATAGTCAAAATAGTGTAGCCGAGGATAGTAATTGGGTCTCAGAGCCATTTCAGACATAACCCAGCCTAGACGAGGGTATTCAAATCACTTAGGCTTGGTTAATTAGCCTAATTTTGATATTTGGGATATTAAGCCTAAGTATTAGAGTTAGATGCAACCATTAATTAAACTCCAAACCCTAGAAACTAAGAAAATAGAGAAGGAAGAAAAGAAGGGATATTTAAAGGCCAAATTTAAGGAGGAATTAGGTATGCTTTGTCAAATTCGTCTTCGACAACGCGTAATCAGACCCTACGAGCCATGAAAGGCAACTGATTAACTTCATTCAATTTTAAATTGCGAAAACTCATATTTATATCATGGTAGTTGTAGACAAATTCATCTTTGGGGATGGTTGTCACATGAAAAAATGTTTTTTTTTAATGTGGACATAGGATGTGGAATTAGTGCTCAATTGATGATGGAATAATGTCATATACTGTTGGATTCTGATTTGTAGTTGAAACCCAGTAATTAATCTCGTTTAATTTTTATTGTGGAATCAAATTGAATGAGAGGATTGAATGAAATAATGAACTTTGATGATAAATTATTGATGTTTAAGGGTTTAAATCATGATTAGAACCTACTTTGATGTATGATAAACATTGTGTATGTATAAGTTGAGTTTTGAGAAGAATCCATGGAGGTTTGGGTAAACAACAATGGAGTAAATTGATTGGGGAAGAAGAGCTTCCAGAGGAACAACGACCGATCGATGGATTTTATCGATCAATCGATGATGCCAATTTTTAAGTAGTTTTGCGTAATTATTTATATGGACTCTAATTTCCTTGGAGTTTGTTTTTGACTTATTTATTTAGTGAAAAATAAGGAAGGGGCCTATTACCTAGTGTTTATGGGTGGTTATATTGGGGTTTAGGAAAGTGGTATTTGGTAAGTAAAGTAAGAAACAAATAACTTAAGATCAATTAGTGAATATTTAAATATGGGCTGATTGAGTGAGTCCGAGTATTTTAGCCAACGAAGCTGCATTAATTATTTAATGGGCATGCAATTAAATAACTTAAGAGTCGGGAAGATAGACTCGGAGATTATGGGCTAACGCTATGGCTATAATTCACTGGCTAGCCATATATATATATATATATATATATATATATATATATATATATATATATATATATATATATATATATATATCTTTGTGTGTGTGGATTACATAAATATAACGTGTGTGTGCGTAATACATAAATATCGGTGTGCATGATATTTTTGTGAAAACATACCCCTATAATTCAACCATTAGAGGTTGCGCGATGTGGGCGAATCCCCTAGCTAGTGAATGCGGGGAGAGTATAGTCCACATGTCACATCGTCTGGAATTTTAGTTGTGATTTATTTTGAAGGTGAGGCGTTTTGGGTATGATTCAGTCTCACTCTTGGCGAAATATGACAACCACCACTACGTTTGCTATTTTATTTACCTATTTCAGTTTGAGTTAACCGATTTGTGTTAACCTGGTTTGAGTGAGTATACCTGGAATATGATAGCATTGTAGAGACAAGCATCCAATGAGTTAGTACTCAATAGGATAAATATTATACGCGACATGTGTGTTATTGTTGTAGTATATCTATATGTATAAAAAAGAGTAGATAATTATATTTGGGTTAAATACATGAAGTGTGAATTCATTATTTATATTATTGGTGTGAATGTTATATAACCAAATAAACCATAAATGATTAACTAAGTTAATGTGGAAAATAACTTAGGAACCAATTGGAGGAAATACTCGGGATAGTGTAGGGAGATAAAAGGTTGTGACAGGATTAGTTAGGTGGGGATGTATAACTACTTGGGTTAAAAGGTAAGCATTAGGTGTGCACAATAGTTGATGGCTGAGTAATATCTCAAGAGAGTACGACATCCACTTAAATATGAAAAGTGCTAAGCCGCATTTGATTGTTGTATTTTAATTACTTGCAAAATATTTTTAAATGGTTTTGGGTTTTAACCCGTGTCAAAATATTTTTCAAAACATTTTAGGTGTCCAGCCACTAAAGCATCAAGCTTTATGACTCATTCCAGGGATGAGTAGCTACAATATTTGTGGAGGCTTGCAGGACTTTGTGTAGATGCTTCAGTTATTCTTTCATAGATTAGGACTTTGATTCAGTTGTTCACTTGGGCATGTTGTACCTTTAAGTTATTATACTTTTAGTTTGATTTGGTAGACGATGTACTTGGATTTAGTTTATTTCTATAGACTTATGGTTTGGATTCTTTTTTGAGAATTTTGATGATTTATTCGATATTTATTATTTATCTATTGATTGTGTGATGATCAAGACTCTTATTATTATATTGGATGAGTTATTATATTCCTATTTTTCCACATGTAGCTAAGTTAATAAAAGAATAAAATTGATACTGGGTTAATTTAACATATGTGTTTAGTAATTAAATAAGTTTTTGACAGTGATCCTAAGAATGAACCAGATGAGATTACTATTTATTTTGATAATTATCTGATCACGTGTGATTAAAATAGGCGGGGTGTCACAGATGGTGTCAGAGCATCAGGTTATAGTGTCCATAGGATTTGTTCATCTTATTATGATTTCCACATCACATTCTGACATAGAGCCCTATTATTAAGACTACTACCTTCATCATTTCATATTTGAGATTACGTTCTGCTGCTATTATATTTTTATTGATTGTGAACTCATACATTTCGATCTGAATTCAGATGCCAGCCAGTAGAGGATGACTGACGAGGGTAGTGGTGAGAGTCAATGAGAAATATGCTCAGCAAGAGCAATAGAGTAAGAAGGCATAACAACCCCAGGGGATAGTTATGACTGCAAAGGTGGGCGCTATCGTGGAATAGGAAATTAATGCTGATATGACTGCCATAGAAATCCATCTTCCTCAGGCCGAGACACCACAACAGCCTGTGGCACTGATTATCCAGGCCCACCCAGGGCCTTCTAGTTGGCAAAGAGTTAGGGAGTCATTTCAGGAGTGCCAGCCACTCGAGTTCCATGGTAGTTTGGACGTGATTTTGGCATGCTAGTGGAAGAAGGATATTCAGCTCCACCTGTGCATGGTTAACTATAGTGACGTGGAAAAGTAGATGGTGGAAACGTTTAGACTTGTCGGGGAAGTTTTACAGTGGTGGGAATCTATTACCGATGTCGATGAGACGTATACTATGCCCATTGCTGATTTCTGGGTGAGGTTTGATCGTAAATACTTTTCCCCATCCATTGAGATAGAGATGCGAAAGAAACATAACGAGGTGGGTGAGGGTGACCATTCCATAACGGAGTATGAGGAGGACTTCACATGTTTTGATAAGTTTGTGTCAAACGAGGTGAATAATGAAGAGAAGAAGAAGATGAGATTTATGGATGGGCTAGTATGGATGATCAGGAAACACTTGATAGGTAACCCTGCATTGATTATGTATACTGATGTCTCCGTATGGGATTTCAGCTGGTGCTCACGCAGAGCTTCTAGAATAGTCTCTACATGTTTCAGATGCTCTTATCAGGTCTTGCTATAAACCAGATGTCATCGTACAATCCTGGGCTTGGCCTACCTCCATCCATAGATAATCCATATGAGGAGGAAGCTCCACGTACGGTTTTGAAGCTAACCCTTTCCAACATAGTACCAGTGACATTTAAAATCTTGGAGAAAATGGGGTGTTTTCCACATAATAGCGTCAACCAAAGACCGGATCATCTTAGCTGACAGCGATGCTTCACTTTTGCATTGTTAGGAGCACCAATTCCATCTGAAGGGAAGAAAGAGGGTGAATTAGACTAGCCAGAAGGGCAAGGGAGGTACGAGTGGTAATAGTGGAGCATCGTAGTAGAATACATGGAGACGGGGGGCGGGGGGGGGGGGTAAGGACTCCCGATAGGGAGATACTACCAAGAAATTTAGATATGGGGGTTACCAAACCCAGGGAGGTTTCAGTTAGGGCCGGTTGGGTCCTCAATAGTAGTAGTAACAACACGTTCCTCAGGTCCGCTAGGTCTAAGGGAACAAAGGGGGTGACAGAAGAGCTGAGTCCACCAGGGCCAACAGAATGGACAACCTCGATAAGACCGGTTGGGCCACAAGTAGGGGGACTTCCCAGGATGTTACTTCGTGTACGGGAACACGGGTTATATGAAGAGAGACTTTCCATAGAGGGGTAGTAGACCACAGTAGCAGGGTGACCAACAAAGGAAGCAGATGCAATTACCCTCAATAGCACCAGTAGCACTAGCCCCACCATAGGGGTAGTTATAGTATAGAAATTTCTATGTCGTTCGAGATGCAGTCATATAGCAGGCCCCATAGGCACCATCTGTAGTATACGGTGTGTTTCCTATTCACGAACCTGAGGGTAGGATCTTATTTGATATGGGGGCATCACACTCATTTATAGCCACTAAATTCACACATGCGATTGGTTTATTAGAGACAACCGGTAGTCTTATTTTTTGTGTAGAGTCACCTTTAGATAGTGGGTCTCTTATATACTCGATCTATAGGGGTGTGGATATTGATGTGGGGAGATTTTGTTTAGTCACCAATCTTCTAGTGTTTGATATAGAAGGTTTAGACATAATTTTGGGTATGGATTGTCTAGCTAGATATTGGGAGATAGTGGATTATTTCTGGAAGAGCGTTTCATTCTCTACTCCAGAGAAGGAGATATTCTTAGTGGATATGTCTCTTCCCGATGGAGGGTCGAGCACACATTTGTATTACATTTATGAGGAGACCTTAAAGGCGGTGGTCGTCTCTTTAGAATTGATTATGGTGATGAGGGAGTTTGAGGATGATTTCCAGGCGATACTCAGGCTGCCGCCCAATCGAAAAATTGATTTCGTTATTAATGTAGCGTCGGGCACGGAGTCTATCACCCGAGCATTTTATCGCATGGCCCCTTCGAAGATGCGAAAGTTGAGAGAACAACTTCAGAAGCTTTAAGGGCAAGGTTTAATTAGATGAAGTAAATCACCGTGGGGTGGACCAATGTTGTTCGTCATGAAGAGGTATTTATCACTCGATTATGTATCGATTACAGGGATATGAACAAGGTCACGATTCGAAATAACTACTCGTTGCCTTGAATTCATGATCTGTTTGACTAGCTGAGGGGAGCAACTTACTTCTCGAAGATAGATTTGAAGTTGGGATATCATCAGTTGCGCGTCAGAGAGGAGGCCATTCCTAAGATTTCTTTTATGGCACGGTATGTGTCACACGAGTTTACGGTTATACCATTTGGGCTCACCAATGGAGCAACAATGTTTGTTGACCCGATGAACCGGGTTTTAAGAGAGTTATTTGACTAGCTCGTGATTGTGTTCATCGATGATATTTTGTTTTTCTCTCATTAATAGGATGAGCATGCCAAGCATATGCGAATGGTTTTACAAACACTACGGGATCACCAGTTATACGCCAAATTCTAGGAGTGTGGGTTTTGTCTTTTAGAGGTGCAGCTTTTAGGCCATATCATGTCTGACAGGGATATTGTTGTTGAGCTGAGTAAGGTATCAATGGTCAGGGAGTGGGGGAAACTCCCAACACCAATCAAGGTTCGCAGTTTTCTCTGGTGGGAAGGATATTGTTGATACAAAAATTAGTCAGTTGATGTGGACCAACCATATGAAGACGCGTGTCATCCTGTGTGGTGTAAAATATATTTACCGAGTTACTTAGAGTACCGAGCTACTTAGCATGACGACCTACTCAGCACACCGAGCTACTCAGCATGCCGAGCATCTAGTCAAGAAGATCAAATGACAAAAATAGATTCAATGAACATTCTTATCGTGTACAGATGTATATGTCTATTAAATAACGGCATATTGTCTATTCATACTGAGATCCCAAAGGGCTATAAATACTTTTTAGCACCCTCCTCGTGGGGAAAGCTTCGATAAGCACACAAACTGAAGACTAAGGCAAAGACCCAATAATACAAAATAGTGGATGTAGGCCATTTCATTAAGGCTAAACCACTTTAAAAATCCTTTGTCTTATTTCTTTATTCATATTTGTTTGTGATTAATTAATTAGATCAAATCTAGTTTTTTACATCAACATATTGACGCCATCTGTGTGAACCGACTATACGAGCATTTTTCACCCAAAAACTCGTCATAAATGGCTGAAATCCCAGAATCTAGCAACATAAACAATGATGGGATTCCTCCTAACTCGTCGTCCCCTCCAAACGCGATCGATATCACAGGAATCTTGGCTAGTTTTGCCAGGGGCAAACAACCATGCAAGTTACTATGCGACAGTTCATCCAGACTTTTCAAAATGGAGCTTCCCTATAATTCAGTCAACGGAGTGTCATGCCACCATTGTGTTCACGAGCGAGATGTACTGAACCCCACCATACTGGAACCCCAAGTGATCCATCCTATCAACCAGACCTGACATTTCCCATAAGAATTATAGAGTCACAAGAAAATATCACTTTGACTTTAGAACGAACGAGCGCTCTAGAAAGGTTGAGCAGAGTCTCTCCATTTGACCGTTTGGCCCCCAGGAGGAATAGAAATCCTCCTCGAATTATGTCGAGAAGTTATCAATGACCAAATAAGTTAAGAGAAGGATCTGCCCAATCACGTCCAAATATCAGTCTTGCAGCTCGCCCAGAAAGATCCCAGGAGGAGAACTCAATGCGATCTGTTGCTTGCACCTATAGATCCGAAGATGGAAAGGAGTCGTGGAAAGGATCCATTCGGCAATTAGAAGACAGGTTAGGGGTAATAGCTAAGGCAAAAAATCCTCTCCAGAGAACTTTTGTCGAAGGGTCACCCTTCGTCCAAGCAATCGTTGATTTTCCCACACCATAAAGTTTAAAGCTCCTATAGTTACACCGAAGTATGATGGAAAAAGTCATCCTGTCCTCCACATATAACAATATAAAGTTACTGCAGATATCTATGCAGTTCCCAATGAGATGAGTTGTAGGGCACTCTTGGTGACTAAAATTGGATCTGCTCAAATATGGTACAACAATCTTCCTCGGGGGAAGATTTCTACCTTCCATCAACTGGAAGAGCTCTTTATAGGAAACTTCTAATTTGGTGCAAAGCCAATCAAAAGGGTAGCACATATGTTAAGCATAAGGCAAAGGGCAAGAGATAGCACAAGGGATTACATCACTCATTTTCATAACGAGAAACTGGAAGTCATTAATTATGAGGCAAAAACTTCTATTACAGCCCTCATGAGCGGTCTTCTACCAGATAAGCTGTACTACACTATGGCCAAGGATCCCCCTAAATCGATGGCAGAATTGATGGCTAAAGCAGCCAAGATTATGAATGTCTAAGAAGCTATGGCTATGAAGAAGAATGGTGAGGCCAAAGCAGAGACTAAAGTTGAAAGTAGGTCTGAGAGGAAAGATCACAAGGAAAATGGGGGAATAAGCAGCTGAAAGGCAAGGAAACGTTACAGCAAATGAGGATATATGCTAATTATACCTCGTTAAAAGTGGATATAAATCATGTTCTGGAAGAGATAAAGAATTGCGAGGAAATAAATTGGCCAGGAAAACTGAGGAATGCCCTTGAGAAAATAGATAACTCCAAATATTACGAGTTCCACAAGGATCATGGTCATACGACCAAGAAATGCGTAGCTCTCCAAAATGAGATAGAAACACTCATTAGGCGAGGGAAGCTGAACCGATTTGTTAATCGCCGAAATAATGATAAAACTAACAGCAGAGCACGACAAAGGTACAAATATCCTCACCGACTAAGAAATGACAGGAAAACAGATCACGAAGATTAATCAGAGGAAGACCCCAATTTCCCCCAAAGCCAAGACAGCAAGAACGTGAGGTATTTTCAATCCTCTTTGGTTCATTTAACAGTAATATGATAACAGGTGGAGATGTAGGAGGTGATGATCATATCTTTGAAAGGAAATTTTACCTCAATGAGTCCCAAGCTAGTTCCTACATACATCGAATAAATCTGGCAGAAGAGGATCCTCCTAGGAAGGTTAACAAAGATAAACTGGTCATTAATTTTTCTAAAAATGATCTGGAAGGTGTCTTGTATCCTCACGATGACCCTTTGGTGATCAAGATGAGGATGAAGGGTGTGATCATCTCAAGAGTATTGGTAGATAATGACAGCTCGACGGACATCATGCTCTACCCTTGCTTTGACAATTTAAACTTGAAACTCGCCCAGTTAAAATCGTATCACAGACCCCTTATCGACTTCTCTGACGAAAATGTTTTTCCACTTGGGATGATCAAGTTGGACATGCTGATTGGCACCTGGCCTGCCTGTAGATCGGAGAAGATACGATTCTTCATGATCGACAAAAAATTCCAATCGGCATACAATATAATCATGGGAAGAGTAGGCCTGAAAAAGTTTAAAGCAGTTCCATCTATTGTGCACCAATGTTTAAAATTCTCGACCAACTTTGGGGTGGGAATTTTGACGGGAGATCAGAAACTATCTTGGAAATGCTACTACTTATTTTCCAAGTAAGAAGAGTTCGAGGATACCAGGAAGAAAACCACCTACCAAGTGGATAAGTCTGAAGAGTTGGAAATTGAAACACTAGACCCCAGGGACGAATCTGAGCTTGTGAAGGGTCAAGTCATGGAAGAAATGGAGAGCATTATTCTGGACGATGAATGACCAGAAATGACAACTCAGATTGGCTCTTCACTTGATCCAATAATAAAGCAAGAGTTGGTGGTGTTTTTGAAGCATAGGAAGAAAGCTCTCGCGTGGAGTCACGAAGATATGCCAAGGATAGACCCAGTCTTCCTGTGCTAAGAGCTAAATGTCAATAAAGAGATGAAACCGGTGAAGCAACGAAGAAGGGTCTTTAGTCCAGAGAAGAACCAAGATATTCAGGAGGAAGTAGAGAAACTGCAAAAGGAGTCTTTCATTGAGGATGTCAGATATCCTGATTAGTTGGACAACATGGTGATGGTAAAGAAGAAGAACAATAAATGGCGAATGTGTGTGGATTTTATAGATTTGAATAAGGCCTGCCCGAAAGATCACTTCCCTCTGCCCAGAATAGATCAACTAGTAGATGCTACCTCAGGGCATGAACTGTTGAGCTTCATGGATGCTTATTTTGGATACAGCCAAATCAAGATGAAACTAGACGATATGGATAGTACTTCTTTCATTACCCCACGGGGAACATACTGTTACAATGTTATGCCTTTTGGTCTTAAAAATACAGGTGCTATGTACCAGCGACTGATGAACAAGGTGTTCGCAGAGCAGACCGGTAAAAACATGGAGGTTTATGTCGATGACATGCTGACTAAGAGCAAGAAAGATGTTGACCACATAACTGATATACGCCAAACATTTGACCATCTAGAGAAGTACCAGATGAAGCTGAACCTGACCAAGTGCATCTTTGGCATACAGGAAGGCATGTTCCTTGGTTATATTATAAACCAACAAGGTATCGAAATGAATCCTAACAAGATTAAAGCCTAACTTGAATTTCAATCTCCAACCACCAATGATGAAGTACAAAGCTTCACGGGGCATGTAGCAAATCTCAACAGGTTTATCTCCCGAGCAGCCGATAGATGTTTTCCATTCTTTAAGGTTCTCAAAAAGACCTTTGAGTGGAATGACGAGTGTGAGAAGGCATTCATGGAGTTGAAGAAATACTTGGGGACACCTATTTTACTGGACAGGCCAGTGTTGGGATAAACGTTATACTTGTACTTGGCTATCGTAGAAAATGCAATCAGTTCAGCTTTGATAAGACTGGATGGTGGAGTGCAAAAACCATTTTATTATACGAGAAAAGCATTCTGGGGAGCAGAGATCAGATATCCAAAATTGGATAAGTTGGTATTGGCATTGATTGAGGTAAGCAAGAGAATGAAACCTTATTTTCAAGCCCATATAATAATGGTATTTACTGATATGCCACTCAGACAGGCTTTACACAAGCCTGAAAAATCTGAAAGACTAATGTATTGGGTAGTGGTGTTAGGAGAGTATGACCCTATATATAAGTCAAGGTCTTCTCTCAAAGGACAGGCAGTGGAAGATTTCATCGCTGAATTCACTTACCCAGATGCCTCCGACCAACAAGGGGCTACCACAGAACAATCCACAATGCCAGAAGATCATCAGAAACTGTCCCCGATCAACTCCCCGTAGCAGACCCGCCAGAAGGGATAGAGACCGAGCAACAAAAATCCTTTGATGAAAGCCTAGAGTTAAAGGATGATGAAAGGAAGCACCAAATATTCCATTAGATGACTCTGTCAGACCAAGGGTTTGATAATTGTATCCCCATATGAAGTTTATATGTTGATGGTTCTTCGTGTGCAATGGGTTGCGGAGCTGGAATATTCCTCAATAGTCCGGATGTGATTGGTGTAGAATATGCTTTGTGTTTCCAGTTCAAATCTTCCAACAATGAAGCTGAGTATGAAGCTGTAATTGTGGGTCTCAATTTAGCTAAGTCATTGAATAGAGAGCAAGTAATGGTGTTCAGTGATTCGCAATTAGTGGTGAATCAGATGGTAGATCTTTATGGGGCAAAAGGAGAATTCATGTCAAGGTATTTAACTAAATCCATGAAGATTGTATCCAATTTTGCAGTAGTTCAAGTGATCAGAATACCAAGACTGGAGAATGCAAGGGAAGATACACTAGCTCGGTTAGTCTCAACCACTCATACCGAGCTACAAAGAATAATGCCTATTGAGATAATGGCTATTAAAAGTATCAATGAAGATCTGATTGTAAAGTTTATCACTTTGGATATGGGACCTTCCTGGATAGATCCCATCAGGGCTTAGATTGAAGAAGGCATTTTACCAGCCAATAAACTCGCGGCCAAGAGGTTGGAATTTAAAGCTGCTAGATATGTATTAAATAATGGAGTTTTAAACAGAAGGGGTATGATCCCAGGTCTGCAAAGATGTGTTCACCCAGCGAAAGTCCAAGATCTTGTGGAAGAAATTTATAAAGGATATTATGGAGCTCATGTAGTAGATCGAACTCTTTTGCAGAGGATAACGACACATGGATACTACTGGACAACAATGCGCACTAACTGTACAACTTATGCTAAGAAATGCAACAAATGTAAGTGATTTTCAACTATACAAAGAACTCCTCAGGAATTGCTAACACCAATCACTTCGCGTTGGCCATTTTCCATGTGGGGAATAGATTTGGTTGGGCCTCTGCCGACTGGAAGAGGACGATTCAAATATTTGGTGGTCGCCGTTGATTATTTCACTAAATGGGTAAAAGCTGAGCCTCTCATCGATATGGCATATGAAAGGGTCTATCAATTCATCTCGAAGAATATTATTTGCAGATATGGTATGCCACATGCTTTTATCACTGATCATAGTACCCAATTTGATAATGAGGAGTTCACAGCGTATTGCTTATAGTCTAACATCCGAAAGATTCATTCTGCTCCAGGTCATCCCCAGAGTAACGGGAAAATGGAAGTGACAAATAGAACTTTGTGGAACGGGTTAAAGAAACAGGTGGATGATGCAAGAGGAAATTGGATTAACGAGCTGCATTCTATATCATGGGCTTATCGAATCACTCCCCGAACAACAACTGGGGAATCTCCTTACATGTTATCCTTTGGAAATGAAGCCGTCACACCCGCTGAACTAGGCTTACCTACTCACATGGTGCTTAATTTCAATTCTCCAATAAGCGATTTGATAAGACGTTTCGATTTGGATATGCTCAAGGAAATTTGGGAAGACGCAGCGATTCGAAATGCCGCTTATCAGCAATCGACTGCCATGTTCTACAATAAACGTGTCAAGAAGTGTGATCTCAAGGCAGGAGATTATGTGCTCAATAAGGTCATCCAGAAGCATAATAAGTTGGAGGCCAACTGGCATGGCCCTTATCATGTCACAACAGTTGTTCGACCTGGAACCTACAGAATAGAAACTTTAGAGGGGGAAGAATTCAAAAAAGCATGTAATGTAGAGCACCCGCCCAAATATTATCAGTAATATAGATTCACATGTATTCCATTCTTTCAATATAAATACAAATGATAATTTCTCCATATTTCTTTTTCGTTCAAATTTTTTCGGAGTATTATTGCTACACACCACCAGCTAAGGTTGGTCGACATATCAACAACCACCAACTACAGTTGGTAGGCATGTCAACAACCACTAACTAAGGTTAGTCGGCATATAAATAACCACCAGCTAAGGTTGGTCGACCTCTTAACAACCACCAACTACGGTTGGTCGGCATATCAACAACCACCAACTAAGGTTGGTCGGTATCCAATAATGTTGGCTCAACAATCATACCAGGAAAGGCCTGTTTGATTATGGGTGACCTCAAGGGGCATCAAAAACTAGGCACGAAGATGGGTGACCTCAAGGGGCATCCACTACCTAGACACCAAGTCAATCTAGATAAGATTGTTACAACTAAGCAGGAACATGGGATAAAAGTTATTCCATTGCTTAGGCACTTATGGGTGACAAGTCACTACAACTAGGCAAACACATGGGGCAAAGCTCCATTGTCTAGGCAATTAAATTAAGTAAAGGACAAACTGTCTATGTATATAAACATTCAGTGAAGAACAACCCTACTATAGTTGATCTCATAAAGACTGACATAATAAATCAATTAAATTATTTCCAAGGGAATAAAATTAAAAAAACATGATTTTCTCTGCTCATAAAATACAAATACCCTATTCTATTATTTTCTTTCGTTCGGATATTAATATAGGGTCCATTCCAATCAAAGGATCGTCTAAAGAAAAAGGAGAATTGATGAAGTTCAAATCTTGTAGCATCCTGGTATTGCTCGAACTTTTCCGCTCAAGCAGATGAGGAGGTCGGGATATCTCAAAATCTTCATAAAGATTGTAGTCATCGAGGTACTTCGAGATCAAATATTAAGGATTGGAGCGAATTGGAATCCAGCTGACATCAAATTTGAAAGGAGGTACTGGTAGATCAAGAAATCCAGGTTCGTACCAATGCCACAAGGAATTTCCTTTCTCAACATGCCAAACAACAAGAGCATTCAGCCACCCCTGTTTATACCCCTCATTTTTTGACTGCTTTAACCTTACATCAAGATGGCATAAAGCTTCATTATATCCCTCCATCCAAAATTCCCGGGTTTGCTTGTGGAATTCACATGACAATGTCTCAACATTTTGATGAAGGCTCTTCACCAAGTTTTCTTTATCCTCCAATGAAGAACTTTGATTGGAAAATTTCTCGGTAAGGTTTTGAATTTTCTGGGACATCTCAGCCAAGGCTTGATTTTTTGCCTTTAGTTGAACAACTTGATTTGCTAAAGCCTGTTGAGTCCTAGCCTCTTTGATGTTCCTCCGACCAGCTTTTTGTCCACCCCGTGAGGAGGATGTAGGTCTAGTTCATTTCAAAGCCTCCAATTCTTCTCTCAATGCAACATTTTCAGTTTCCAAAAATAAAATGCCCTCATAACTAACTGGGACCAGAGCTCCAGAGGAAGAGGAAAATTTTAGTTGTCTCAGCTCTTCTCTTAAAGCATTATTCTCTTCTTCCCGCAACTTAGAGATGTTTATGTGATCTTCAATCTTAAGTTTTAAGACACTCTCTCTCTTATTATGGGTCGAAATGAACTTGTCATAACCCCGATTATAACGCTTAACTGTTGGTATTTTTTTCTCATAACCCTCATATAAAAGTGTAGTGGCTTCTTTGTGCTGTAATTGATGTTCTTCGATCATTCCTTAAAGATCTTCAAATATTTTGTAGTAAGCCATATTATTTGCTACAGCCCGATCAAGCAAGAATTTTAGATACTAGTAAGCATCGATTGCTCATTCAGAAGATTCACATCCAAGGATATCAACTATTTGCGCATGAGTGAAGTCTGCATGACTAGCTTTGAAGTAATCATTATATTTCTTCATCAACTCTGTATCGTGAGACGATAATAGTTCCATCCTGGCTATAAACTAGCAAGGAAAAGTAAAAGCATATCAACAACGATCATATCAAGCAAGTGAGGGAGGAACTTAGAATAACAAGCAAAGTCCATTTTATTAATTATAGGAGAAGAGGGTACAACCAAATTTACAACTAAAGGAAAAATAGAAAAGCAAGACAAGTAAAGAGACGAACAACTCTACACCTTCTCCTTATTCCCTACAGCATCATCAGCTAATTTGGAGGAAGAAATTTGTTGATCACAAGAAAATTGGCGTAATTCGATAGAAGTTGTAATTTGCTGAACTTGCTCGGAGGATTGATGAATGGTAGCAGCAAGTGTTTATTCTACTATCAACATCAAATATTCATCAGATGCAGATTCATCTTCTTCTTCTTCTTCAATAGTAGGAGGAGGGTCATGAGTAGTTCAGAATCATCAGCAATATTCAACTCCTTCAAAGCTGCAACCCATCCATCCCTGAAGTACTTTAAACTGGAACAATCCATTTGGGTAGAGATACCAGCTAAATCTTTGTTCCATCCTTTATCCCAGACAGAGCTAAAGGACTTCTTCACAACAAATTTCCTCTTCACCTTCTTCGAGGAAGTTTTCTCCCTTAAAAGCTCCTCAGCAGACTTTGCCTTCTCCTCAAGGTCTTTCTTACGCCATTCAGCCTCTTCAAGCTTTCCATCAACCTCCACCTTACTGGAAATGGAAACCTTCAGTTTCTCTTCTACTTCGTTGGAAGAATTTATAGCTTGGTGCAGAGTTATGGCAGCCTCCTGCCGAGATGTAATAGCCTCTTGTCGAGTTGTATCAGCCTCCTTAGCCGGTTCAACAACTTTTTATCATGTTGTATCAGCAGATTGGATTTTATTCTTCCAGGCAGCTTTATCTTCCTTGTACTTCTGTCGAGACTCCTTCAAAGACTATGATAAACCAACAAGAGCTTCTTCCACCCCACTGGATGAAGTCGAATCCTTGATAGCCTCATCTTGCTCCAGGATATTATTAAAATACATCATAAACTGCAGTAGGAAAGAAGCCTAGATCGGAATATGAACACGGTACACAGAGGTAAGATAGTAAGTGTGATAATACTTACTGATGCAATATGTTGGGATGCCAAGTCAATAATCTTCTACCTGGAAAGATAAGCCTCAACAGTTCGGCATTCAGGAAGAGTCCAAGATTTGATCAAATTTTTGGCCAAGCTAGGAATAATGACAGCTAGAGTACTAACTCTTAAAGAAGGAGCCTCAACCCCAGAAGGTTGGGTAGCAGCATCCATAGGTTTCTCAGTAGGACCCCTTCTCAATCTTTTCAAAGGAACACCTTCAATCAAAGGTGTTGCCTCTTCTTGAATAATAATAGCTTCAATCAAAGGTTCGCCCTCTTTTGTAACAGAAACTTCAATCAAAGGTGATGCCCCTTTTTGAGCAATAGGGGGCTTCTATAACACCTTGCCCTCCCGGGGAAAGCGGAGCAGAGCGCCACTATCGATAAAACTAATCAAATCCACAAATAACCAGGTATAGAGCATCTAAAAGAATTCCACAATAATATAAATCCTCTAATCTCAACTCAAATTTAAATACAACAATTGTCTCTCGAAATAATACAACTATCTATCTCGAAATAAAAATAAATCACCAAATGCTCTATAAAACAAAAATAAATACAAATCTTCTCTCTGGAATATTCTTCCCAAAATATCAAAGATAAAAATCAATCTCCAATTAATCCATAGCGCCCAAATCCGCGCTAGCCTGCCACTAAGAGAAAATATGGGGAAGTACACAATACGACAGGAAAAATGCTCAACAAACATATTGATGGTGAATAAAGCGTAACAACAAGAGTATGAATATCCAAATAAAATGCAAATATCAATGGCATTTATCAATAAATCCCTCAATAACACATAAATGGGTCACCACGCCTCACCCCATCCGCATATGCTTTATTAAGACATAGCCCCAGGAAGCAGGAATTTTGGCGGGTGCCCAACCTCTGTGCCATATTAAAATCTCATGACAACATGATCAACAACAATATAAAGATACCACATAAATCAAAATAATTCAATAATTATTTTTGCAAATTGCAAAGAATTTTACAATTCAAATATGAGTTCAATATAACATGAAATCAACGGAATAAACTAGAGAGATTTAAAGGAACTATTGTGTAAAACTCCATGCCTCAAAATCATCACATGAATCACCACATAAATTCAGCGTACTGTCTATATGATCGCACCATCACGTTCCTCTCGCAAATATAGTCAAATCATGTTCTAGCCCCAATACGAGATAACCCCAAATAGTCCTATTTTAAAAACTCAGAAAAATTAGCTCCAAAAATTATTCGAATTGCTGATCCGACTTTAGATTTGGTTTTACACGAAAAATTGAGCCAGGTATCTGTTTTGAGTTTTTCTCAAATCTCATTCAAATGCACTAAAAACGAAGATCTAAACATTCCAAATTAGCTCTTCTCATTCCACTCGTTTTTGCGTCTTCGGATTTTGTTTTTAGCCTTTCTTTTTCATCTCCCTTTCCTTATAATCACCCATAATATTCCTTATATAACTACTCTCTCAAACCCTAGCTTGGAGCCTAAGCTAACCTATATTACTATATTACCCTTTCATTCAAAATTATCAACTTTACATATTTAAACCATTATAAAATGTCCAAAAATAATTTAAATTTAAATGTTTGATTCGATTTCAACAAAAATAGATTATTTTATTCCTGATTAATAAAATAATAATATTATTAAAATTATAAACCATATTCATAAATAAGTCCCTCAAAAATACGGGGTATTACATACTTTCCCCCTTGAAAAGGAATTTCGTCCTCGAAATTCGACGAAACCTAACACTCGAAATAAAATGCTACTCGATTCTATTTCCCAAAAATCACAAACTAAATTCCTTAATCCATTCTAAACATCCTCAGCACGACCCCTAACACATCCTCAAAAATTTCTATCTCCAAAGAAAATATATATAATATGCATGTTAGACCCAATACCGAAGACCCAAGGGTTGTCATAATCCTGGCTCTCATACCATCTATAACACCCCGCCTGCCCGGGGAGAGCGGAGCACAGCGCCACTATCGCTAAAACTAATCAAATCCACAAATAACCAGGTATAGAGCATCTAAAAGAATCCCACAATAATATAAATCCACTAATCTCAACTCAAATTTAAATACACTAATTGTCTTTCGAAATAATACAACTATCTATCTTGAAATAAAAATAAATCCCCAAATACTCTATACAAAAAAATAAATACAAATCTTCTCTCTCGAATATTCTTCCCAAAATATTCAAGCTAAAAATAAATCTCTAATTAATATTAATCCATAGCCCTCAAATCCGCGCTAGCCTGCCACTAAGAGAAAATATGGGAAAGTACACAATATGACAGGAAATATGCTCAACAAATATATTAACCATGAATAAACCTTAACAACACGAGTACAAATATTAAAATCAAATGCGAATCTTAATAGCATTTATCAATAAATTCCTCAACAACACATCAAAGGGTCATTAGGCCTCATCCCATCCGCATATGCTTTATCAAGACATAGCCCCGTGAAGTAAGAATTTTGACGGGTACCCAACCTCCGTGTCATATTAAAATCTCATGACAACGTGCTCAACAACAATATAAAGACACCACATGAATCAAAATAATTCAACAATTATTTTTCCAAATTTCAAAGAATTTAACAATTCAAATATGCATTCAATTAAACATGAAATCAATGGAATAAACTCACGAGATTTAAAGGAGCATATTGTGTAAAACCCCATACCTCAAAATCATCACATGAATCATCACATAAATTCAGCCTCAAAATATGATCGCACCATCACGTTCCTCTCGCAAATATAGTTAAATCATGTTCTAGCCCCAACACGGGATAACCCCAAATAGTCCTAGTTTAAAAACTCAGAAAAATTAGCTCCAAAAATTATTCGAATCACTGATCCGACTTCAGATTTGGATTCTACACGAAAAATTGAGTCAGTTATGTGTTGAGTTTTTCTCAAATCTCATTCGAATGCACTCAAAAAGAAGATCTAAACATTCCAAATTGACTCTTCTCATTCCACTCGTTTTTGCCTCTTTGGATTTCGTTTTTGGCCTCTCTTTTTCATCTCCCTTTCCTTATAATCACCCATAATATTCCTTTTACAACTCCTCTCTCAAACCCTAGCTTGTAGCTTAAGCTAACCTATATTACTATATTACCCTTTAATTCAAAATTGTCAACTTTACATATTTAAACCATTATAAAATGTCCAAAAATAATTTAAATTTAAATTTAAATGTCTGATTCGATTTCAACCAAAATAAATTATTTTATTCTCGATTAATAAAATAATAATATTACTAAAATTATAAACCATATTCATAAATAAAGCCCTCAAAATTACGAGGTATTATAGCTTCTTGCTGACTTCCTCAATAGTTAAAACTGCTCCATCAGATGGAGCAACATCTATTCTCATAGTCCTTTCAACTTGGACATATTTTTTACTCTTCCCTGCCCCTTCAGTACTAGGAGCAGACTTGGCAAAGAGGTTAGGTACTTTTCTCTTCTTCGTTATCAGGGCAGCAATAGAAGTAACCAAATCAGAGGAAGATTCTTCGACAGTTGCTGAAGATGCTGGTGTCTGGTCAAGGTCAATCACCAAAGGAGGAACAAGAGGACGAGAAATAAAGGATGAAGTAGTGTTTTTATATCTCAACAAATAAGAAACAACTCTCACGTGCTCCCCACCAATCGATTGGTGCAAACCCCAGATGATTTTCAAATACTTTATATTAATATCACTCTCTTTGGAGATTTTATTTTATTATCAACTGCAAAACAAAAACAAAAGTGTCAGTGACGCTTTTTATCAAACAAGAGAAGAGTTAATTTGAAAAACAAAACAACCTATCCCATGGCCATAAAGTGGACATCTGGGACCTTGGTACACTTATTTCCCTTTTAGTGGGGGTGTTGCCAATTTTTTATCACTACCCATGTTCAAAATAATCCCTATTAGCATCAGGGATATCGACCACTAAAGCCATATTAGAATACCTAGTTTTTAAATAAAACGTGGTATCGCTAGTAACCCATTTATAATAGTACATAATTTTAGGAATTCCTAAATGAGTTCCATGAATTTGATTCAACCTATGTATGCCATTAACTACCCTACATGTATTTGGAACTACTCTTGCCGGAACAATATCAAAGTATTGGCAAAATTCCAAACACAAGGGTTTAAGCGGGAAAAAAAACCATATTCAGCTACAAAAATGGAAGGAAACAAATGTCCCTTAGCTAGAGAAAATAAATCAAAAGAGCGAGGAGGTTTTTCCAGAATAACCGAAGAAGGAATCAAAAAATCATCCCTAAACTTATCCAATAATTATATAAGGTAAACCATGGTGGCTAAATCAAAGAAAGAAGAAAATTCTTATAGAAACTCAATGATTCAGCTAAGGCGGATGAGAGAGGGAATGATCGTAAGAAGCAAAAGTGAGAAGATAAATAGTTTGGAAATCTAAAAGACAAAAGGTAGAAGAAGATTTGATTTTATCGCCTTTAAATACATTGCTTTGGGAAATAGGAAAAGTAATGATCACTAGAGACGACTATTACGTTTTTGGCGGCTAGATAATGAAAAAGACGCAAATACTCAAGCGTTTGCTGAAGATTCAAAATATTTAAGAGTTTGCCATTTCGTGCTAAAAATTATTAAAATGTCACAAGTGTTGGAGATCTGTAATCTAACAAGACTGGGTAAACATGCCCGAGCAACTTCTGGGCATAATGTTCCACACTCTCATATCTAACCTCGACTGTGAAATATTGGGGGCTTCTGTTGATACAAAAATTAGTCAACTGACGTGGACCAATCATATGAAGAAGCGTGTCATCCTACATGGCATAAAATATATTTACCGAGTTACTTAGTGTATCGAGCTACTTAGCATGCCGGCCTACTCAGCACACCGAGCTACTCAGCATATCGAGCATCTAGTCAGGAAGATCAAACGATAAAAAAAGATTTAATGAACATTCTTATCATGTATAGATGTATATGTCTATTAAATAACGGCATATTTTTTATTCACACTGAGATTCCAAAGGTTTATAAATACTTTGTAACACTCCCCTTGGGGGGCAAGCTTCGATAAGCACACAAATTGAAGACTAAGGTAAAGACCCAGTAATACAAAATAGTGGACGTACGTCATTTCATTAAGGCTGAACCACTTTAAAAAATCCCTTGTCTTATTTCTTTATTAATATTTATCCGTGATTAATTAATTAGATCAAATATATTTTTTACATCAACAGATACTATTGGTGCTTCATTAAGGGTTTATCGAAGATTGCGGGTCCATTGATAAATTTGACTCGTAAGGGCATTCCATTTTCTTGGGGAAGTCCAATGTCAGCTAGCTTTAAAGAGTTAAAAGTCATATTGATCTCAGCACCTGTACTTGCATTGCCTAGGGGAAAGGTGGAGTATCGTGTGTACACCAATGCATGGTTAAAGGAACTTAGGTGTGTGCTATAGTAAGAGGAGAAGGATATAGCTTATCTATATCGCAATATTAATCCCCACCAGAGGAAATTACCACACACATGACTTGGAGTTAGAAGCGACTCTATTTTCTTTGAGTATTTTGAGGCACTAGCTTTTGGGGAGCAGTTTACCTTATTCATGGACCATAACTCGCTTCAATTTCTTTTCACACAAAAGGATCGTAACGTGAGGTCGAGGAGATGGTTAGAGTTTGTCAAGGATTACTAATTTTATATTCATTATCATAAAGGAAAGGCTATATGGTAATAGACACGTTGAGTCGACGAACTACTGGGGAGATAACGGAGGTTTTGAAGTAGATGTGGAAAGACCTTCAACATGATGATGAGGTTTCCAAAGCCTGTATGTTCATACTTGTTGTCATGCTCGAGATTGTTATGAGGGTGGTGAAATAACAGGAAGATGATAAGTATTTCCACTGCATCATTCACCAGTTGTTAGCCGATGGGTCGAATCTAATGGAGGCTTGCACTTCAATGGAAGACTTATAGTTCTAGAGGATGAGGATTTGAGACATACCATCATGTTAGAGTCTCACAAATCGATTTTTGCGGTACATACTAGTGGGGATAAGATATACCAAGATATTTGTAGGTAGTATTGGTGATTGGAGATAAAACTGGAGATAGCGAAGTTCATCTCGAAGTGTGCTACCTACCAGCTATTGAAGGTAGACCACCAGAGATCGACAAAGATGCTACAGCCACTTAAGATTCCAGTGTCAAAGTTGTAGTGTATCTTCATGGATTTCATTACCGTGTTATCGATATCTCAATGAGGTCACGACTCCATTTGGGTAATAGTGGATCGGTTGACAAAATGGCCCATTTTCTATCGGTTCGTACGAATTTGAGACGAGACATCAGGCCCAGTTGTTTAGAAATAGTGAGGTTGCACAAAGTTCTGATAAATATTATGTCAGATCGAGACAAGATTTTTTATTCCAGTTCTTACAGTGCTTTTAGGAGGCCATGGGTATGAATTTACAGTTGAGTACATCCTATCACCCATAAACATATAGGTGGATGGAGTGGGTTAATCAGATGCTTCATGTATATACCTAACTTCAGGGGATGATTGGAGGAGTATATTCCATTGGTTGAGTTCGCGTATAATAAGTCCAAACGATTCACCATTATCATGGCACCAATTGAGGACGGTATGGACGACCTTATCGTTCATGCACTTGCTGGTTAGAGGTGTGGGGAAACAAGTTATTGGGCCAAAGATGAGTCAGGACACCACTGTCAAAATTGAGTTGATTCTAGGGGACATTCGTATATCTCAGGACAGGTATAAGAGTTATGCTGATGCAGACAGGAGGCCCACAGTGCTAGAGGTAGAGGACCAGGTTTTGGTACAAGTGTCTCCTATGAAGAGATTTATGAGGTTCGACAAGAAAGGGAAGCTAGATATGAGATATATGGGATAATTTTTTATTATCGAGGGTTGGATAGCGATGTATAGGCTAGGATTACCGGAGCACTTAAAACAGATTCACAACATGTTCCACATGTCATCGCTAAAGAGGTATCGGAGGAGCGAGAGGGGTTTTTGGCTCGCTACATTATAAGAGATAGACTTACATCTAGATATCTCGTACGAGGAGAGACTGGTAGTGATACTTGATCGTAGTGAGTGTAATATGTAGTTTAATGTGGTACCCTTTGTTAAAGTTCAATGGTTGCACCACATGTTAACTAGTCGACCTGGGAGAGGGAGTATGACATTTGTGAGTGACATCCAGATTTATTCACCGCTGATATGTATCAATTTCGATGGCAAAATTCCTTTACAATGGGGGAAGTATATAACACCCCGTATTTCTGAGTATTAAATTCTTAGTTAATTCGTTTATTTTAAATTACACGCATGAAGTAAGTAACTTGAATTAATTATTATGTGTTTATTAAATTAGTAATCAAGAGAGAAAATTATTACTATTTATGCAATATAATTACAAAGTGAGTAGTAAATAATTATTTTATGTCATAGCGAGTGATAGTGATGTGACAATATTATATTTCAATAAGGATTAATAGGTAGACTATATGAGATAGGAAATTATTATAGGGAAATTCAGATGGAGATTTTAAGATCACGATTGGTTTTGTATGGGTCGATACAGTTAAAATAGTGTACCCAAGGAAAGTAATTGGGTCCCGAGGCCTTTTTAAACTAACCAGTCCCACACGGGGGTATTTGGGTCATTTAGGCTTGGCTGGTTAGTCTATTTTTAGGATTAGGATTGTTAAACCCCAGTCTTAGAGTTAGAGGTAGTCATTAATCAAACTCTAAACCCTAGAAATTTAGAGAAGGAAGAAAAGAAAGTAACTTTAGCGGCCAAATGTAAGGAGGAATTGAGTGTGCTTTGTCAAATCTGTCTTCTACAATGCGTAATCAGACCCTACGAACCTAGAAATCCAAATAATTAACTTTTTTTTTGTTTTAAATTGCAAAAGAACATGTTCATATCATGGCAGCTATAGACAAATTTGATTTTGGGTAGGGTTGTCACATGAAAAAATGGGTTTTTGAAAATCTGAACATTAATGTTCAATTGATGAGGAAATGATGTCATATGTTGTTGGAATCTGATTTATAGTTAAAACCCAGTAATTATTTTCGTTTAATTTAAATTATGGAATCAAATTGAATATGAGGATTGAATAATATTGAGAAAACCCGGTTCATGAAATAATGAATTTTGATGAGAAATCATTGATGTTCAAGGGTTTAAATCGTGATTAGAACCTACTTGCATGTGTGACAAACATTGGTTGTGTTTGGGTTGAGTTTAGATAAGAAATCATGGAGGATTGGTTGAACCACAATGGAAGAAATTAATTGGGGAAGAAGATCTACCAAAGTAGCATCGATCGATCGATGATTCCTGTTTTCACCCAGTTTTTCTTATTTGTTTATATGTACTCTAATTTCTTTGGGGTTAGGCATATTTATTTAGTGAAAAATAAAGAGGGGACCTATTACCTAGTGTTTGTGGGTTTATTTGTACTTAGGAAAGTAAGATAGGGTAAGTGACCTAAGAAATGAAAAACGTGAGATAAATTGATGAATATTTAAATATGGGCTAACTGAGTGAGTCCGGCTATTTTAGCCAGTGAAGCTACATTAGTTATTTAATGAGCGTGCAATGACATAAATTATGAGTGCGAGAAATAGACGCATAAATTTTAGGCTAGCGCTACGGGTGTTAGGCATGGGTTAACCGATTATACCCACACACACGCACAAAAACATAAACACGCTCTTATACACACTAAGTTTGCACATCATTTATTTAAAATAGTAAAAAAATAAATAATTTTGAGCTAATTTTTTTTTGTGATATTTAAGCATTTCAAGGGTCCCATATAAAAAAATCATCTCAAATGAACTTGTTTTGCTATTTTTAAAAAATCGGTCAATTTTCGCAACTTTTAATGACTTTAGATGGTGCGAAAGTTTGACCGATTTTTTAAAAATTGCAAAAAAAGTTTTTTTGATCGGATTTTTTTTAAATAGGTCCCTTGAAATATTAAAATATTGCATAAAAAATAAAGTCGAAAATAGTTTTTTTAATATCTTAAAAAAAGGGTGTGCGCCAGCATATGTGCAAACTTTCTGTGCACATGAGACTCTCTCTCTCTCTCTCTCTCTCTCTCTCTCTATATATATATATATATATATATACTAGGGTGTACCCGTGCCGATGGCACGGTTGTAAAATTATTCTGGATATTCCGCAATAATTAGGTCTAGCAAAATATAACCCACACGATAACACGTAATAACATTAGCAGGGTGAGTAAAATTTAAATAAAATCCCAATAATATATTTAATATGAAATGCAAACAAAACGTTTTTATGTCAAAGTTTTAACTCATGTAAGCACTATTAGCTTCTTAGCGTTTTAAATAAATTAACATGGTAATTAAAAAAGTGTTTTTTTAAATAGTGAAACACTTTAATAATTATTTATTTAATGATTTAAATTTTCTCATATTGATATTGTAATTGTTGAAGAGAAGTTGCTAATGTGTACGTAATTAAAGTGATTTTTTTTAATCAATCTCGAGAAAAGAAAAAAAGTTGATTTTTTTATTAAGTTCAAACACAGGCCACTTGAGATGTCTGAACTTTAATATTTCCGGGAGGTCTATTGTATTTCTACTTTAAACAGAGCCACCATCTATGTAAGATGGATTGGAAATACTTTCCATGATTTATTTATCTCGAGCCATGTATTGAAAAGTACTATTGACTTAAATGTTATTGAAAAGAAAAACTCAACATGACAATCTAAAGATTTCCTTAAAATCAGGGCCACGCAAGTCCTAAAAAAAATGACCCGATTCATTGTGAGAATTGAAAAATAGTATGGACCCAATAACATATTAAAATAATAAAAACAATTTATTTTATTAGAAATTATAAATATTAAAATGAGAAACATAATACCTTACAATAGTACTGAACATATAATAAGTATTGAAAACAATGATCACCACCTGAGAATTAGAAAACATAACATATTACTTCAAAAATACATTCACAACTCAGTAAAAAAAATATCTCCCTCGCACATGGAGAAAAGAAAGAAAGAGATTGGAAGTAGTAACAGAGGAAAAACAACCACCTTGTAAAAGCAAATATGCACCTCTTTTATATTCAACAACGTGTTCCCCATCTAACCTAGGTTGGATTACCCAGGTGGACCGTTCAAAACCAACAAAGCAGTTACTATTGCAATGTTTGTTGAAAGAAAACGTCAGGAGGATCCTACTGGATTAATTGTTTCAACAAAAATCCTCCACCCAAAAACACAGATACAAATGAAGAAAAACAGATTACCGCCATTAAGGACCAACATAAAGGGCAACAAATAAAATGCTTATCACCTCATTTGAAAAAAAATAATTGATAATAACCTCCTTTGATGAAAAAAATGTATTTACATGCATTTTTCTTTTGAAATACCAAATCTCTTGGGACTTATTTTAAAATAGCGAAATAGATAATTATAAAAACAAATCAGTGTAAACTATCACAGTAACACCTTTACAGTTTGGGCCATAGTGAAAATGTAAAGGGCTAATTTTTGGATTAGAAAAGCTACCAAGTTGTTGACAACAATTTATTGATTTTTTATCATAATGAATAAGAAACTACAAAGTGATGATAAAACAGATATGGTAACAGAACCCAATTGGTAAAGAAATTATATAAATGGGGAAATAATAAAGTATACATGGAACCCGATTTCCCTCATGTTGTAGTGAATCGTACATGAAGTTTTTATAACCCTGTAGATTAATCAAAACAAAAAAATAGATCCATATCTAAACTTTAACCTGTAGATTCTCAGCAATAATCAAAACCACAAAAAAATAATGATGAAATCCACAGAAAAACATTAATCAAAACCAAAAAATAGATCTAGATCAATTACATTTTGTGTTTTTTACGTTTGCTTTGCCAAAAATTGAAATCCAGTCGCATATTTTCATAAAAAAAACTCAAAACGGGTCGGCGCCAACCATGGAAACTGACCCCCCTCCTCTAACCTTTTCTCAAAATGGGTCGGATCTGCAAAATTTAGGGTACACAAAACATATATTAACGAAATGGTTACAGATCTGGCGAAATCAAGAAAGTTCGGGTACAAAAAACGGATCGAGCAATGTCATCCAATGATAGTGAGCAATCATCTTACCGTTAGTAATGGTTTCCAGCAATTTTTAACCGTTTGATTTGCTATACACCCCCGGGAGTAGTCATGGTGTGTAAAATCCCATTTTCATCCCCTGGGTTATTGTTTAGCTCAAAAACTACAATCTCTGGTGATATTTCGATTATTCTCTGCTTACGTGGCCATCAACGATAATGAAGAATCGTGTGGGTCGTCTTTTTCTGATTCAAACTCATCTGAAAAAACATGGTGGCACCATGTTGGATCTGAAAAAAAACTAGTCATCACCAGAAATAAGATCTGAAAAAACACTCTGTGATTCCAAAAAGAAGCTATAAAAATGACAACTTTGTCAAAGAAATAACATCAGAAATAAAAAAAACAAAATCAAATCCCAAAATCTCAGAAAATCCAATACATAATGAATTTAATAAAAATAAATCAATAAACATAGCAACGTATGTACTTTCCAAGCTTCATAAACATAAATCAATACAGAATGAATTTAATAAAAAAGAAAATCCCAAATAGAGAGATCTCAAGGCTTGCCCCCAAAATCTTCTTTATCTCTCCAGTGCAACTAAGAAAATATTAACAAAGAAGTTAAATACATCTTAGAGTGAGATACTTTCTAATCAGTCCAAATCTAAGATAATAAAACATAGAGTGAGATACTTTTACGATCGGAGGAAAGAAATGGCGTTGCTTCTTCTGCCGACGGTCGGAGGAAAGAAATGGAGTAAAGAATGGAGGTGGGTTGAAAGTGAAAGATTGAGAGCCATATATGATTTGATGAGGGAATGGATTTAAAACGTAGTGTCAGAGAAAAATAATAGAGAGGGGTGTTTGGTAGGGGCCAATACCCATGTCTGTACTTGCCACACACTTTAGAGAGGGGTGTTTGTCTTGAGCCTTGTGTTGGTATTGTCTTGAGCCTTGTGTTGTTATTGCCATGTGCTGTTATTATCTTGTTACATGGCAACGTATGATGTGGCATGTGACATGGCAACTTATGGTGTGGTATGAATAATGAAAAGCCCTCCTCCTTTATTATATATATATATATATATACACACACTCAGTCTCTCCAACAAACCTCACTTAACATACCTATGAACATACTCATTTTTAAAAAGTAGTAAAAAAATATATTTTTCAACCAAATTTGGTATACATGATCTACGTAGTAAGGAGATCATCTACAAAAAAAAAATCATTAAAAAACTCAACCCGAAAGTGGTTGACAAATAAAAAAAAATTACTATTTTTTAAAAATAGGTATGTTCACAGGTATGTTGTTAGGAGGCATGTTGGAGAGCCTGACTGTATACACACACACACACATATACACACACACACATGTGTGTGTGTGTGTGTGTGTGTGAGAAAACATATCACTCTAGTGTTATGATCGGAGGTTACTCAATGTGGGTGAATCCACTGGCTAGTGAATCCAGAGAGAGTACAGTCCCCAGGTCATATGATCGGGTATTTTGTTATCTGATTTATTTTTGAGGTGAGGCATTTTGAGTATAATTCGGACTCACACTTGGAGAAATACTCCACTACGTTTGTGATTTTATTTTCTAATTTCGGTGTGAGTTAATCGACTTTTGGTAACCAGGTTAGAGTGAATATTCCTGGGATATAATAGCATTGTAAAGACAAGCATCCGGTGAGTTTGTGCTTAGGAAGATGGTTATTATACGCGATATGTGTGTGATTGTTATATTAAATCTATACGTAGATAATATAGTATATAACTATATACGGATTAAATACATGTAGTGTGAACGCTTTATTTATATAAATGGTGTGAATGTTATACAACCAAATAAAATAGAAATGGTTAACTAAGTTAATGAGGAAAATAGCTTATAAACCAAAGGTAGGAAATACTCTAGATATAATAGGGTGATAGAAAGGTTGTAGCAGGACTACTATGGTGGGTAGTATAACTAGTTGGGGTTAAAAGGTAAGCATGTTAGGTGTGCAAAATAGTTGATGGGTGAGTAATATCTTGAGAGAATATGACACCCGCTTAAATGTGAAAAGCGTTAATTCGTATTTAACTATTGCATTTTAATTACTAGAAAAATATTTTCAATTGGTGTTAGGTTCTCACCCGTATCAAAATATTTTTCAAAACATTTTTGGTGTCCAGTTACAGTGACGCCAAGTTTGAGGACTCATTCTTGGGATGCGTAGCTGCAGCATTTATGGAGGCTTTCAAGACTTTGTGTAGGCACTTCATTTATCCATTCCTGGATTAGTACTTTAATTCAGTTGTTTATTTGGCCATATTACACTTTCAGTTATCATACTTTTACTTTTATTTGCCATATGATGTACTTGGATTGAGTTTATTTCTGTAGACTTATGATTTGGATTCCGTTTTTAGAACCAATAGTTTATTCGGTATTTATTATTTATCTCTTGATAGTGTTATAATTCAAACACTTATAATCGTTGTGGATGTGTTATTATATTTTTATTTTTCCTGATGCTGTTACTTTAATGAAAGATAAGATTGATACCGACTTAATTAAACATTGGTGATTAGTAATTTAATAAGTTTTCGATAGTGATGCTACGAGTGAACCAAATGAGATTCCTATTTATTATGATAAGGTACCGATCACCCGTGATTAAAGTGGGCAGGGGGTCAACTTCCTCTTCTCTCATTTTTTGACAAACTTCCATCAATAGCCACCCATTTGCAAACACTAAAGAACGTTTTCTCTCTCTATGAAAATTGAAGATAAAAAGAGGGGACTTTTTAGTACCCCTTAATGAAGTGCTATGCAAACCAATATACATAAGACATTCTCCTTGCTAAACATATCCATTCACTATGTTCTTAAATCCATATGAGGGTTGAAAAATATTTGTGCATACATCAAAATTTGTATTAATATATTTACTTACAAAAAACATACTCAAAGACGTGCTACTCTGAAATTTACCTAGCAAATTAAAGTTAGTGAGCCCTTCTTCATTTCGAATTCAAAAGTTTTCAAACCAAAAAGAACCATATCCACCTCATTCATAAAAACCATTACCCATAAAACATTTAGTACTTAATATTCTTTTTTTGTTACGTGAATATGAAGTTTCCATTTTGAATCTGGGTTTCATAAAAACGAGTCGAGGTTAATTTTTTATCCTATTTCACATGTAATTTTTTGTATAATAATTGGAGATAAGAGTGGTTTATATGGTTTTTGACATATCTTTTTTGATTCCCGATTCTGAATGGAAGGTTTGGCTTATCTTTTGTGGTATAGTAAAAAAAATTGTGGTCTTTATTTTGGAATTATTTTTTTTTTGTTTTTTTATTTTTTAGTTAATTTTGACGGGGTTCAAAAATGGATGGTCGTTGATGTAAGTTTGCCAAACATCAAGAGGGGGGAAGTTCCACCATTTTTAAAATGAAGTTGGTCCCACGGTTCCTTACCTATGTTGCATCAATGATATTCTTTTATTCGATCATCATGATATAACTTGGAGTAAAAAAGAGACAGGATGGGTATTTCTTCACTCTAATCGTGGCAAGCCTCAGGCCCACGCCGACTTGTAGCAGTGATACCTTCACAAGGTCCGGTCATCATGTTAGTTAGGTCATCAATCATCTCATTATGATTCTGGACAAATTGTATCTTGGTTTTTCATATTTTATATTTGGTCCCTATTAGATTTTCCTCATTAGTGATTGCAGCGGTACCATTGATATTGTTGGAAGCAATTTTCTATACATAAAAAGTTTACTAAAAACGGGGCATTTATATTATTGTACATATATTTTACTGGTTATAAAATCTCATTAAAAATATTATATTCTCTTTCATATCGATATCGAAAATTCGCTACGCTCGTAATCATTTTCAAATAATGCAATTATTTGGAGTTTATTTTCTAATATATTTTTAAACAAATTTCAATTTTTTTAGGAACGACTCCAGAACTAAATTTTTTACCACGGTTTATCATAAGTATAAAGTAATTACATATTCTTTATGATAATGAAATAACATTTGCATTAGACAATATTTAGCGCACAAGGGCTTAACGTAGGTCCCTATTGACAATTTATGAGCTTGTACTAAGATAACTCTTATGTATCCTTGTTCAATAAAGAGAAAAGACACCCCCTAACATAATGGCTTTCGAATAAGTATAACTCTCTCCTCACAATAATTAAATCAAGAATAATAAAAAAAATCCTATACATTCAATCTACAAATAAGCCAAATGGGGATGTCTTCATTGCACATTTACATTGGGAAAACCTTAAACAAAAATAAACAAGAAACGCAAGGTTTAAAAAATTATCAATATAAGCATATAACACATTACCTAGTCCTTGAAGTTGATGAATACGTCACATTCACGTTCTACGAGAGCAATTTAAAAGGGACAATTCTTTAGGGTTATCTAAATAAACTATGCATAAACACTTCAATAATTTAAACAAATTAATCCATGCAAAAATAAATCATAAATGGACTCTTCAAATAATACAAAAATAAATTTTATGTTGCTGGATTGATCCATACTTCATTTTCACCCATGAAGTAGAAATAATAAAATTGAATATTTTATCATATTTTTCGGGCGTTAAAAAAAACTTGAAAGGCAAAAAAAATTTCAATAATTAGAGACCAATAATTACAAAAATTATCCCATTTTATGAACAGTATCCAAAAGACATACTAGGCTACTTATTTGTCATAAAAATAGCCCAAAGTTTTATTCGCCAAAAATATTGTTCATCACATTTTTGAAGAAAAATCACAGATTTGCAATTTTAAGTGATCTTGTTCGGGAGACCATATGTCCATAAATACTTTTTTTAAATTACTGATTATACCTTATTTTTTAAACCATTGTGATGTAAAACAATTATGTACATTGAAATTAAATTCTAGCTGTCCACTAAACCTTCAAAATATGGTGCAAATATACCAGGAAAAAATTATTGTTCATCGTATAAACCCATAATTTCCTATTGCGATTGATACCACAAAGATTGGTTGTTACGGCATTATACGACCTTGAATACGAGACTGGTTTTTTGTACGCATTGAACTCATGAGTTGTTTCAAATTTACTATAAGATTTACTCATAATCATTAAATACTCATATAATGTTCTCTTGATGATTAACCCTAACCTTAGATTACATAATGGTTACTTTAAAAAAGCCTCTCTCTCTCTAGAGCTCTCTTTCTAGAGAATTCTTTCCCAAACCTATGGAAACCGTAAACCCCTTGAAACCGACACCTAAACCGACTGACATTGACAGAGATAAAGCCAAAAGCTTTGCCTCCATCCTATCCAACACTTCTGATCCCATCATTAAATTGAAACCTTATGAATGTTTTAAAGGTGAACCAATGATTTCATTCTCTGAGGAGGAAAAACTTAAACTTGCAAACCCATATAAGTTCTCTCTCATTGGGAGATTCAACTTTAACAGACCTTCCATGGAATTAATATGCAAATCTTTTCTTTTATTTTCTCTCAAAGCAGCCGTTTATGTAGGATTACTAGATGATAGACATATTCTCATTAAATTATTCTGTGAAGAAGATTACATGAGGCTTTGGTTAAGAGAACAATGGTATATCTAAAAATTTCCCATGAAGTTGATGAAATGGACCTACGATTTTATACCGGATCAAGATAGCTCCATACTCCCCATTTGGATTTCCCTTCCTCAACTACATGTTCATTTATTTGTAAAATCGACCCTATTTGCAATTGCTAATTTGATTGGTAATACGCTAAAAGTTGATTAAGAAACAACTAATGTCACCAGACCTAGTTAAGAAAGACTTTGTTTTGAGGTTGATATAGCTAAAAAACTACCAACTAGACTAGGTATAAGTTGTGGTACAAAGAGTTTTTGGCAAAAAAAATTATATGAGAATGTTTCGGCTTACTGCATTGGATGCGCAAAGATTGGACACCTGGACTCTGAGTGTGGGTTAGATGGAGGTGATTTTAAAGTGTCAAATAGTAAACGATGTGCTGAAGAATAGATGGTTATAGCTGGTAAAGGAAAATAGGTACAGTCTATTTAGGAGAACTATTCAATAGTTGATCCTAAACCTAAAAATGAAGGAGTTTGGATTGAGAAAACCATTAACATGGGGATAACATCTATAGTCAATGTAGACGGGGGTCTTAACTACAGAGATATAGGTAAAGAACCAATATTGCTTCAAAAAGTGACTAAGCATGGTTTAACTTCTACCTCGCTAGCAGGTACTTTGATCAATGTCAGAAAGCTCAGAAAATTTAAATTTCGACAATCAGAGTTGTTTGGCAGATACTCATCAGAAAGATGGTATTCCACAAAATAAGGAGTTAGTTGATAACGTCTCAAGTGACCCAGTATACACGCATAATCCCTTTGACTTGCTGACGTTAGATGCAGAAGACCAGGAAGACGGTGAGATTCCTACGGCTATTCAAAATACTACCTTGCACCTTTATACGTCCCATCCATCTCATTCCTCAAACCCTCCTTTAGCTTATCCTAAATACACGAAGATTAGTTGGAAACCGCTTTGGAAATATGATGAAGATCTTCCAGCAGGAATTTCGAAATCAGTTCCTATTTCTTTGGATGATTTTAAATCATTTTCAAAATAGCAAACCAAAAAATATTCCATTTTCCAAAAATTGACTTCTACCATAAACAATATACCACTATCACCACCCTACACCGACTTCACTTCTTCCTCTTCTTTCAATGATAAGATAGAAATATGTCTGCTATTATCTAAACCTGTAAACAATGCAAGGTTTCAAATTACAGTTGGTAGTGGGAAAAAGATCCCTCAAAAGTAAAAAAAGAAAAATGGATCTCAATCAAAAGGGACACCAGTCCAAACCAGAGAAGGTAGCAATGTTTCAAAACCTTCTTTACTAGACACTCCTAAATGATCAGCTCCTTATTTTGGAACATTCGAGGAGTTGGTAACAATTCCTCCATTAGAAGACTCAAGAGATTAATTAAAAAAACATTATCTAGTGTTGGTAACTATCCAAGAACCAAAGATTGATTAGTGTAAGCTAAATGAGCTATGCAGAAAATTGAATTTCCATGGAGGCCTTTCAAACAACAATAGTAAAATTTGGATAATGTGGAAATATCTATGCCAAGAAACTATTGTTCAAGACAATGAGCAGAGTTTGTCTGTTTCTATTAATATTCATCACATTGGTGATCATATCCTATTTACTTCTGTTTATGCTAGTTGTAATAAATTGGAGAGGTTGTGTTTATGGGAGGACATTAATTTTTTGGCTTCTTTAAATTTTTATAAATGGGTTTTAGGAGGGGACTTCAATATAATTTCTTCTCATGATGAAAAAATGGAAGGTAATTTCGTGGATCAGCAAGCTATTTTGGACTTTAATTCCTCTATCATTCATGCTAGATTAAAGGAAGTTTCTTATAATGGCTCGAGTTTTACTTGGAATAACAATCGTGTTGGAGATGCTAGAATCTGGGCTAGATTAGATAGAATTCTGGGCAATGAAGGTTGATTCAAATCTAAATTCATGTTCATGGTGGAACATTTGAATAGAGCTAATTCTGATCACTCTCCGATGTTATTGCAATTGTGCTTTCCTAGTGACAATAACCCTAAGCAGTTTAAATTTCAATCCATGTGGACTACCCATAACTCCTTTTTACCAGTGGTTGCAAACGTTTGGAAGACTAATATGAAGGGAAGGCCCATGAAAATATTTTCTTCGAAATTAAATCTAGTCAAAAAAGCTTCGCAAGTTTGGAATAAAGAAGTCTTTTCAAATATATTTCTTCGGGTCCAATCAGCAGAGGAAGATTTAATCTTCAAAGAAGATAAATATGACATGTTTCCCTCAGAAGAGAACCAAGAAGAATTGAATAAAGCCACAACAATGTTTAATCTTCAACTTTGAGTGGAGGAAATGTATTGGAAGCAAAAGGAAAATATCAAGTGGATGCAACACGGTGACCAAAATTCTTCTTTTTTGCACTTTGTGGTGGAAAATAAAATTAACCGTCTAACCATTATAAAAATTAAAAAAGATTTGGGTGATTGGTTAGATGAAGAAGAAGATATTGAAAATGAATTCATCAATCACTTTCAATCTCTTCTTGGTTCTCCTACTCAAAACATTTTTGATAATTCTATTTTTGATTGGATTCCTAAGGTTATAAACGATGATATCAATTATGGCCTTACAGATGTTCCATCTCAATTAGAAATTCAAAATGCAACTTTCTCTCTTGGAAAAAATAGTGTTACGGGTCCTGATGGGTTTAATGGTACCTTTTTTCAGACATGATGGAATATCATTAAAGAGGATCTAACTTTAGTTATCCAATATTTTTTTCTTGGAGATGATATTACAATATGTTGGTCAACAACAAATAACATTTTAATCCCAAAAATTGAAAATCCATCTTTTTGCAAAGATTTTAGACCCATAAGCCTATGCAATTTTTCTAACAAAATTATATCCAAAATCATTGCTAACAGAATTGGGAGTCTTCTTCCAAACATTATTTCTTCTTCTCAAGCAGGATTCATTGAAGGAAGATCAATCTCAGATAATATTTTGATGGACCAAGAGATGTTTTCCTCATTCAACAAAAAAGATCGGGGAGGGAATCTTGTTTTCAAGTTAGATATGGCCAAGGCATATGACCGGATATCTTGGCAATTTATTCTTAAAGTGCTAAGAGCTTTCGGCTTCTCGAAAACTTTGATTGACATATCTTGGAGATTAATATCGAACTGTTGGTATTCCGTTTTGATTAATGGGAAACCAGTTGGTTTTTATAACTCTAATCGTGGAGTGGGCAAAGGTGATCCGTTGTCCCCAACTTTATTTGTCATTTCTAGTCAAGTGTTGTATAAAGGAATACATGACTTGGATTTATGTAATAAAATCAAGAAGTTATCTACTCCCAGTGGATGCCCTCTAGTTGCGTCTCTTTCGTTTGTGGATGACATTCTTTTCTTCACAAATGGCCACAAAGTTTTAGTTGATAATTTCATGCAATTTCTTCGCCACTATGAAGCCCAGTCGGGTCAACTTGTTAACAACTTTAAGAGTTGTTTTATAGTGCCTCCTAGCTGCAGCAGTTTGCGAGTTCAACGAATCTAGTATGAAACGGGCTTTTCCCAAAAAAAAAACCGCAATTCATCTATTTAGGAGTCCCTATATTCAATGGAAGAAAGCGTAATCAATTTTTCCAACCTCTTCTTGGAAAAGCGCACAACAGAATATCGGGTTAGAGTAGCAAAAATTTATCGCATGCAGGAAGATTGGTTCTTATTAAATCTGTCATTCAGACGCAGGACCTGCATTGGTTTAAATCGATTAATCCTACTCTCTCGGCTTTAAACAAAATACACAAAGTCAGCGCAAATTATTTTTGGGGCCAGCAGGAAGATATTAAAAAGCATCACTGGATTTCGTGGAAAAAATATGTTTGCCTAAAGAAGAAGGAGGTCTTGGTTTAAGAGATACAATGGATGTTTGCAATGTCTTCACTTGCAAATTATGGGTCAAGTTCCTTACAAATAATTCCTTATGGGCTGATTATATGAATAAAAAATATAAGAAGCTTGCTACTCGGAATTTTTTTTGGTTCAATCGCCTCTGCTAGTACCACGTGGAAAATAATGCAAGGTATTTTCCTCTTTGAGAACTCGGATACTATATTTCAAGCAATTAAGTCTTGGGTTGACAAGGGATTTGTATTCAAAATTTCTTGGGATCAAATTAGAATAAGAGACTGAATACAATTTACCTCGAAGATGTTTTGGGACAACCGATTAGCACCAAAAGTCTCAATATACACGTGGCGTTTATTTTGCGACGGTCTACCTCTAGATTAAAATTTGAAAAATATCAAAATCCCTATAATTTCGAGATGTAGCTGTTGTTTAAATAGCCAAGATGAAAATCGAGATCACGTATTTCATGAAAGTGATATTGCTGGACAAGTTTGGAAATATTTTGAAGACTTGATGGGACGAAAGACGTCAAACACGACTTTGAGATCTAGAATTGTGTCTTGGTGGCTATCTACTCGGTGAAATTCCATTTGTGCAATTTTATGTAGAATTGTTCGTAGTCTAGTTTGTTGGAAATTATGGTGTGCCAGGAATAATAGTGTTTTTGAAGGGATTAAGGTGGAAGCTAGCCATAATATTAGAGAAATTCATGAAGAGATTAGGTCCATTTTCAAAGATAAACCCTACAAGGGTCCTCTCTCTAGATTTTTATCTTCTTACATTGATGATTTTTCCACAACTTCTTCATAATTGTAAGTTGCCGAAGAAGGGTTATTCTTCTTCATCTCTAATAAAAATCTTTTAGTTTAAAAAAAAATGATTAACATTATTATGCACAAATTCAAAAAATATTGGTTCAGTTGTAACTATAAAGCTCTATGAGTCTGAGAGATGAAAATTCTTACATTAAAAGAAATTATATGCAAATCTCAGCAACCAAATTATTCGTACTATATTTTGGCCAAAACTATAATAGTATGGAAACACAACTAGCAAAAATGTGAAGATTGGCATATTCACACTAAAAATACCTTGATTCACGAGTTTGTGCATATTTAATTTCTTTCCAAAGATCGGGAGGGGTTTTGGCTAGTGAGAGGGCCAGAGATGATGAATGCCAAAGAAGAGATAGATGGGTTGATACCGGATCAGTGAGAGGCATTGGAGACGGGTGAGACGGGTGGCCACAATGGAAAGGATAGAAATGTGTTGAAGACGAGTGTAGAGATCGATGAGTACATTCTTATTTCAGATCAAATAAAAGAACTTTCTTATGAATCTCATCCATACTGAGTCTTCCATGTGAAAAATTTCCTATTATCGAAAATTTAAAGGGTTCAGCTAATACCTCAACATCTTCTTTAGAAAAAAGTGCCACAGGTTCTCCTTTATATATAGAAGGAGTCTTGAGTTGCACTTCTAGAAGTGGTTTATTAGCAACTACAGAAGCAAACGATCTTAACCAAATGTTATTTGGATATGGAGGTTTGGGTGTAATGGTGTTTTCAAGAATTTGAGCCTCCATGTAAACCCTAGTAGGGTTTTATGAGAGAGTGAGAAAAGGTTTTCAAAAAATTGGTCTAGTTGGGGAACGATTAATCTAGCCTATTTATTTCAAACAATGGGTAAAAAATGCAAATTGCAAGTCTAAATCATACCCAGAGGGGACCATCGGACAAGGTATTTTGAGACTTATAAAATTGAATTGAGAAAATTAGAGGTTCGAGAGTTAACGAAGGTCAATTTGAGCTAAAAAGAAACTAACGGCCTCTAGGTAAGGATTTAGAGTATAAATGTAAGAGACATAAGTTTAATTCACGCATGGTATGGATTCTTATAAAGAATATTCATATTCTAATGAAATTAAATTTAACTACTCTCGATCACGAGAATTGAATAAAATCAAAGGCAGCTTTAAAGCATCTTGTGGCCTCTAGGTCCAGTTTAGGAGTACCTGTGAACCATAAGGTCAATTTAAGCAAGGTTTGGACCGTTGGAAAGGTTATTCAGAGCCCAATAAAATTTCATTGATATTATGTCGATTATGAGTGTATAATAGAGTGTAACGGAGCTTAAAAGATAACAGTGGCCCTTGGGTCATAGTTTGGACTATGACCTAGGGTCTAAAAATGAAAATGATGGTTTTAAGGATCTAAAGAGGGTTCAAAGGACACTACAATAGTGTGTCTATAGATCCTCTTGACATGTAAGATTGGGATAAGCGAATTTCATTGAAATATAAAGACCTTTATGTAAATTTACGAGTGTTGAGGGTAAATGTATGATTCTAAGGACCTAAGGGTAAACATTCAGCAAGTCGAGGTCTGTAGTGAGGATTTAGGGTAACCTCGTGGAACGAAAGAGATGTAAGTAATCGATTCATTGGGTTAAAGTCAATTCTTTGGACCTAAAGACTGAAAGTGACCTAATTTAGAGGATCGAGTCTATTGTTTCAGGACTAGATCAATTATGCAGACCTAAAGAGTGAAAGTGACATGTTTTAAAGGGTTGAGGATAATTTTGCAAACCTAAATAGTTAAAGAACCCGATTAAGAGTTTCAATGTCAATTCTATGAACCTAAGTCAATTATTCAAACCTAAATACTAATAGCTACCTGATCAGAGGGTCAATACAAATTATGTTGGGCTAGGAAAATTCTGCTGGCCTAAGGAGTGAAAGCAACCTGATTCAGAGGGTCGAGACCAATTATGCGATCCTAAAGGGTTGAGAATTACTTTTGTCCAAATGTGGTATTAAAAAATTTTGAAACAAATATTGTGATTTTTATTCATTTAAACATTTTGATGTTTTTGTTGATTCTTTTGTAAAGGTTTCAAGAAATTTTTGGATTTTTTGAATTTTTGTGATAATAATTAGGGGGACTATCGATATGCCTAGGTAGAGATGTACCTATTGGCATATGGCATGCACCCGTATGTTTCTTAGTGATGGTGAAAGGTAGCGAATATAGGCACCTTCTCTGGGGGTTAAAAGATGATTTAAAGGCGTGGGGAAAACTCCCTAGGACAGTGATGTTAATGGTAAAGACTATAAGATTAGTCTTCTCATGGGATCCTTTGTTGAGAGTATGTGGTCTTTAGAGGTCCTATTGGCTTTGGCTGAGAGGTGGTGGGATACTACTCAAATTGTCCATTTATACTTGGGAGATATGATGGTCACTCCGATGGATGTTCATTAGCTGATGAGGTTAGAATGCAAGGGTAAGAAAATCATAGTGGACCAGACATTGTGAATTTATGCCGTTGTGATTTAGGCTGCCCTGGGGGATATCGGGCAAACTATTTTTAGGGACTAAGTCAGTATATCGGCATGTAAGGACACCTTGATATAGATATGACCGATGGTAGGTAGGTGAGGTAGGTAGCTCGTTTATTTATTTTTCTTTCGTTGGGAGCATCTATGGTGGCGATGACCGGTGAAGTCGTCTGTTTATGGTTTCTTACATTTTTGCGAGTTATACCTTAGATTCATCCATATTGCTTGGGGAGACTCATGTTAGAGTTCATCTATGCTTCTCCTTGTGGTTTCTATAGATATTGTTGATAGAATTTTATTAGTCCCACATACATTCTGGATGTACCTTTTAGATACTTCTCTTATTTTTCCACTTTTCTTCTTATTCGTTGAGATTTGAGAAAATTTTTTGTTGCCTTCTGAAGACGTGGTTTTATGAGGTGATTATATACAACTTTGGGTTGGTGTCTTTAAAGGTGAGCGAGGTGGGGGAGTTACAGAGGATGTACTATGGAGGAGATCGAATAGGAAGTTGAGGCAGTTCTTATCGTTGAAGGATGTGAGGGTGGTGTTGAATTCATTGATTAGTGATCAGGTTAGTCTTTGTTTTGTATTTTTTGAATATTGGAATGTTTTTTCATTCTTTTATATTTTTATTGATGGACTTTTATTTGGCTACATATGACGCTCTATCCATGTCATATGGACTCATGGGCTACAAAGGTTATGATAGCTCTTTTCAAAATTAAGATACTTATAGTGCATGAGCTTAGGTACATCTGGTACATATTAAAGACGGTGGTGAGGAAAGTGATGGAGGTTGAAGTCGAGGTTCCACCATCAATCCCTCCTGAGTACTTGAGGAAGATAAAAAGGATGTCAGATGAGGCACAGGTAGCATCGATGGAGGGTGAGACCTATATTATCTACACATATGTGATGGAAGGGTATGATTATCAATACCTTTTGACTAGTTGGTTGATTATGTCGACTTTCTATTATATGAAGTGTGTGCCCCCACCATCGGAAAGAGATGAAAGGGGTAACAATAAGGAGGTCTCTTAAGTGCATACCTCGAGGAGGGGTTAGATGATGATCATGGAGGATATTCACATCCAACACATCTAAATTCATTTTTACCTCATCCAATTGGGTGGCAGCCACATTTTCTATGTGCCTCGTCGTCCTCGGGGTTTCCTTTATTCGATGGCATTCTTCAAGGGTAGGTATGACTGTACCTTTCAGTGTTTCACTTCTATCTTGATTTCTTTTATCTAGTGGCTAACTTGACGAGCTTTGCCTGATCTCCTCTTTTACAGACCATTCACATGTTTTCATATTGGTTGCAAGATGTCCGAGATTAGTCGGCTTCTATATCCAAACATGTGGGAAAGGAGGATAGATCTTTTATAGTTTCATCGATAAATTCTAAGGGGCGAGGAGAGTTATGTCTCTAGGAATGAATATTCCATTGCTCACCATTATGTAAAGTGCATTCCCCAGGATCCTTGAGGTAGTGGGATAGCTTGCAAGCATTTTAAATGTCCGGGTTGTGTCTTGACAATTTTGTTCCTTTTTGTTGTTTTTCTACTTTATTCCTGGACAAAATGTAAACACTAGTCCATATTTTATATATATGATGTATTTTTCATTTTCTTACTTTATCTTTAGTTAAATAATATAGTTTACATGCATTTAAATTTTTCACTCGTGGTTTTACATACACTAGTCCATGTTTTATATATATGATGTATGAAATATGCTTAAATATTAAGATATGTATTTTTTGAACTTTTTATAAGAAGAAATCCTTGAGAAAAACTTTATAAAAGTTTGTTCCAATTAATGGTGTTATTTAAAAAATGAATAAGGAGGAAAATTAGGAGAAATCCAAAAATATGGGATGTGCCAATTGGTATACCCCTCGGCCTATCGATTGGCATACTGGTCTTGTCAAAGTTCCTTTTTTTGCCATGATTGTATTTTTCTTCACTTATGTGTATTCAAAATATATTGTTGTAATAATCAACTAGTTCCTTCATCTTTAGTATAGAATTTTAATATTTTAAATGGGCATTTAGTGTTGAGATTTAAATCCAACCTCAACTTGTTATTTTTCTTCATTCAAAAGTTTCTTACTCTTCTAAAATGGAGGTCCTCGTGACTAAAACTTTTGTTTCCTATCTAGAGGGATTGAAAGCCCTGTGTTTGTATAATGTCGACTATGAGGCATTCAACTTTCATTTAATCACTTGTTACATAATCGTCCCATTGACTGGAATCTTATTGAAGCCTCTTTATAGTTTTGGTACACTACTCACATATGTTCTTCTTTGTCCTGGACGAGATGTGTCCCACCTTTGAAGATTTGTTATGTTAAGCATTGACCCTAGTGTTTATATGACTATGCCCGACTTGTCTCATTCTCCTTGTATGTCTCTAGCTGAATAATGGTATATCTCTCCTTTTACTGCACAATCACTGGTCAGTGGAGTATATATCAGCCTCTTGAAAGTTTTGAATTATCTATGCCAGAGAGACTATACTAAAATGGATTTGTTGGTGCTGTAAACATAGGATTGACTACTAGAATAGTCTTGGTGATAGGTGATATATGACGAAAGACCCAAAAATTGCCATTTTCATACTGTGGATGTCTTATCATCGCAATTCGTATGATACCATATTAGTGGAGACATTAAATGTCCTGGATGATGGGAAAGAAGGTCGGGTCAACTTTTTACGGGGCAACCCTATGATGCTGTTCATGTGGTTATTTGAGATAATTTGCATAGAAAATCACCTTGACTATCCTCTAACTAATGTTTAAAACTTCGTTATACAGTCCTTTCACAGCTCCGAACCCTTAATGGATAATTGGGTTAAATGGCTCATTGGATTATCGGGTTAGACACCTTCGTTGGTGAGTTATATAGCAGGGAAAACTGCAGGCTTTCATGCATTTGTGCAACTATCATTATGTTCGATTGTCAATCCTTCACCAAACTCCATTATACTTTACTTGGCAACTTATACGTCAAATGGCTAGAAGAAAATTATTTCTCCATACATAACCAACTTATTTCCTATGGGGGATTTGACTCATTCTTTAAGGATGACTTTAGGGGAGTTTTAACAGCGCCATAGGCCAGCAACCCATCGGTCCTAATTTGTTAGGGACTTTATCTCTACGTATTTTCTAAGTGGTATATAAGGGAATGTGGTTATGAATATTTGTGCTGAGGAAACTAGGTAGAGGTGTCTTACAATGCTATATCTTTAGGATGTGAGTATTGTTGTTTTTTGCAAGTTGCTCAAGGCATACAGTCGCATGGAGTGAATAAGGGAATATTTTCAAAAATTCAATTCTTAGGGTCCTACGGGGACTACTGATGATGATTGTGATGATGTTTCGAGATAATTTGATATTTGAGGAAGGATTTATGAAGGTGTGGCGCAAGTTTGATAGTTGTTGTACTTGTCGAGGTGTTTTTTAGAATATAAGGGAAGTAACAAGAGTTGTAGTGTGACAAAAGTTGGACTGAGTGTATGTTTTTTAAAGATGGTCCAAGTTGACTATGGCCTAAGGTTCTAAGGGGTACCTACGTACCTCTATGGGTTCTATAATTTCATTGAGATAGAGATATCCTTCTTGCATATCGTGATCTTTGATTTGTTTTTTAATGATCACGCAATGCAACATTGGTACCTTTTTATATGGTATAGAGCCTTTAATCCTCTTTCATCAAAAAGTGCAAGTTCATCATAGCGACTTTTCTGCCAATTTATTTAGGAAACTTGACTTTTGACCATGACACGTAAAGATGTTATTTCGAGTTAGATGGGTAGGGTTGCATCCATTTTATATTAGAAATTATGGGGGTAGCTATAGTGTGTGTTCTAATAGAGGTGTGATAACCCTATAGGGCATATGGGATTCGATCTTCTTAATCTGTACAACTTTTAGTAATTTTAATGATTATGGATTTGAGGCTTTTATTATCATATTTGATAACCCCATTGGTTTGTGATCGGTAGAGAGAGGAGTTGTACCTCTGAGTCCCATACTCATCGACTACTTCTATGACTTTAACTTTAACACGGAGTCCATTATCTGATACCAAGTCGTGAGGAACTCCGTAAGGATCGATATTGTTTTTCTCTAATGAAATAGGCCACTTTCCTTGCATTCAACATCGCATATGATTCAATTTTAATAGAGTTATTTGATATAATCAATGGCAACCAGGATGAATACGTGCCCATATGATGCTTTGATAATGAGTTTCCTAATGATGTCAATTTCCAAAAGTTGAGAAAGACTAAAGTGAAGTCATGTCATACAGCGCTCATGGACGCAAGTCATGAAAATTTTGCCAACTACTGGAATTAGAGGCAACTTATGACATAAGTAGCTCAATCTTGGACCATGGTGGTCTACTAATATTCGTGATGGATTTTCATTTTAGCAACCATATGATCGTTCATATAAGGATTGCGTTCCTTGATATGGATGTTCTGCATCACATCATTGACAATAACCCCTGTTATGCATTTCAATTAAGTTCGTTGATGGTAAAAAGTGCTTGATTGAAGATAATTTATGAATAAACAAACCTTTGATGAGTTTCACAGTCTTTCTTATTATCATCCTTGGGATAATTAACTTGCTTGAGTAGGCACCAAATATCGTAATAATAGAGTCCAAATATGTCCAGGTATTATTCTGTTATGGGATCGATGTGGAAGCAATGAGTGGGTGTAGAATGATTTTGGACAATGAAATGATACATTGTTATTCCTTATAGTTCGTTAACCATGGAGGGCAAGGTTGACAATACGTCAACAAATATGTTTTTTAAGTAGGGAAAGTACTACAAGGTGTTATTGTCAAATTAGGAGGCGAGCTCTTTAAGGTGATCATAAAAGGGTATGAATTATTATATTTGACTTTAAATTTTTATAGGGCTCATCCTATGATAATATTTTAGTCTCCATAGAAATTAATGCGTTCGATTACTTTCTCCACAACAATGTTAATATGTATAGTGCATGCTTCGTACTTTGTCATGTTTTTGGCATAGGGAAAGACCAACTTGATTGCGATTGGAGTGTGAGAATCATCAGTGGTTGTTAGGAGTATCTCGATGACATATCTATTCTTGTTAGAAACTTGGTTGAAGAACATCTTTCGTCAAAACTCTTCACCAGAAGTATAAATAATTTCTTCTTCTAAGAACTTAGATATCCATATATTGGATTCTATAATGGGATTATCAGTAAGGTAGTCAAAGATGGCTCTTTATTTCATGGTTTTTAAATTTACGCATGGAATTTAGAATTTGTATTGTAACACTAACCAACGATCCATGTGACTGTACGAGGTTGGTTTTTTTAGCACCTATTTCAAGGTTTTCATTTAGGACACTAACTTGATGGGGATCATAATCATGAAATATTGAATCTTCCGAGTGGACCAAACTAATGTGAAACTCGATTTCTCTAATGTAGATTATTTTACTTTATACCTTAATAGCTTTCGTGTAACATAGAAGATGGTCCCTTCTTTATGCATTTCTTGGATGCCTTTGGCAATTATAGATCCTGCCGCAGTGCTAGTGACAGTGAGGTATAGAAAGAGGGTAAACTACCACTTGATCTCATCAAAGGCTTTTTGACATGCCTCATTCTAGAATCTGGACAAATATTCCTGGAGAAGTTTGAAGATAATTTCGCAAATGAAGGTCAGTTAGCTGATGAATCGACTATGTACTAGAGTTTTCCCACGAATTTATGATCTTCTTTCTCTTTCCATGGCGAGGGAATTTTGATAATTTCACTAAGCTTACTAGGGTCCACCTCAATTCCTCTTCCTCTCATAATGGAATGAAGGAGTATCCCATCTGTGATGCCGAAGATGGATTTTTGCAGATTAAGACACATCTGAAAGTACAAAAATGTCTTAAAGAATTCCTAAAGGTCGGGATGTGACCTTCTCGAGTTTTAGACTTAGGGGTCATGTTACTAATATAGAATTTGACCTCTTTATGGAAAATTTCATGAAAAATTGTTGTAGCTTCCCTCTAGTAGGGATCTCTACCATTTTTATACCTAAATGCATAAATGTGTAGCAAAAGGTTCCCCATAGGATGACAATGGCAGGCTTCTCTTAGTCATCAGGATGTTTCTTAATCTGGTTTTACCCTACACAACCATCAACAAAGGACTTGAGGGAATGACTATAAGTGTTATTAGTAATCGGGTCTATATTAGGTAAAGGGTAACATCCTTTGGAAATTCTTAACACACATGTGGACTTTCCTCCTGATTTTGTCACAAGAACAATATTCCTGAGCCATATTGGATATTCGACCATGCGAATGAAGTCTATATTCAACTATTTGACCACTAATATTGTACTATGAGGGACCACTCAGTTCGAAGCTTTCTCAAATTTCCTCGACATGATTGCCATCTATATGAGTAGAAATTTGATGTTGCCTGATCTCCGGGTTGATGCTCGGAATGTCATTATACGACCATACAAGGACATTTACAAATTATTTCAAGAGTTCTTCTAATTTATACCACTCATTATCACTGAGGGTGGACCCTATCCTAATCTCAAATGTATTTTTATGAGAATTGAGATTAATAACAATTGTCTCATCACAATTAGGTTGAATGCAATTATGTTATTTAACTTTTTTCTCAATGAGCTCAGTTATGAATTTTTCATATATTAGATATTTTTAATCAATTGCTTAATTAGAACCAATGCAATAAATATAACGCACAAAAAGATACTAAAAATCTTCGTTAATGTAAGATGGTAGTGAGACTGGGGTCTATGAATATCTGAAAAGGGGGAGGCATGACCCACTCCAGTGGACGCTATCTGCAAGGTTTTTAAGAACTTCTGGAGCAGCTTCTGATAAAACCTTCTCCTTTTGGTAAAATCAGAACTCAAGATTGATCTCACTCCGTGAAAGAAGATGAACTTCATAATAATAATTGTAACTTTTCTCAAGAGGAACTGAAAGAGCAAGGAGATTCTTGTGTAGGGAGAGAATACTAGGAGGTTCTTGTGTGATTTGGACAGTGTAAAAGCGATATATGGGTTATGATCTTTTTTTGACCTTGCTCGGGGGTCCTATTTATACTTGGGCACTAGGGCTGAGTTGAAACCCTTTGGCGAGAAAATGAAAGGGTTGATGAGGGATAAGGTCAGTAGTGTATCATTTATACCTTCCTGTGTGCAGCAGCCTATCCCCTCAGACAGGCGACACCTAGTGCAAACCAAAGCCAAAAAGTAAATATGTCTCCTAATGGAGACAAAATATTTGATTTGGTAAATATCTTTTAAAATGGAAACTTGTAAACTTGAGGAAAGAGGCCTCGAGGACCACCACCTCTAAAACCATTAATCATTGGGGGGAGGGGTTGAGCACCCCTATTATCTAAAATCATTTTTCTTGAGAGGGGACTTAAGGACGTTCTCTTCAAAAAATCATTTTTGTAAAATTTCATTTCTTCTGAGCAGCTCCTTAGCTGCTCACTTCACTTTTGACTAAGTGTGGCGGTGTGAGGTCTTGAGTGACTCCAAGGGTGTTACTACTAGTATTCTATCAATCCTAAAGTGCTAGGTGGTTGAGCTTTCCCAACAAACCTTGTTCTTCATTCGCCAAGACAAAATTCCCAAGGGATCTCAGCAGGACTATTTGAGCCCTGTCTGCTCGACTAGGATACCTGTACAAGAATTTGAAGAATGACTTTTTATGATAATGGGTTGACCAAGGTAGCCACTCCCTCATCCTGGCTTATTTTCTAGAAGCTGAGGGGGAGGACCTTGAGGATTCCTCGCCCAAGGTTTTGGTTGAGGACCCTTAGGGTTCCTGACCTAGATGTTCTTTTGTAGTTGATGGAAGGGAACCATGAGGGTTCTATGACCAAATGTTCTCCTGAGGTTGAGGAACCCTGGGGGTTCCTCAACCAATATGAATTTTCTTCCTTAGAGGGACCCGGGGGGTTTCTTCACTGATATGAATTTTTTGCCATTGAGGCACCATAAGGGTTCCTTCACCAATATGAATTTTCTTCCATTAAGGGACCATGGGGATTCCTTCACCAATATGAATTTTCTGCTATTGAGGGACCCTAGGGATTTTCTGCCATGAGGGACCCTGGGGGTTCCTTCACCAATATGAATTTTCTGCCATTAAGAGACCCTTGGGGTTCCTTCACTAATATGATTTTTTTTATTATTGAGGGTCCCTGGGGTTACCTTAACCAATATTAATTTTCTATCGTTGAGGGACCATGGGGCTTCCTCAACCAATATGAATTTTCTGTCATTGAGGGAGCCAACGGGTTCTTCAACCATTATGAATTTTCTACTGTTGAGGGACCCTGGGGGGTTCTAAACCTCATATTTTATATCGTTGAGGGATCCTAGGGGTTCCTCAACCAATATGAATTTTCTATCACTGGGGGGCCTTGGGTGTTCCTCAACCTCATATTTTCAGTGGTTGAGGGACCCTGGGAGTTCCTCAACCAATATGAATTTCTGGAGGTTGAGGGACCCTTGGGGTTCCTCAACCTCATATTTTATTTCATTGAGGACCTTGGGAGGTCCTCAACCAATATGAAATTTCTGTCGTTGAGTGACCCTCGGGGTTCCTCAACCTCATATTTTCTAGACACTAAGGAGGTGGTATTTGAGCGACCCTCACCCCAAAGTATAATGGACAAACTTGAAACACCCCTCTACATATAGAAATATGGTCTTCCTCCTTATGTAAAATGACCCATTTAGTGTAAAAAAAACAGAACCCAATTGTAACCCCGAGGTACATACTATGTACTATTTTGGCCCATTTCGAACCGTTAGTGCACTAAAAATTACTACATGAGTCACATATCAATGTGTCCTAAATGAAATATCGATAAACCGATCGCTTTAATTCACTTATGACGTAACATGATTTAATATTTTACGATTTACTTATCACCCAAGTAAATATAAATATACATAAAATTATTCCATTTCATTCTCTAATTTATATTTTTCTACGCCAATTCATTTTTTATTACTATAAAATTACGTGCACATGTGTAATTTAAAATACATAAAAAATATCAGGTGTTACATCATCCCTCTACTGATCAATCGTTCACTTAAGATATGTCAAAAATTCTTCTACAGACTTCATCAGGCCCAGTTCAAAAAAACTCAGACCAAAACTCAAATGATGGACTCAAAATCTCCATCTATGATCCATATAACATAAAAACAATATAAAAAATAATAAAACTTGACTCAAACATATCTATAACATTAAATACTAATTTCAATTCAAGGATTAATCGTAAAATCTAATTCTTTAACAAGAACCCTAGAAATTCAATCTTAAGTAATTTAAATTCCAATCTCTACAACTTTATACATATAAACTTGGAATTTTTTAACAGTTCACTGTGAAAGTTAGTTGGTACACATTATCTAATAATTCCATATAAGATTTATGTTGAAAAAAAAACTAATATACATTGATACAAATTTCTATTTAATTAGTCAAATTATGAATTTAATCAAATTAATTCATATAAATAAAATCTAAATAACAATTCAAGTTTATAGATAATTACATGGGTAAGCGTGGTCTAAATCAAAGGCCATCAATTAAACTTGTCTCAAATTTTCATGAAGAATAAGGGTAAAAATCTTCTATAATTCTCTCCTTTCTTTGAGTCTTCCTCTATAAAAGTCGTAACATCCCCAGATTAGTTCTATGTGTTAAATGATTGTACCAAAGACTCATTAAACCTATTAAAAATGAAATTTGGGTTGGTCCTAGAATAATCCCTCAAGTAGCATTCCTAAATTAGCCCTTAATTTTTCCAAAAATACTCTAATACATTATTGTAACCATGTAAACCCAAAATACCTTATTTTAAGTTAAGAACCCTTACTTTAAATGCTACAAAACTCATAAATGATTAACCTTATAACTCAACATTAATAAATGTTCTAGATACAAAATATTGTCCAATTCAATTTAAATAATACTTAAAATCATAATAAATTAGTTTGAGCATGGAATTATAGTTTACTACTTCATAGTCATTGGATCCTGGCACCGAGGGGATAATAAAAATAAGGAACCCTGTATTTCACACCCCCAAACCAATACATCGTCCCCCATTATAAGTAGTTACGTTAAAATTACTTGTTAATGATTTAATGTGTCTAGATTTCTATATTTATTTATATTAGCTATATGTATATCTACATATATATTGCTGACACATGCCAAGAGATCACAATTTATATATTATTTTAGCATATATAAATACGGTTTATTAAATTCCTCCCTCTTTAATTAAGAAATTGTGTCATTAAAATTCAAATATTACCTAACTGAAATAACTCTGATGCCTCCCAACATATCCTCCAACCTCTTCCAGATGATCTAATGCTCACTAGAATGTCCCCCTTGATGTCTCATTAAGGGAATGACTTTAGATTGCAGAATCACCGCCTTGCAGTGAATAATACATTGCGGCCTCCCCTCATATTAGATGTCTTCTTGTGATTCAATATTATCAAGATCGATAACCTTATATGACTCCTCATCACTTAGGAATTTCCTCAAAATCGATATATTAAAGGCATTATATGCCCTTTGAAGATGGGTAGGTAAGACCAATGAATATGCCACCGGGACCACGCTATCAAGAATTGTAAATAGATCTATGTACTGCGGATCCAACTTCCTACGTGTTCCAAATCTAACACCTCCCTTCATCAGGGCGACCCTCAACAATGCATGATGCCCCCTTGGAACTCTAACTTATATTTCCTCTAATCCACATAACTCTTTTGGAAGTCCCTTGCTAACTTCATCCATGTTGTGATGAGTGTCACCATCTTTGAGGTGTAAAAAATGATGTTAGGCCCAAACGTCCTATAATCCTTAAAAATAACCCAATGATTTGGTTAACAACATAGTCATCAATATAATGCCTCATACAATTATATCCATATAGTGTACTGGTGAATATTGTTATATGCAATCTCTGGAAATGGAAAATGTTTATCCCAACTTCCTTTGACATCAAGCACACACGCTCGAAGCATAATCTCTGAATTCTTGTTCAACCTCTCTGTCTGACTGTTTGAATGAGGGTTAAAGGTCATACTTTTGAAACTCCACCCCTATCGCACACTGAACCCCTCCTATAATTGAAAGATGAATTTTCTTCCCCATTCAGAAATCATATTCATCGGTACACTGTCAAATCGTATAGTTTCTGCCACCAACAACTTAATGTACTACTCTGTGGTGTAATCCATCCTAACCACTAGGAAATGAGATATCCTAGTAGTTTGTTGATGATGAAACAAATATAATTGTTACCTCTTTGTGTTCTCAGCATCCCCATAATGAAATTGATAGAGATACTCTCCCATTTCCCTTCAGGAACCTCCAATAACTGTAACTTCATTGCCAATTCATGGTGGTCCATCTTTACTAGTTGACAACTGGAACTTGTCAATTTATACATTGCAACATCTCTTTTCATTCCTTCCCATTAATATGAAAATTTCATATCCAAGTACATCTTATCCCCTCCGGATGGACGATCTTCTGTGAGCTATAATCCTCAGCTAAAATGCTTTCCATACCTCGGTGTCCTCCGGTACTACTACTCATCCTGAAATCATAAACCCGAATTCGAACCATTCAAAAAAAATGGACTCCACTTGATGTTAGTCCCTCCACCTTCTACAGAACAAATAATATGTTACTTGAACTTGAACTACCCATGAAATGATAGCCGGGGTGACAGTAGTTACTACCTTAGATGCTTCTTCTAAATCCATCACACATAGAAAATTCCACCTTTCTTCCTAAATGTTTGGCAAATCGTCCCCATGTTAGGCCAATAATATGTCTTATAATCTCGTGCATGTAATGTTTTATTTAGTAGAAAAGTCCCCAGTCTATTTTTTTGATATTTTTTCCTCAAAGTTTAGCATAGGAGAAAAAAGTGCCTCTGAGTATTTTATGTGGTGAGGGATTTTTGGAAAAAAATAAAAAGTTTCGACAAAATTTTAATTAAACAATTGTAAGAATGTTTCGTATAATGGGCCTTATAAATAGTTGGCATCGATTACTAAAAAGGATGTGATACTTACATAGTTGTCACATTTGATATTTACCAATGACTAGTGATAAGGATTTAACCTTTAAACACACCAATATGTATCAGTGTGTGTTATTTACATTTTATTAATAGTGTTAAGTCATGTGCTATGTGAATATTTGTGTTAGGACTGTATGATGTACTATCTAACTATTAATTATTCATGTATTCTATGTTAGTAAAATATGTTAATTAACATACATGAACTTTTTGAAATTCCTGTCCATCATAATAGGAGAAAAAAGTTAGTTAAAAATGAGTGTGAATATATGAAAATTCAATGCCCTAGAATAAATAAGAAAATTAAATAATCACACAACTATTCCATTACTAGAGGTCCCCGTTTTTCGCCCAAAACCTACTACCAAAACAGTCAACTCCTCAATTAATTTTCAGTAGTGGTTGTTTCCGTTGTTGTTCTGAAATGCATTTTTTTACAATTTTTTTTTTAAACATTGATATTTATCCATTCCAAATTAAGAGTCTAATATTAATTTTTACAGTGTCCCAAATTTACATTCCACTTTTATGTTTTGGGACAAAATTAAGGATTTAAAATAATAACAAGGACTTTTAATTTGGGACGAAGGAAGTATGAACCATTTTAAACTGTACACTATAGATGGTGAATTAACAAATAATAGTTGAGTATTAGGAACATTGATACAAACCAATTTAAACATAACATTTTCAATAGTACATTACAATAATTTAAAAACACTTTTTTTATTATAAACAACACATTATAACAATTTAATTCAAACCATTTTTAAATTAAAAAACACTACATTACAATAATTCATTGCAATACTATAACTTGTTTCATACAAAAAAAGTGTGAATATTACATTACCTAAACTCAGGTGTCCAACAGGTTTTTATACTGAATTGAGAATATTCGACTTCAAAATGTTACACGCAATAAATGACAAAATGAGTACTTTTAACTATATCTACTAATTTTTTATAAAATAAAGAATATAGAGAGAGTCTAGACATAGATTGTATTTTAATGTATATCGTGAGTTATAATACCAGGTATCACCCTATTTATAGTACATGGTGAGGTATTATGATAATCTTATAGGGAGTTTAAATAAACACAAGTTCAATTTTTTAGGGTTTTCCAATTTTAATGATTGAACTAATTTACCCAATTAAACTTAGCATCGATTAAACCATTTTTGTGAAAACTAATTTACCAAATTTTATCATTTAACCCTAAACATGCATCCAGGTGATAACCAAAAATTAAATAAATCAAACAAATAAGAACATTCTGATGTAGGAGGAAATCACAAAGGAAAAAAACTTTGGACGACCTACTTAGACAATCACTATGATATGGTTTTACAAAGAAAAGACAGTGGATTTACACAACGAATCGATTCCCCCCAAGTATTAACACTCTTCTATCTTCAACCACTCCTCCAAAGTACAACGCAAGAATCCACCTATGCCAGGTCCACAACATATGAGTCCACGTATGCCTCGGTATCCAGCAATACAGCTCGGCAACCGTTTATGGATAGATACATGGAGTCCACTCCTTCTTCACTTCAATCAGCACATACGGAGTCCACTAAATGAAAACAGATTCTTCTTGTTATGGAAGAAATAGACATGGTGACAAAACAAGATCTCAAAGTATATGAGTTATGAATATTAAATCCTGTAAACCAAAGGGTGAAACGTTTGGAGTTGAAACTTTTGAAATTGGTCTGGTTTTTATTTTTGTCAAAAGTCCGTCTCTCATAAAGAAACTGAGTCTGGAAAATATTTTATAGAAAAGTTAAGGTGGTGTGTCATTCGAATGATTTTGAGGTGTCGTTCGAACGAGATAGAGATCTCATTTGAGCGAAATTCCTTCTTGTTTCTAACAACCTCATCAAAATAAAAACAATATGCTCCATTTGAAGCTAGTTTAAAAGCAAGGATTGAATTACCTAAGGATGAAGTTTGAATGACATGTACATGTCATTTGAAGGACTAAAATGATTTTTAAATGTTCGCCTGTAATAAACTCCAAAAAAAATTGTCGAAAAATTAAGTACCAAACAATTTTAAAAGAAGAACACCCTTAATAAAAATTTCAAGGACACATAAAACAATATACCTTCATGCCTACAAGATCCTTGATATATGTGAAGACGATTGTGGCATGGTGAACATGGATTAAAATATGCACTCTTCAAAGATTTCCTTTTAAGTGTTCATGAAACAACGTTATAAGCTCATGGGATAACAAACTAAAAGTTTATTCTATGACTAAAGATCTTTTTCTAGAATTAAGCCAATTATAAACAAATTGACTCGGTTGAAAATTTGTCCTTACATATTCCAATAGACATGGAACCCGGTAGACATGGAAGATGTGTGGACATCCACAACAAGAATAATATTATTTAGAATTCCCAATTTTATGTATACCATATCTACCATTCAATGTTTATTACCTCATTAAAACATTACTAAGAAAAAACACAGTGGAGAAAAACCAAAGTGAAACAAATAAAGTACACCTTTTGTTATCATTGAATATGTGTAGGATGTGATTAATATTACCTCATTAAAACCTTTACTAAAAATACCGAATAGAAAAAACCTATTTAAAGAAAAAAGCATACACTCCACATATCTCCCCAAAGATTATGATTTCTAATCCTTGTCGTAAAAAAGTGCTCCACCGATATACGTATATCAAATTGACTGTTGGTGAAGTATGCGCAATTCAATTCCATGTACGTGTTTTTGGAATGGTACTTTCGAAAATGACTTGGTAAATATATCAACTAGCTTTTCAATTAAACAAACTTGCTTGACTTAATTTTTTTTTTCCTTTTGTATCCCGCAAGTGAATAAAAACTTTGGTGAAATGTGCTTAGTTATGCCTCCTTTGAAGAAGCCTTCATGAATTTAGACTATGAACGTTGCATTGTCTTCATGTATGATAATGGGACATTTGTAAATTGGACAACTCGACGTCAACAATGCCTTCCTCTATGGATTCCTTACCGATGATATTTATATTCAACGGCTTCCTGATTTCATCAACAAATCTCGGACCACTTATATCTTATGGGATCCACCATTTACTCACTTTTAATTCTTTTCACTCTACCTAAACTGATTGATACCTCTTTATTCTCTTGGCTAGTATTGTCCTCGTTTATTTTCTTATATGCGTATATGACATCGTTGACACTAGTAATACACCCTTGTAGAATCACTCACTAATTGAGAAATTGGGCCTGACTTTTTCCATTAAAGATCTAGGCTCCTCATATTTTTTCTAGGAATTGTTGTTATTCCTCATCCACATGGGCTATTTCTTCATCAAGAGCGGTACATGAAATACCTACTTGACAAAGTGGGCTTATCTAATTGTAAACCTTTTAACATTCCCTATACAATTGGTGCCAAAGTTTCCAACATAGGTCGAGCTCTGTTTGCTGATCCTACCAGGTTTCATAAAATAATGGGTTCTTTAAACTACCTAACATTAACTAGAATCGATATTGCCTACTCAGTGAATAATGTATGTCAATCCATGCAAAATCCCTCTGAAATACATTTCCTTGTTATGAAATAAATTCTCCGGTATCTATGACACCTAATCTCATAGTCTTTTCCTTAATAAAAAATGAACTTATTGTCTACTCAGGTTTAGATTGGGCGAGTTGTATTGATGATTGAAAATCTACCGGTGTTTTTTTATATACTTGGGATCCAATTTAATTTCTTGGTCTTCAAGAAAACAGTGTAAACTTGCTCGTTCCTCTATGAAATATGAGTACAAAGCTCTTGCATGTGCTGCTTCTAAACTTACGTGGTTACAATATCTTTTAAAATAGATAAAAGTATCCTTACCAAGATCACCCACCTTATGGTGTTGTAATACCCCGTACATTTACGGATAATTAAATTACATGAGTGAGGGTAATGTAATTATTTGAGGATATAAAGTAAATGAGATCGACTGATTTTATTTCATGTTGCATGTGAATTAAAGCGACATGTGATGTTACTTCATTTGGAAAACACGTGTGAATTTGTTGGATTTAAGACATGCATTTTTTATAAGTTACTCATAAGGGAATTTTGAGTACATGGTTGGTCTTAGAAGGGCCGATATAGTGAGATTAGAGTACCCGAGGGTAGTGTTTGGGTTTTGGGGAGTTTTTGGACTTTTAGGGACTCAAAATTGTGTATACGGGTCAATTTTGGGTTTACCCTTATCTCTCCCTTATAAGGGCATGAGAGTGAAGACCTTATACTTTTGACTCACTTGAGTCTATATTGTATAAGTGCTCATCTAGTTTGGAAATTGTGACAAAATTGTGTCCTCCCTAGAATCCAAAGAACCTCAAAAGTTGGTTTGCTACTTCATCTCTCTATCTTGTAGTGATCAAGAACCTATTGCCAACACACACATAGTAGAATTCATTTTTTTGCATATCGTATTGCATATATATGTGTGTACATGTGTTGAGTGTGTTTAAATCCCTAAATTGAAATTTTAATAATTTTTTTTTAAACATTTTTAAAATAAGGTTTTCTTAACTAAAACTTGTTTTAAAAAGTTTTGTGGTCATTTTGTAAATATCATTTGTTGATTATTTTGGCTTAATGTTACCTTGGGTTGAATCCGAAAGCGTAGTAAACTTGAGGTTGTGGTTTTAATTAACTTTGGACTCGCATTTGTTATCCTGTTATTGACCAACACCTATCCTCGTCTGATTGGCTGAAGTTGTGTTTCTTTACTGAGTTAAAACTGCGTATGTTCCTAGCCCTTGGATCATTAGCTATCAACATTCTGCATGTCGTCTTGGTGAATCCCAGTACAACTCTTTAGACCAATCAGAATTCGTTTAATCACCGCCTTATTAGAACCCTTAGATCTAAGTCACGTTGGCTCGAATTAATCCAGGCCCTTGGTTTGGAGCCAGCCTCTCGAACCTTCTCCTTACCCTATAAAAGGGACCCTTCTCTCAGACTTCGAAGACTTTTGCCATTTTCATTTCCTCTGAGAAATTGAGAGAGTAGAAATAAAAGAGAGAGAAGAGAGAAAACAGAGAGAGAAGAGAGAGAGTTAGAAACCCTAACCCTGTTCGTCAAACCTCTTCCATCCAAACTCAAACACTTATTCAAATACCTCCATATCGAAAACACTTCTCTGAGTGTTCTTGAGAGTTTGAGAGTTTGAGTTCACTTTTTTTGTTGCTGTAACCTCGTGTTCACTTGATCTTGTTTTCAACTTAAACGTTTTACTCATATCTACTTTCTGATTTCATAGAAATTTCAGATCTGAGTTATTCATGTTACATTACACTTAATTTCATTTTATTTCTCATCTTGAGAAATATATTGTTGATTATTTTTTATAAAACGTTTGCTTACTTTGAAATCAACAATAAATTCTTTTATTTCTAGTTCTTGTAAAACTAAACCTTTGACCTAGTTTGGAATCACACTTGGAGGTTTTCAATCTCGAAAAGTTTTTGTTTTAAATTCTGAGATTGATTAAGACCTTGTCTGTCTTCCTAGCAAGGTATCCGTGGATTCTGGGAATGATTTAAAGGTCAAATAAGATTCAAAGTTTTGTAAGAAGAGAGAAAAAGAAAATATCACAACATATAGTGTTATTGTAATTTGTTAGGACTGTTTGTACTTAATAAGTGTGTGTGTGTGTGCATGCATGTGTTAGAAAGCACCTTCATAAACACTTTCACCCTACAACACGAAAAGTGTTGGTAATAGGATCTTGAGAACAAAGAGTCGACATAAAGTGCTTGAACAAATCAGAAGTTAACAAACTGGGAGAACTACATCTACAATCAGAACTGCAGAGAAGTTTAAGGACACCAGAGGGTACATTCCTAAACTTATATAGCACTGAGTTGTTTGCATGTTAGTTATATAGTTTGTAACTCATATATTTATTTTAGTGGATTTTTCATTTTACTCCGTAGAGGGAGTCGTGGATGTTTCCTCAATTGGTGAGGTTTTACCACGTAAAAAACATCGTGAACATAATATTTCTACATCTCCTCATCTCACTCTTGGTTGTACTGAGTTTAAGATTTTTAAACTACTTTATAAACCTGTTATTCAATTCTTGAACAGATCTCGTACATACTGATTTATTAAACACATCTTGTGTTCAAATAGTTTGGTTTTTATGAAAAGAGTTTCTTAAAAAAATAGATGGGAGTTACTTAAATAGTTTATTTTTAATAAACTGCTTTAGTAACATTTTTCAATTGGTATCAGAGCTTTGTAAACTTCTTTCAAAAGAGATCCTGTGTTTCTGAAATTATTTTTTGAAAATCAATTATGGACTAGAAAAATGAAAGATTTAGTAACTTGACCAGACCTCCAATATTTGATGGAACCAATTTTGCTTATTGGAAAGTAAGGATGATTTCTTTCATTCAAGGAACTTTGGGAGATGATGTCTGGGACATTGTTGAAAATGGTTATATTTTTCCTACTAAACCAGCCAACGAAGGAAGTAATGAGAGGGTTTAGAAAGCTTTAAGTGAGTTCACTCAAAAAGAGAAACAAGTTTCTCGAAATAATAATAAAGGAAAGAATGCCATATTTATGTCTATAAATGAACATGAGTTCAAAATAATCTCATCCTGGACCACTTCTAAGGAAGCTTGGGACACCTTAGTCACTGCTCATGAAGGAGACACTAGAGTTAAGGCTGCTAAAACCCAAATGCTTATTCAGCAGTATAACTCCTTAATTATGTCAGAGACTGAGTCATTTGATGACTTCTATATGAACTTGACTGATATTGTGACCAAACTTCATGCTAATGGGGTGACTTATGACAGACATGAAATTGTATCTAAAATTCTAAGATCATTACCACAGAAATTTGATAACAAAAGATATGCTATTGAGGAAATGTGTGATCAAAATATCACTCCTGAATTACTCAGTAGTAAACTAAGAACTGTGGAAATGGAACTAGAATTTAAGAAACAATTGACTCAAACCCATAGGAAACAGACTAGTTCTAATTTGAGCTTTTCTTCTAAGATCACTAAGCCTGAACTTATATTCCCCACTTATGATTCTGATGAGGAATTCAATATAGAGATTTTGGACAATAAAATTGCCTTAATTACTAAACAGTTTAAGAAAATTATTAAGTTTAGAAACAAAGTGGCAAATAAACAAGGCAATTCAAATTATCCAACTTCCTCTAATCACAGGCCTCATGAGAAAAACCATGACAAAAATCATAAGGACTTTCACACTAGACCTAATAGAGACCTTAAGAAGACTGAATGCTATAGATGTGGTAAACTGGGGCACATTGCACAAGACTATAGAGTTAACTTGAACACTCAAAACAAAAACACTAGAACCAACATTTGCAAAACATGGGATGATTCAAGTGACTCTGAAAAGGAGGAACCTGAGTCATCTGATGTTTTTGATGCTTGCATGTCCTTCTTTGCTAAGATCATATATAATGATGATGTGCTTATGCCTGTGTATGAGAATTCTTCTAGTAACTCTACTCCTGCCATTGAGAATCATGTTTATACTGGTTTAGATGCCTTGATTACTGAGAATTTTGCATGTTCTACCTCTGGGTGTGTGAGTCAAAGGGATAGCGATAATGACGATGTCAATGGGTGTGTGAGTTTAATAAATGAATCTTTAGGGGTCACTCCACACACCACACTTAGTGACTCGGACAATGAAGACCTCCCTGACATTCACACACTTTACGCTAAAACTCTCAAGAAAAGCACTAGACTAGAAAAAATTGTGAAAGATCTCACTAAGAAGTTAGAAGATCTAAGCCTAATGGTTAAACTAAATGCTGAAGAGTATACTACCCAATGTTTGACTCATAAAAGAGAAATCAAAATGTTTGATGAAAAACTCAGAGATTTAAAAGAAACAAATGAAACTCTGGAGAAAAAATACAAAGGGACATTGTTAGAATTGGAGCAAACTAAAGAAAAGACAGCAACCGTTTTCAAAAAATTTATGAAATTTGAAAATAATTCAAAATGTTTTGATGAATTTGTTGCTGAATCAAAAACCAATTCTGATGATCGAACTGGAATAGGGTTTTGCCCCAATTTGAAAACACAAACAAAATTTTTTGAAACCATCAAGTTTGTGTCGGGAGGCAAAAGACCTATTGAAACATGCCCAGACTTTCTTTCTCTAAAAACTGAGTTTGATTCAAAAAATCAAATTTTTAACATTGGGGAATCAAGTTGCTCTAAACATGGAAGTTCACCTAAGGCTAAATACATATGTCCTTCTATTAGGAAGAGTGAGTGTGCATTCAAGACTGTCACACCTAGGAATAAAGTTCAGCCTCAAAACTTTTCAAAACCTTTGTTTAGAGACTTTCGTAAGGAGACTCCTATTCTGAGCAATCTTTATTGCTCCTACTACGACATATATGGTCACTCTTTTGATGATTTTTATGCTAGGAGACTCGTTAAACCTACCTATAATCCTTATGTCTATCAAAACTTTAACTATTCTAGGAGGAGCCGTAACAATTATGTACTTCCTAGACAGCCATATAGAAATTCTAATTATAGAAAGAGAAAGACCAAACCTAAAAGAACATTTACTAGAAGGAATCCTAAGTAATATACTAAACCAAATGCCCAAGTCTTTCACAAATTTCAAAATCATGCGCAAAATGTTTTTCAGCAAAAATCCAAAGCTCGCAAATTTGATCAATTAAGAGCTAATAAGCGCAAGATGAAAACTAAGGCAATTTGGGTTAGAAAAGATGATCTACTACCTCAGATGAAGTGTAATGTTGTTGTTACTGCTTTAAAAGCTGGACACACATCATCTGGTTGGTATTTAGACTCTGGATGTTCTAAGCATATGACTGGTGATGAAACTAAACTTGTAAACAAAACCAGCTTTGCTGGTGGTAAAGTCATTTTTTGTGATGGAGTTTCATCTCAAATCATAGGCAAAGGAACTCTCCAAGAAGATGGGCTTCCTATTCTTCAAGATGTTCTTCTAGTCAAAGGTCTTATAAGGCAAATCTACTTAGCATATCGCAATTTTGTGACTCAGATCATATTGTTACCTTTTCAAAGAAAAATTGCAAAATTTTAAATGAAAAAGGTGAATGCATAAATACTGGATTCAGAACTCCTGACAATTGCTACACTGTCATGAACAATTCTGAAATCTGTAATGTTGCTAGAATGGATGACAATGAGATATGGCATAACATAATGGGTCATATAAATTACGATAATCTTAGTAGACTGACCTCTCAGGAAATAGTTAGAGGAGTTCCTAAAATTAAACTTATACCCAATCTTATCTTTGTTTCCTGTCAAGAAGGTAACATTTTTAAGGCACCTCATAAGAAAGTCAAAGATATTCTTACCTCTAATCCCTTAGAACTCATCCATATGGACCTAATGGGTCCCTCCCAAACTGTTAGTCTTTGTGGACACAGTTACATCCTAGTTATGGTTGATGACTTCACTAGATTTACCTGGGTAGCCTTCTTAAAACAAAAGTCTGAAACATTTCAAACCTTCCTAAAAATTCTTCTTACGATTGAAAATGAGAAGGATACTCAAGTGAATAGAATTCGTAGTGATAGAGGTGGTGAATTTAAAGACACTGGTATTATAGAATACTGTGACTATAATGGTTATAAACACGAGTTCAGTGCTCCTAAGACCCCTCAACAGAATGGTATTGCAGAAAGAAAGAATTGTACCCTTCAGGAGATGTCACGTGTTATGTTACATGCCAAGAATTTACTTAAATATTTTTGGGTAGAGTCCATTCGTACTGCTTGTCATATTATAAATAAGGTCTATCTTAGAAAGAATTCCAAACAAACCCCTTACGAACTTTGGTACAATAAGAAGCCTAATGTCAAATACCATAGAACCTTTGGCAGTACTTGTTATGTATGCAAAGATAGGGAACAATTGTCCAAATTTGAGAGCCGAGCAGATAAAGCCATATTTTTAGGATATTCGCCTAACAGTAGAGCTTATCGAGTGTATAATCTTCGCACTAAAACCATGATGGAATCCATAAATGTAATTATTAGTGACACTACTGTATAAAGCAAGACTGGTGAATTTACTATTGAGGAAGAGTCTACAAATATTTTAGAAAATGACTCCTCTACAATGGATAATTCATTACCTATTGTGACACCTGAGGTACCTAATGAAAAACGTTGCTAATGCCGTTTAATACCAGATTAAACTGTATAAGCAACTCCGAGATGTTTGTTGAAGAAACCCTTTTCTTTTGAAAATAAAACTTATAAACAACAAGATGTGTTTACAAAAACTTATGTACGAGAGTAATCAAGACTTTGTAATCAGTTTTAAAACTAAGCCAGTTTCAAAAATTCAGCACACTATAGAATTAGATGAGTAGATGAAGATAATCAGAACACACAGTTTTTAACGTGGTAAAACCTCTCCCAATAGAGGAAACATCCACGGTGACTTCTAAGTCACGAAAGTAAAAATCCACTAACAACAAATAGCAGTTACAAACAATACAACATATATGCACACAAATCAACCTATTCTAAGTTTAGGAATATACCCCACTTGGTGTCCTTCTAACTTCTCATAGATCTGATTGTTGATGATGTTCTTCCAGTTTGATAACTTACTTTTGCTTTAGCTTCCTTGCGTCGACTCAATAATCTTTGATCTTAGTCACAACACTTCCAGTGTAGTAGTGTGTTAAGTGTTTGTGATGTGATTCCTATCAACATGCATGAACTCACACACACTTAGTTTTACAAACAGTCCTAGAAAATTACATATAAAGACTATATGCTGTGATTTTCTTTTCTTTCTTTCTTACAGAACTAGAAACCTTTTTGACTTTTAATTTATCCCAGATTCCACAAAAATCATGCTTCAAAATCGGTAAAGACCTTAATCAATCTCTGTTTTAAAAATATTTTTGAGATTGAAAATCTCTAAGTGTGAATCCAACTAGGTCAAGGTCAAGTTTCGTAAGAATAGAAACCATAAAATATTTACATATCTAAATCAGTAAAGATTTTCTTAAATCGAGAAAGAAACATGCAGATCTAGTGAAATATAACATGCAAAGTGTAGATCTACAATTTCTATGAAAAAGAAATACAGATCTTCACACGAATGTTTAAGTTGGTAATAAGATCACAGATCAAGAGGTTACATCTTCAATATGAACAAACCAGTAACACCACTCTCTCTCAAACACTCAAGGTTGTGTTTGGGGTTTTGTATATACGAAGGTTTGAGTCAGATTTGAAGTGTTTAGGGTTAGGGTTAGGGTTTGGCTGACACAGTTTTCCCTTTCTCTCTCTTCTCTCTTTTCTTTTCTCTCTTCTCTCTATTTTTTTTTCTCTCAGAAATGACAACTGCCAAAAGTCTCAAAAGGATGAGAATTAGAGGGCTTTTATAGGAGTGGAGGAAGATTCTGGATAGTCGAAGGCAATCAAGGGCTGATATTAAGTCTTCCTAATATTGACTTGATCTAAGGGTTATAAAATAGCGGTGGTTAAGTTGAATGTGATTGGTCCAAAGAGATAGAACAAGGATATGTTTAAAATACATGCAGGCCATCGATAAGGATTGATCTAATGAACAGCAAACCACTAGGCAACCCTCTCACATAACAAACACAAATTGATACAACAAGAACGTGACAAGTGTTGGCATATAAGTGGCTTGCAAACACGTGTAAAAAATAATTACAGGCAGCACCCTGAAGTCTCTAGCGCATTTACATTCTACCCATTCAAACATTCCAATGAAAAATGAACTTTTCAAAATACCATATTAACCCCACAAATTTTGTAATCACACTTTTATTAATGAAAACATTATTTTAAAAATGTTTAAAAATTCCCAAAAATTTATTAACACACCATTTTAAGGGGAATTAATCACACAATCAATTTTAAGCAATATATACACATGTATGAACTTCTAAAGTGTGTAGTGTGATTCAATTTATACCTTCTTGGATCATTGAAGGGGATTAGAGAGAATAATTCTGAGGTTATTTGGATTCTAGGTTAGACAACCAATTTTGTCACTATTTCCAAATTAGTTGAGCACTTACACAATATAGACTTAAGTAAGTCAAAGGTATAAGGTGCTTCACCTAACTGGGTTTCTAAAGATCATCCCATAAATAACGTAGTTGGTAACCCTTGTGAGCCAGTGCGTATAAAATCCCAACTCAGAAATTATGCACATTATGCATGTTTTGTTTCCCTAGTGGAACCAAAGAATGTAAATGAGGCATTGAATGAATCTCACTGGATTTCTGCTATGCAGGAATAACTTTTACAATTTGTCGTTCACGATGTTTGGTATCTTGTTCCACGTCCTGATCACAAAAAGGTTGTTGGCACACGTTGGATTTTCGAAAATAAGACTGATGAAAATGGGATAATAATTAGAAATAAAGCTAGATTAGTTGCTCAAGGATACTCTCAAATAGAAGGAATAGATTTTATCAAGACTTTTGCTCCTGTTACTCGTTTAGAATCTGTTCGTCTGCTTTTTGCTATAGCTTGCCACATTCACTTTACACTGTACCAAATGGATGTCAAATCTGCGTTCCACAATGGAATTCTGGCTGAAGAAACTTGTGTAGAACAACCTAAAGGGTTCATTGAACCTAAATATCCAAATCATCTATTTCGTCTGAAAAAGGCTTTGTATGGCCTTAAACAAGCTCCTAGAGCTTGGTATGAGCGTCTTTCCAGTTTTCTTTTAGATAAAGGTTTTAAAAGAGGCGGAAATGACAAAATAATTTTTGTCAAAGATTTTGACAAACACGTCACTATTGCTCAAGTTTATGTTGACGATATTATATTTGGATCAACTTCTCCCTCTGAAGTCAAATCGTTCTCTGAAACTATGCATAAGGAATTTCAAATGTCCCTTATGGGGGAGCTACAATTCTTCTTAGGCATTCAAGTCAAATAAAATTCAGATGGATTATTTGTATCGCAATCCAAGTACGCTTTAGAGATAGTAAAGAAATTTGGCCTTGAGAGTGCTAAAGATGCTAAAACGCCCATGAGTACTACGCTAAAACTTTTTAAAGATGAAAATGGAACATCTGTAGATCCTACTCTGTATCGTAGTATGATAGGCACTTTACTATATCTTACTACCTCATGTCCTGATATTATGTATACTGTGTGTGTATGTGCTCGATATCAAAGTAACCCTAAAGAGAGCCACTTGAATGCTGTTAAACGTATCATTTAATATGTAAAAGTCACTCTAAATCTAGGACTTTGGTACACTAATGACACACCAAGCACTATAATTGGGTACACTGATGCTGACTGGGCTGGGTGTACTGATGATAGTAAAATCACATCAGGAGAATGTTATTATATAGGTAATAAATTTGTAAGATGGAGTAGTAAAAAACAAAACTGCACATCACTCTCACCAGCTGAATCTGAATACATAGCCGCTGGCAGCTGTTGTGCTCAATTAATGTGGCTTAAACAAATGCTAAGTGATTATGGTATTCAAGAAAACCAATTGCATCTCTATTGTGATAATCAAAGTACGATTAATATTTCTAAGAACCCTGTTCAACACTCGCAAACAAAGCATATTAAAATAATACATCATTTTATACGCTAATTGGTTGAATCTAAGGAATTAGAAATCAATTATCTTCCTACTGATCTACAACTCGCATATATGTTTACCAAACCTCTAGATTATAATAGATTCATTTCATTACGAAAATCTATTGGTATGGTTTATGCTGACTAATCCTTTTGCTGTTTATCCAAGTTTTCCCCTTTGTCCATTTGAGACAAAATGGGGGAGAAATTTGAGTCTATTCAATTCTTACATATACTAAACAGCTTGATTTTAGTGATTTATTGCAGGTTCTTTTTGTACAGTTACTCTCAACAGTTGTAATAGGGTATTCAAATGTACTTCGTTGAGTTATGTACTTTTTGATTTCTAGGTATTGGGTATATAGAATTTGATAGGAATAAGTTTTTCTTATTTTCTTGTTTCCCTACGAGTCCAAGATGAATGAAAGGAGATTTCGTCTTATATTTCCAAAGGGGGAGATTGAAGCCCTTATACTTTTGACTCACTTCAGTCTATATTGTATAAGTGCTCATCTAGTTTGGAAATTGTGACAAAATTATGTCCTCCCTAGAATCCAAAGAACCTCAGAAGTTGGTTTGCTACTTGATCTCTCTATCTTGTAATGATCAAGAACCTATTGCCAACACACACACAGTAGAATTTATTTTTTTGCATATCATATTGCATATATATGTGTGTACATGTGTTGAGTGTGTTTAAATCCCTAAATTGGAATTTTAATAATTTTTTGGGATTTTTTAAACATTTTTAAAATAAGGTTTTCTAATTAAAACTTGTTTAAAAAAGTTTTGTTGTCATTTTGTAAATATCATTTGTTGATTATTTTGTCTTAATGTTACCTTGGGTAGAATCCGAAAGCGGAGTAAACTTGAGGGTGGGGTTTTAATTAACTTTGGACGTGCGTTTGATATCCTGTTATTGACCAACACCTGTCCTCGTCTGATTGGCTGAAGTTGTGTTTCTTTACTAAGTTAAAACTGCGTCTGTTCCTAGCCCTTGGATCATTAGCTATCAACGTTCTGCATGTCGTCTTGGTGAATCCCATTACAAATCTTTAGACCAATCGAATTCGTTTAATCACCGCCTTATTAGAACCCTTAGATCTAAGTCAAGTTGGCTTGACTTAATCCAGACCCTTGGTTTTGAGCCATCCTATCGAACCTTCTCCTTACCCTATAAAAGGGACCCTTCTCTCAGACTTCGAATACTTTTGCCATTTTCATTTCCTCTGAGAAATTGAGAGAGAAGAGAGAAAACAGAGAGAGAAGAGAGAGAGTTAGAAACCCTAACCCTGTTCGTCAAACCTATTCCATCCAAACTCAAACACTTATTCAAATACCTCCATATCCAAAACATTTCTCTGAGTGTTCTTGAGAGTTTGAGAGTTTGAGTTGAGTTTGTTTTTGTTGTTGTAACCTCGTGTTCACTTGATCTTGTTTTCAAGTTAGTCGTTTTACTCAGATCTACTTTCTGATTTCATAGAAATTTCAGATCTGAGTTATTCATGTTACATTACACTTAGTTTCATTTTATTTCTCATCTTGAGAAATATATTCTTGATTATTTTTTTAAAACGTTTGCTTACTTTGAAATCAACAATAAATGCTTTCTATTTCTAGTTCTTGTAAAACTAAACTTTTGACCTAGTTTCGAATCTCACTTGGAGGTTTTCAATCTCGAAAAGTTTTTGTTTTAAATTTTGAGATTGATTAAGACCTTGTCTGTCTTGCCAGAAAGGTATCCGTGGATTCTGGGAATGATTTAAAGGTCAAATAAAGTTCAAAGTTTTGTAAGAAGAGAGAAAAAGAAAAGATCACAGCGTATAGTGTTATTGTAATTTGTTAGGACTGTTTGTACTTAATAAGTGTGTGTGTGTGTGTGTGTGTGTGTGTGTGTGTGTGCATGCATGTGTTAGAAAACACCTTCACAAACACTTTCACCCTACAACACGAAAAGTGTTGGTAATAAGATCTTGAGAACAAAGAGTCGACGTAAAGTGCTGGAACAAATCAGAAGTTAACAAACTGGGAGAACTACATCTACAATCAGAACTGCAGAGAAGTTTAAGGACACCAGAGAGTACATTCCTAAACTTATATAGGACTGAGTTGTTTGCATGTTAGTTATGTAGTTTGTAACTCATATATTTGTTTTAGTGGATTTTTCATTTTACTCCGTAGAGGGAGTCGTGGATGTTTCCTCAATTGGTGAGGTTTTACCACGTAAAAAAATAGTGAACATAATCTTTCTACATCTCCTCATCTCACTCTTGGTTGTGCTGAGTTTAAGATTTTTAAACTACTTTATTAACCTGCTATTCAATTCTTGAAATGATCTCGTACATACTGATTTATTAAACACGTCTTGTGTTCAAATAGTTTGGTTTTTATGAAAAGAGTTTCTTAAAAAAACAGATCGGAGTTACTTAAATATTTTATTTTTAATAAACGGCTTTAGTAACATTTTTCAGAGAGAAAGAGAGAAAAGGAAAGAAAATAAAGAAAGAAATATGGAAGAAGAGAAAGAAGATAATGGGGGGGAGAAAAGAGGGGCTCCGGCCAACTCCGGTGGATTCCCGGCATGAGTTCGTCAGATTTAGCCAACCTGGCAAATGTTTAACTTGCTTTAATTCTTGTAGTATGTTTATAATCCATATTATAGTTGATGTGTAAACTATATCATTTTGGGTTTCGGGATTCTTGGATCAAAAATGGGTTTTTGAGAACTGAAGTCATAGAAATTGTTGTGACATAAACTCCATATGAAATCTATACTAAAATCCATCCAAATGGGGTACAAATTGGTGAGAAATTGAAATTGTTGTATAATTAAGAATTAAGGTCTGATTCTTGAGTAAATTTGATGAATCCCATGGTTTTATTTGATGTGGTGGGTAAACTTACGTGGGGAGATGATTATATAATCGTGGGATTTTTTTTGGGTGTAAATTTAGTAGAGAAAAAGGGTGAAAAGGGATTAACAGCCATGTCCATCCGTGGAGGTTTTAACAGGGGAATCGATTCACTGCTATATGAATCAATTCGGTAGATGTAATTACCAAAGTAGAATCATTTTGAATCGATTCAGTTAAGGGTGATCGATTCGGGCCAAGGTGAATCGATTCGGACCCTTGCAATTTTGAGAAATTTCTTTGGGTTTAAGGAGGGCAAAATGAGAATTATTTTGAGGAGTTAAATCAAAAGGGATTCTAAATAGAGTGTAAGGACCTGTAGGAGTTTGACCGAGGTATGTGTGACCCTTAGGATTTATGTGAATAAAATTTGAGTTGTGGTTATTTTGAGTGTTGGACGAGTGACACTCGGGTAAATTATTCGGCGGGTCTATGTGTATATTTATGCGTGTAGATTATATACAAGTCGACTCTATGTTTAAGTGATATCCGAATTTGTGAGAATGATGAATTTAGAATACTATATAGAGGAGATAAGCTAATATTTGGGAATTGTTTATGATATAACTGTATCCTAAGTAAGAGAATGTTTACGGGTTAAAAATAAGTGCGAGAATCCTTATAATTAGATACGAATTGGTATATTCGTGGTTTATAAGCTAATGTCGGGATTGATAGGAATGTATAGCCGGATTTGGAAATACATATGGGTGTAGAGATAGTATGTAAATTATATGATTACTAGTTCGTACATGTGTATACTAAATCAAGAAAGTTATTGATTATTAGTATGAAGCCGGATTTATTGTATATACCTACGGATAAGAGATGGTATGTATAATTGTAAATATATCTTTTGTGTGAAAGATATGATTATGAATATATCTTGTGTGTGAAAAATATGATTATTAACGTATCGGTGTGTGAATGATATATTATGTGAAGCATACCCCCCTTCAGTGGTATCATGGGAAGTTGCACGATGTGGGAGAATCATCTGGCATAAGGAGCAGGTGAGTATATTCCCCAGGTCATAGCATCCATTATTTATTTAGGTGCTTTTTATTTGGGGTGAGACGTGGTGACTATGTTGCGTTCTCATTCCCGTTTAGGAACTATGACTGCTTCCCATACGTTTCATACGTGGGTTTTTACCAATCCGGAGTGAGAAAATGCAACTATTGGATCCTGGATTGGTATGTGAGTTATGCCCCTATAGATGTTACTACTGTCATAATTGTATCCATGAGTTTTTACTATGAGGGATGGATTTATACTTATGTAGTGTATGATATATAAGTATTGTTATATGCTTGATTTGTATAGTACATTATACATACATATATACATACATATATATATACATATATATATATATATATATACATATATATATATATATATATATATACATATATATATATATATATATATATATATATAAGGAAAAGAATTCTGTGTTAAATCTTGGATTATCTGGGAGTATAAAATCCGGAATAAGATGTATGTGATATGCGTATATAAGGTGGGAATATTATATACGAGATCAATAACACCAAAGTGATATTAGTGTAATAACTAGAGATAGTTATTTTATATAAATCGATAATATTAATATAAGGGTGAATTATAGTGTAACACAAGTTGTGGAGATACCGTATGGTGTTTTGAATTTTGACGAGATCATAGGTAGGCTAGGTAGCATAACTATGATGGGTAAAATACATGCGGTAGGTGCGTACTTTTAGATGAGAGGGAAGGGGTATCTCATGTGAGTGCGACGCCAATTTAAATATGGAAAATAACATATTTTAATATTATAGAATGTTAAACACTTGCTAAAATATTTTCAAAAACGAGCTCTGACCGATATCTATATTTTCCTTTTCTCCTTCTTTGTTATACTTTTTAGGTGTCTAGACACAGGGACACCTAGATGACCCTTTTTTCGAGTCAAATGTTGTTGTCGCTGCTGTGGTTGTGGGCAGGATATTGCATAGACGCTTCCATCTTTGTGATCTAGTTAGGAGGTACTGTGAATATATTCGGGCATGTTGACCAATTGATGTATATATTTTATTTTGACATTAATCACACGCATTTTTTATGGATGTATCATGCTTACCAATGGCTATTGGTTATTTATTTATTCATTTCATTCGTTATTTATATTATTGCGTAAATGGATTTTAATTGTGTGCTATGTTTAAAAAGATTAAATTTTAAAATTTGACGCCGGGCCTAAAAGCTTACTAGTAATTAATTGGTTTACGCCAGTTTTGCTCAAAATGAAACCACATGAGATTCCTATCTTAATTTGATATAGAGCCATAGGTGGTATCAGGGCATCAGGTTCTTGTGTCTTTAATAATCTGTGCGACCGTACTACGCTTTCAGTGTTGCTTTCTATTTGATATAGAGCCATATGTTTAGGTTTGTTGATTTCTATGATGAGACTTTGTTCTCCTTCTATAATGTATATATATTACTGAATCTTATCTGCATTAGGGTGTGGTCATTTTTCGAACAATGATGTATGACATGCGAGGACCGTTGGTGGACCGCAGGAGGCAGGGCTTAGTTGAAGTTGTAGAATATTTTGGGGATGACGACTGTAGTTAAGGTCACCCCTATTGTTGCTCGATAAGTAGGAGCTATAAGGATTTCTTGAGTGCAACACGTGATTTTTATGTACCACTATAGTAGAAAGTGGTACTAAATTAGGCTCACCCAACGTATTTGGAATGGGAGAGTGAGATGGGTTTTTTAAGAGGGCCATTGGTGGAATTTTTGAAATATTTAGATTGTGTGTGTTAACCAATGGAAGTTAGATACCTAGAGGCTTTGGCTTGGAGAATTGTGGTATACTCGGATGTGGAAATTTGGTTAAAAAATATTCTTGGCTCGTAGGAGCAAAAGTTATAAGGGTGGGAGTCAACCACCACATCTAGAAAGTGAGATGTTGTGTCAATGGAAGGAATTTATGTACAGTTTGACCGTAAGTTCCTTCATTATATATTTGGAGAATTCTACTTGGACGATCCATGCAGATAGTGACAATGTCACGTTATTGACAGTGGAGGCATTAATACTTCTTGATTAATGGAGCAAAAAGATTTGGGAAGATATAGATTGGAAATGAGACTATAAGTAACGGTGCTAGTGAGACACCGCAAGGGAAGACCCATAAGGGGACTTATTTAAATGATTTGGATAGATGAATTTTTACCAAGTGACGGTGAATTCAATCGGGATTGTTAAAGTCAGCAGTGTGTTCCTTAGAGCTAGCAAAACTAAGGGAACAATGGGGGTAGCCATAAGATTTGAGACTACTAAAGTCCCAAATAATGACTATTATAAAATGGTCAGTATGACCAGAGATAAGTGGAATATATATATATATATATATATATATATATATATATATATATATATATATATATATATATATATATATATATAGATATTTTTGTGCAAGGGTAGAACCACATGCATTAATTTTGTCGGAAGTGAGTGAAAAAGGGACAAGAGTATGATGCCTAGTAAGGAAAACGATTGAAGTAGTTTTGGTTCGGTTCGGACAAGTGTGTTACATCCGGGACCACTTGTATAGCCCGGGTGATTCGTCAGATAATTATGGGATTTATCCTTGCAGAATGAGGCATGCTTTATGTAACATAGGCTAGTCACTATATTTTGATTATCGCTAGATTCACCTATGAGATGTGTTTAGTTTATATATCGATAACATTATTAATATGTCTGTGTATCTTCTGTTGTGTATCAGGGTTATTTTTTGTTCATTCACAGGGAAGTGGGTGTGGTTACAGTAGTATACGTTTTGTTGGAATTACTCGTTCTAATGAGGTGTTATACGAGTATGATGTTATACATGATATGGTTTTATTATAATGGTTAGACCGATAGTGGGCGGGTATCGCAAGTCAATCGGGGCTACTTCTCTAGGGCAGGATGTGTTGTTTTGGCGATGTCTCAGCTACGAGAGGGTCGAAATCTCAATTATGTTATCTTATTATAAAGACTTCAAAAAGTATAGTTGTCTTGAAATATTTGAGCCTAGTATGTGAGAACTTTATTGATATGATTAGAGGTATTTTGGATTCATTATTGAGCGGAGAGATTTATCTCGTTATTATGTTTAGTTCTCAGGACTTGGTGATAGGAATATCGCATTGTTATATCACTCCTTTAGAGACTTGGGAGTTCAGATTTATGTTTATATGTCTGGGGATAGAATTTTGAGAGTCCCGGTTATGTTCTTAGGTTTATGTATTGTGATTACCACTAATACTGAGTGATAGTGCATTTGGGGAGATGTATGCCTATTAGTCCACGAGTTCTGGTACCTCGGTCATCATACAAGTATGTAATTATAACTGAGTTGAAAGTTATATTAGGATGTAAGGATGGTGAAGTCGGTAGTGTTGTGACAAAACACTGAAGTTCTCACCATGAGTTGAAGAGTGGGACAATGCCGAGGAGAATTAAAATTTCAATTTAGGGGGTGATTGAGAATATCCAAGTATCATAGTTGTGCTGTGAATGTGAAGTCTAATATTGGAATGTGGGTACAATAGGGTACTGTGTGATATGTGTGAGACGTATTTGATGTATATGCCAATGTGCACTAATTATTGGGTGTGGGGGGCCCTGGTTAGATTATTTCATAATCGTCTGAGTGAGAGGGACGTTGGAATAGATGTGTGAAATATATGCCTATATGGCAACCATAAATATAGTGAAATGATAGAATGGGTTAAGCGTCGTGCGAGAAAGATGACGATCCAAGTATATGTGTCGATGAAAATAGCACAATTTAGATGTGTAAGGGCATTGTCCATCACATTAAGTATGTCGTATACCGCTACAATTTTGTCTAAGCATTAGAAAGCGCTCATTTACAATCGATGATCCGAATTTCAAGTCATCTTCAACAATCATGCCCAAGAAGGACGAACTTGGTAAATTGGTTAAGTTCCATTAACCTTTTAAATAAAAATGTTGGGATTTTTTTAAAAAGCTTAAAATATTTTCCTTTTATAAAAAAATAAATTTTGAATTATTTTAAATGGATTTTTATCTTTTCAAAAAACATTTTTATCATAAAATCTTTTTGATAACTGTTCACAGATTCATAAGAGTGTAGTTTTTTAAGTTCGCGAATATTTTAAAACTCTATAAATCGAATCTAGAGATTTGTGCTTGGTCATTCAAACGAGACCCTATCTCGTTCGAACAAGACCAGACGTCATTCGAATGCCATGTCAATTCGTTCGAACGAGAAGTCTTTTTACCTGACACGTCACTGCCTTAAACATTTTTAAAAATAAGGTGTCTAGATTCAGTATTTCGTGTGGAGAAAATTTTATTGTGATCAGAATATGTTTTTGAGAGTTTACCTTTTCTCCACCACAATTTTGAGGGTTCATATTTGTTTTCACAATTCATAAAATCCCAGAGAGTTTATTTTGGGTGAGTTGTTTTGTGGAACCCAAACAATACTTTACCTAAATTTGAACCCTTATGAGAAGAACTCTACAACTGGAGAGTCGAGAGCTATTGCAGAGGGAGATCCTACAAGGAATCAAGACTGCGTGTCTGGGCTGCGTGTCCAAATTGGTACGGCTACGAATGAGCCACTGCTGAGTTCTAGCTGAAGCTTTGAAGGTTTGACATAGACATCATGCATTACGCTTGAGGGAAGTTGTATGTAAGTCAATGGTCATGTAACCTTGTCACAGTTATAGAATATAAAAGGTTTTGCCCTGAGGGGATTTTTTTTGGAATTACTGTGTCACTTACTTACCTATTTTCATTTACACTTGCATGCACATGGGATGATTTTAATTAGAATTTGGTTTTGTTAAATATGAGTTACCTAATTGAATAATTGAATTTGCGAATTAAATCAATTGGTATCTCACCGCATTTACAAACTGGTATTAGAGCCTATTGCACTAATTTACTGTGTAGATCCTATAGTGCAATTTTTTGTGTGGTTATTTGTGTTCCTTTCCTGATTTGTTTTCTCTATGGATTCTAATACTATTGATATTGTTAGTCTTGATGAGTTTGATAAATTTCACGACCATGCGAAAAAAATAAATCTTTTGAATTTGAATTTGAAACTTTGCAAAAGAATTAAAATTTTAGAAGAACAAAACTCTCTTTTTTAAAATAAGTTTGAATATTTGCAAACGTTTCAAACTCAAAGAGATATTTTTCGTGAACAATTTGGTAATTTGGTTATTAACTTTCATTCTTTAAAGGGTTCCTATTTGTGCCATTGAGGATAAAAAATTAATCGATAATTTTACGGCATGTGAAGAAACTCTTAAGGATAAGTTTATTTTAATTGAGGATGAGCGAAATAAACTGTTAAATTTAATTGATAATTTGAAAAAGAAATCCCTATATTTAGAAGACTCCAATTTGTTGCTTGAATCAAATATTTTGTAGTTGAAAAATGATTTAAATGATTCAAGTAGGTTTGATAGTGATGGTAATGTCTCGTTATGTTCTAATTCTTCCGCTGGTAAAGCCGAAATCATTATTTGTTTTAGAGGGTCAACCATTCCTAAGGACGTTAGAAAAGGTCAACCCAAATGTGTCGTTCCACCCGTTTACAATTATTCACATTGTGGTAGGAAAGACACCTTATGAATTTCTGTTTTGATCTTTGAAGATGTCCTATGAAGTCTAAGTCTAGAATTTTGTTGGTTCCCAAAAAGCTGTGTAGATGTGTCACATCTGTTTGGGTTAGCAAATCACTTTTGGATACGCTAGACTTTAGATGTTTTGAGACTCACATGATTCGTCACTTGCTATTTCATATCGTTGATTGCTTGCATGATTTTTGTCATAAACTAGTTGTGGTTTCATGATATATATTTGCTAGTTTGTTGACATGTACTTTTTGTATTGGATTTTTGTATGAAAAATTTTGAAAAAGTAAAAAAGATTTTATTTTGATAAAATTTTTGAAAAATCCAAAAAGCGTTTGGTATTTTGTTTGCACCTTATATGAATTGACATTTAAGATGACCAAGTCACAACATTATTCCATATCCATGTGACTATTTGATACCATTTTAAGATAATATGTCATGGCATTCATGTGCTTTATAGTGTTTGGAGTCATTAAGATGTAATCCTTTGATGCACACGAGCACGAATTTGTTTGAATACTGTTCTTGTCACATGTTGGTTAAGTGTTTTCATCTCAATTCTGTCTATTAAAACGAACCAAATGCGATAAACCAAGATAATAAAATGTGTGCATGTTTTAATCCATTTGTCGTGAGTTTGTGTGAATTTTATAAAAGGGTAAGGGCTACAAATGGCACACATATATCCTTTGCGATTAAGCCGCTGTTTAAATTGGACCTAAAAAATGAGAAATTCTAATTATCCGAGGTGCAAAGAGGTTTGAAAGACGCAGAAAAAATTGCATGGCAATAAAAAGAAATATATGCCAATTTTTGGCCATTAGGTTTATTCACTAATTCTCCACTATTTGAGAATTTATATCACCTCAGAAAGAAAATATATATGAGGGTGTTGGGTTGGAGATTTAAAACGTCTTTGCACGTCCTTAAAAATCTTGAAAAAGCAAGAAATCATTTGGACGTTATTGGTGTGAAAATCATGTTGACTTTGATTTATTGATTTTGATTTAAGACGATGTCATCTAAATTCAACATTTTTAAACCAAATGATTATTTTTTGTGTTCATTCATTAGGATTACACTTATGCATCTTGCACATATGATATGATTGAGTTGATTTTCCTATCGATTTTTTTCTCACCCATCCATTCCGTTTTCATGATTTGGTCGTCTTAGTAAAAATTCATGGTGTGTGATATTTTTTCTTTTTTATAAAAAATTGAAAAATTGAAAATAGTATGCTTTGTTTGTTCCCGTGACAACCCTCTGTGCTTTATTGTGTTTTTTCTTTCCTTGTCTATTTCGGACAAAAAAAAAGGGGGAGAACGAATTATGGGAAATATTTTGTATAAGAGAGATTTTTTTATTGACTTAATTTAATATATGTTTCTTAATCATTTCAAAATCGATATGTAACGTGGGTTTTGCTTTGTATCATGTGTTTAGGTACAATTGAAGATTCTTTGGATTGCACACCCTGATCAGAAAAGCTATGAGATTTGAAAAGTTGTTTGTTGAAGCCAAGTTTCATTGAAGACTTATTCAGTTTATCTTTCCACATTCGAGTTATGGGAGGGTAGATTTGTATATGTTATTTTTGAGTTTTGATAATTCAAATAGTTTTTATTGTGTACCGGCATAGACATAGGGGGAGATTTGTAAGGACATTGTCCATCACATTTAGTATGTCGTATGCTGCTACATGTTTGCCGAAGCATTGGAAAGGGCTCATCTACAATCGATGATTCGAATTTCAAGTCATTTTTAAAAATAATGCCCAATAAGGATGAACTTTGCAAATTGGTTAAGTTCCATTTACCTTTTAAATAAAAATGTTGGGATTTTTTTATAAAAGCTTAAAATATTTTTTTTTAATAAAAATGAATTTTAAATTATTTTAAATGGATTTTTATCTTTTTTAAAAACATTTTTATCAAAAAAGATTTTTGAAAATTGTTCTCAAATTCGTAAGAGTGTAGTTTTCTAAGTTCCCAAATATTTTAAAACTCATTAAATCGAATCTAGAGATTTGTTCCTGGTCATTCAAACGAGACCCTTTCTCGTTTGAACAAGACCTAACGTCATTCAAACGACATGTCAGTTCATTCGAAAAAGAAGTCTTTTTACCTGACACGTCACCGCCTTAAACGTTTTTATAAATATGGTGTCAGGATTTAGTATTTTGTGTGGAGAAAATTTTGTTTTGATCAGAATACGTTTTTGGGAGTTCTCCCTTTCTCCAACACAATTTTGAGGGTTCATATTTGTTTTCACAATTCAGAAAATCCCAGAGAGTTTATTTTGTGTGAGTAGTTATGTGGAACCCAAATCATACTTTTCCTAAAGTTCACCCCTTATGAGAATAACTCTATAACTGGAGAGCCAAAAGCTATTGTGGAGGGAGATCCTACAAGGAATCAAGACTGCGTGTCTGGGCTATGTGTCCAAAATTGTACGGATGTGAGTGAGCCACTGCTGAGTTCTAGTTGAAGATTTGAAGGTTTGAAATATACATCGTGCATTACGCTTGAGGGAAGTTGTATGTAAGTAAATGGTTATGTGACCTTATCAAAGTTCTAGAATATAAAAGGTTTTTCCCTGAGGGGATTTTTTCCTGAATTACTGTGTCACTTGCTTGCCTATTTTGAGTTACACTTGCATGCACATGGGATGATTTTAATTTGAATTTGGTTTTGTTAAATCTGAGTTACCTAATTAAATAAGTGAATTTGCAAATTAAATCAATTGGTATCACACCACATTTACAAGATGGCATGAAAGGCTTTGGGACACCAATAAATAAGGATATCTCTTGAGATGAGGAAAAATCCAACTATTATAGTGAATTTTTGGCAGCGTCTTACTCCGGAAAATATTTAGAGTGACATGTGCACGGATATAATGGTGAATCCAATAAGGAATCAAGAGCCCTAAAGTGCACATTTTGGCGAAAAGTGCACGAGTCGAAACTTTTAGTATACCTCGGGGAAGAAGGGGAGTATGAGTACCGCTTATTGTGAGACGTTATAAGTGGGAATTTAGTGTTATACGTGACATAGTGAGATTGTCTATGAGTTCACCACTCGTAGATGGATATAGGTTGGCGTGTCCAAACTTTTTTAAATAAAATAAAGATTGCACTGGTACGAGATGCCGCCAAACATTGTTGTGAATCCGAATAAGATCCTTGAACCCCACCTCCGATAGGGGATTTTAGGAAGAAGTGGGGTTGACGTTTATTCTAGGTGACGATTGTCACATATGACCCGATGAGTAGATGGGATGTGACTGAAGACTAATAAAGAGATATGAATGTAAATTCGCGTTTATTTTCATTCCACAATTGATATTGCTTGTAAGTGAAGTAAATCATTGTACGGTATTCGGGAGGAGAAACATTTGATGGTAGAGTTGTGTGTAACACTCGTACCTGGTTATTATGGAAAAGGAGCTTATTGAGGTTTTGTAAGGAAAACCCTAACTTTTCTCACTTTGGTTGTTTAAAGGTGAGAAAATAATTAGAATTTTGGATGATTTAAAGTCCGATAATTAAAGTGCATGAACCATAAATCGTTTTGGGTGACTTGTAAATATCGTAAAAGTTACGTCGTCATGAATTGATGTTTTGAGAACCATCAGGGGGTGGACAGATGTTTATATGGTTTCTCTCAGAATGGGAAGTTTTGTGTTGGGATGAATACGGGAAGCTGATACGTAGTGATATGCGGCCTTCCAATATTAAGGCAATAGAGATAGTGAAGTATAGGCTCACCTTATTCAAATGTTATTGGTAGAAGCACAAGGTGTGATGTGTTGTCTTTGAGGTGCGGCCTTATGACTAATGGAGTATATCAGTATCAATAGTGTCGAACAAGCTTGTTTTGAAGCTAGGGGAAATAGTGATTGGGCCTTCATTTGAAGTTGGTTTTGAGTACTAGAGGATGTGGTGTTGTAAGATCCTCAGTCTTAGTAGTAGTTGTCTCTGACTTTTGAGGACGAAATTATTTCGTAAGAGGAAAAGTATGTAATACCTCGTGCATTTATGGATAACTAAATTACATGAGTGGGGGAATGTAATTATTTGAGGATTTAAAGTAAATGAGATGGACTAATTCTATTTCATGTCGCATGTGAATTAAAGCGACATGTGATGTTATTTCATTTGGAAAAAAACATCTGAATGTGTTAGATTTAAGACGTGAATTTTTTATAAGTGACTCAGATGGGAATTTCAAGTGCACAGTTGGTCTCATAAGTGCCGAGATAGTAAGAACAAAGTACCCAGGGGGTAGTGTTTGGGTTCCAGGGACTTTTTGGACTTTTCAAAGTTGTGTATAGGTGTCAATTTTGGATTTAATAAGGGAAACCCTTATCTATCCTTTATAAGAGCACGAGAGAAAGATAAAAAGCAAAGAAAAGGAATATGGCAGAAGAGAAAGAAGAGAAGGGAGGAAGAAAAGAGGAGCTCGGGTCAACTCTGGCTGATTCCCGACAGGAGGTCATCTAATTTATCCAACCAGGCAACTATTTAACTCCCCTTAACTCTTGTAGTGTGTTTATAATCCATATTATAGTTGGTGTGTAAACTATATCATTTTGGGTTTTGGCATTCTTGGATCAAAAATGGGTTTTTGAGGATTGAAACCATATAAATTGTTGTGCATTAACTCCATATGAAATCTATAGTAAAATCCATATAAATGGTGTATAATTTGGTGAGAAATTAAAATTATGGTATAATTAAGAATTAGGGTTTGATTCTTGAGTATATTTGATGAATCCCATGGTTTTAGTTGATGTGGTGGGTAAAATTATGAGGGGAGATGATTATATTATTTTAGGATGATTTTTGGGTGTAACTTTAGTGGATAAAATGGGTGAAAAAGGCTTCATAGCCATGGTCATTTCGTGGAAGTTTTAATAGGGGTGAATCGATTCGTTGGTATGTGAATTGATTCGGTAGAGGTCCGTAGTAAAATAGAATTATTTCGAATTGATTCAGTGAAGGGAGAATAGATTTGGACCTTGCTGAATCGATTCGGACCCTGGAAGTTTTAAGAAATTTCCTTGGGTTTGAGAATGGAAAAATGAGAATTAGTTCAAAGAGTTAAATCATAAAGAATTATAAATAGAGTGTAAGGACCTCAAGGAGTTTGAATGAGGGATGTGTGACCCTTAGGATTTATGTGAATGAAATTGGTGTTATGGTTATTTTGAGTGTTGGACGAGTGGCACTAGGGTAAATTATTCGACGGGTCTCACTATATATTTATGCGCGTAGAATATATACATGCCGATTGTATGTTTGTGTGATATCCGAATGCGTGAGTAGGATGAATTTACAATACTATCTAGCGGAGATAAGATAATATTCGGGAATTATTTATGATATAATTGTATCCTAAGGAAGAGAATGCTTATGGGTTAAAAATAAGTGCGGGAATCCATATAATTACATACGAATTGGTATATTCGGGTTTTATAGGCTAATGCCTAGATTGATAGGCATGTATATACGGGTAAAGAGATAGTATGTAAATGATATGATTACTAGTATGTATATGTGTATACGAAATCAAGCGAGTGATTGATTATTAGTGCGAACCCGGATTTATTATATATACATACGGATAATAGATGCTATGTATGATTATGAATATATCTTGTGTGTGAAAGATATGATTATGAATATATCGGTGTGTGAATGATATATTATGTGAAGCATACCCCCTTTAGTGTTATCATGGTAAGTTGTGCGATGTGGGTGAATCATCTGGCTTGAGGAGCAGGTGAGTATATTCCCCAGGTCATAGCGTCATTATTTATTTGGGTGATTTTTATTTGGGGTGAGACGTGGTGGGTATGTTTCGTTCCCATTCCCATTTGAGAACTATGATCACTTCCCATACATTTGATATATGGGTTTTTACCTAGTCGGAGTGAGAGATTTCGACTGCTGCCTCCCGAATTAGTATGTGAGTTATGCCCCGGAAGATGATAGTAATGTTGTATTTGTATCCATGAGTTATGATTCTGAGGGACAAATTTATACTTATATAGTGTATGATAAATAAGTATTAATATATAATTGATGTGTATAGTATATTATACATACACACACACACACATATATATATATATATATATATATATATATATATATATATATATATATATATATATATATATAGAGAAAGACAGACACAGAGAGAGAGAGAGAGAGAGAGAGAGGAAGGCACACCTACATCATGATGTCTACATCACACCATATATCGCATCTATTTCTAGGTCTTAAGAAAACCTTTCTCTAATTTTTTTTTTGTTTTCTCTTGAAATTAACCTTCTAATCAACCTATATTCAAAAAATTAGGTTTAAATACATTTTGTAGCTATTTTTCAATAATCCACAAAAAACTACTGGCTTGGACCGTTATAAAAAAGGTATTTCGAGCACTTTTTTTGTAGATTTTTGAAAAATTGCTACCAAATGTATTTTGACCTAATTTTTTTAACATGAGTTTAGTGGAAGGTTAATTTCAATTGAAAAATACAAAATTTGGAAAAAAAACATTTTTTAGGGCCTATAACTAGGTATGATGTATGGATGATTTATAGAGCATGATGTAGGTGAGCCTTCTCCTATATATATATATATGGACACAAATAAGGAAAGGAATTGTGAGTTAAATCTTGGATTATCCTGGAGTAAAAAATCCGGAATAAGATGTATATGATATGCTTATATAAGGTGCGAATATTATATACGAGATCAATAACACCAAAGTGAATTTAGTGTGATAAATAGAGATAGTTATTTTATATAAATCGATAATATTAATAAATGGTGAATTATAGTGTATAAGATCGTGGGTAAGCTTAAGAGAGCACATACGCAAGTTGTGGAGAAAGCGTATGGTTCTTTGATTTTTGGCGAGATGCTAGTGAGGATGGGTCAAATACATGCTATAGGTGCGCATTGTTAGATTAGAGGGGAGGGGTATCTCATGTGAGTATGGTACCATTTTAAATATGGAAAATAACATATTTTAATATTATAGTATGTTAAACACTTGCTAAAATATTTTTAAAACAGGGTTGTGACCCGTATCTATATTTTCTTTTTCTCCTTCTTTGTTATATTTTTTAGGTGTCCAGACACTTGGACGCCTGGATGACCCTTTCTTTCGAGTGAAATGTTGTTGTTGCAACTGTGGATGTGGGCAGGATATTGCATAGATGCTTACATCTTTGTGATATAGTTAGGAGGTACTGTGAATATATTCGGGCATGTTACCCAATACATGCATATATTTTATTTTGACTTTTATCATGCGCATTCGTTATGGTTGTATTATTCTCACTTAGAGTTATTGGTTATTTATTTATTCATTTAATTTGTTATTTATATTCCTGCGTAAATGAATTTTAATTGTGTGTTATGTTTAAAAAGATTAAAGTTTAAAATTTCTTATCGGGCCTAATAGGTTACTAGTAATAAATTGGTTTATGACTGTGGTGCTTAGAATGAAACCACATGAGATTCCTGTCTTAATTTGATATAGGACTAGTCACCCAGTATTTTACTGCGCGGGGTGTCACAAGTGTGATAATATTGGAGCGGCGTACCTCTCCGTCAATCCCGTATTTCATGCACGTATGAAACATGTTGAAATTGACTTCCACTTTGTCCATGATAAAATGGCACAAAGTCATATTAAACTATAGTTCATCTCCACGCGTGATTAAATTGATTATATTATGACAAAATGCCTTGTAACTGCATGTTTTCAATTTCCTTGCGACAAGTTAAAGGTTCATCCACATTGCCCAAAAATTTGAGGGGACATATTAGTCAAAGTCCAATCATATGTGTTCATTTGTTATAACCATCACTGTAACAACCCCTATTTTTTGACATAAAGTCCGCCCAGGCACGATGCACCGATGATAAAACTTTCTTGTCAGTTAATATCATTCTTAGCACAAATTTAAATATAAATAATTATATTTAAATGCCACATTTGAAATGCCATGAATATAACCATAATATTTAAATAGTTCCAAAGAATTAAAAACAAAATGATAAATCCAACAAGTATAACATAATTTCAACCAACATAATGTATAAAAATTCGGGCATACAACCATACAATTGTTCAACATAAATTAAATAACTACTACAGAAAAAGCACATATGCTAGAATCGAAAAACTTGAAACTGATGAGAAAAAGATCCTCCAAGACTCCTACAACATAATCCAGCTATCCCTGTCTAGGAGCACCTAGTGGGAGAAAACATTTAAATTTGGGTCACAGCCCGAGGTGTGCAGGAATTAACTTAATCAATTTAAGATGCAATAATGCAGTTGATTTAAAAATTAATATTCCCCATTCGTCACTCGCACGATTTTAACACGTCAGCCCTCATATAAGTGTGATATTATTTGCATCACAATAAGTCCCGGATAATAATTATGTCCACGTGTCAAATTAATAATAATGGATTTGTTGATAATTAAACGATTAAGTGTACCGACTACATTTAATTTCCAACACCCATAATATTCCTGTCTCATAAGCTTCAAATAAATGGCATAAACATCTATTATGCATTATACAACCAAAGTCGTAGTTTATGTCCACAATCTTGGACATTTCAAATTATCTCATATAAAGTCGGGGGACACACACACGCACACACACACACACACACACATATATATATATATATATATATATATATCCTTCATATATTTGACACATAAAGGCATCTGCGTTAGTTTCTAATCCGTGCTCTATCAACAAGTCCGTAGGAATCCCATATCCTAAGCGGACATCACAAACACACATAAGTTGGGGGCGGTCAATACGCAAGATACCTATCCACGGCCCATACCTGGTAGTGAGGTTGGATGGGTCAGAATTAACACCTACCTCTCGTAGATGGTGCCTCCATGTAGTACCTATATAACCTACACAATTTTTAAGCCCACCTATGCTGGCATGTGGTACCCGATCCGAATGCACGAACCCCCAAGCTGATAGGATAGTCCACGATCAATGGTATTTCCACGCAATACATATAAGTACATATTATTATCTCATATAATATGTATAGGTAACTACTCCACAATTACCATAGTAAAGTCCAACATAAGATTCACAATTTTCCATTCATTTATAATTTACCATCTAGTGAGCTATTAATTCCACTCGAATAAATAGTTACTTAACTAACTCGTACATTTGTAATTTTCCCAAGTTAATGTGGGTACATGTGTACTTTTAATAAACTCTTCATTGTCCCTAACATTGTCCCATCCACTCACTTTCTCTCCTAAGAGTATTCATAACCAAACCCCAGGCCCAACTTGCGCAGCCCCCCATGGCCGAATTGATTTGTAGTTGTGCAGAAGACCAGATCGGTTTGTTTGTTTCAATACGGGATTTCTATGTTTCATTCCAAATATTCTCCTAAAGGTTTATACTACTTTATAGTTACATATTTGAGTCCCTATAACTTAACTAGTCTTATTTGGATCATTAATTACATGAATCAATATCAATTACATGCCCAATTTTCCTAGTATTTATGAACATCAAATACCCATTTCAACTCAGATTTCAAACCTCATGCCCACATTATTTGATTCACATAACGGGGAATGAATAATGAGATTTATATCAAAATTTCATTCCATAGTCCAACATTAATATTATCTATAGTAAACAATCAAGATGTCCCTAATTACTATCAAGAACCCTCAGGGATCTAACCTCAATTTCAATAAGGTGATGCCTAAATTTCTGGGACTAGTCCTATAATAAATTAAGTCCTCTACATGCAAAGAATATTTATTCATCATCAAATCGTTGATATCAAATCTAAATCCCATGCATGAAGAAAATACATTGGAAACTTAAATTAAGCAAGAGAATTCTTGCAATAATAAGTTCCTAGAAGAAGCCCCTTGAATTCCCTTTGATTCCTTGCCCATTTTTCCTCCCTTTTTGGTTTATATCCTTTCCTCTCTTGATAGCAGTTACGTTAAGTCTTTCTGAATAATAATGGGGGAGTGGCTGATCCCCACTTAAACACTTATTAGTTGTTTAGTCCAGAGTTTGGCTTGAAATCCAATTTTTGGACCCCCAAATGGATCCGAATTCAAATCTCAATTAGCCAAAAAATTCCCTAACCTTTTTACTATTGACCCATGACTATTTTTAAAGGTCTCAAACATGAAAAGGGTCCATATGTGATCTGAAGCATGGCACAAATTATTTTATGTTAACATTGGGTGTTTTTAATTGTGTCACACATTAATTATGTATTTTTCTACAGTAGATGTGATGCTATAATCATACACGTAAAAATAAATCACACACCAATAAAACTTAATAACAACATTTGAATTTTTAAATTTAGTCCAATTTGTGAAAACATCCGAAAATTAACATACATTATTTACTTTAGAAAATTTATGGGGTATTAATATCATAGAAATAATAGAACTTCGTTTTCCCATTCAAAATCCTCTTGTACCTATATATAATCTACCAGCCACTATTAAATTAAGTGAGCCATTATTACAAAATACAATCTGCTAATTAATATTGCAAAAATCATGAGTTAACTTTACAATTACACAAAGGGTGTCTCTGATTGGCATTTGATTGTTTTCAACATATAATACTTATATTAGTTCATTTTTAGTTTTGTTGTGCCTGATTTTCAAAAAAGTCTGTCAGAACAATATTTATATTTCTGAAAGTTTCAAATAGTCTAACTATTTTTCTTAGAAAATCAAGAAAAAATGAATTAATTATCTTCGATAATTTTGAAACTAAGACTGTATCAATCTTATATTTCTACCATTCATTTTTTAAGTTCTCATAAATATTAACTTTTTTCAATGACTTTCAATCTTGGTAAGGACACACACCCTAACATTAATTTTTTTTTTAACCTTGAACCTCCACAAGGACGAACCCATTGGACTCCCTCGTGCAAGCTAAACAGAGGGGACACTGTGCTTGACCACCTCACACACGAGCTGCTCTTAAATACTGGCATACCCATTTGGAATCTCACCCAAAGGCATATGGATAACCCACACCGCCCAGAGCCCGCCCTTACCATAAGCTAGGTAACCGCTAGGGGGATCGAACTCGTGACATATGGGCAACCGAGCGAAACCCTTACCGCTGGACCAAGTCAGGGTGGTTAAACCCTAACATTATAATAAGTATTTAAAGGACATCGTTATTTCTTAGAGAGGAGAAATTCTATTTTTTTTGGCCCAATGGCGGAAGGTTTGAACGAATAGAGAAAGTAAAAAAATATTATATAGAAAGTTGCAATCATATATACTTAGAAGTGTTTATAAACATAATATATAATATTTTTTTTGAAAAAAAAAAACTTACAATAACTAAACAAAATATATAAGAAATAAAATTACATATATAACGTCTTATAATCACTGCGAGTTTAATTTTTTGCACTCTATTGATTTATCTCCCGCGCTAAATAGTTTTCTAGCTAACATGATATGAAATATTTGTTTTTTCCCCCTAACATGAATACAATTCAAGGACATGAAACGAAATCTTGTTTGTTTACCTATTACAAACCCTACCCAATCAAAGTGACAAAACCCGATAAGAAGCTTTGAAAGATCTTTTTTTTTAATACCAAATACGAACAATATTCGAAGAAAACGCAACACAACTTGACTAAAAACACATGACACAAAATACTATTTTGATCTTTTTTCATCAAGTTCTTTATTTAATAAGGGTAAAAATATATTTTTTGGCCTTCTATTTTTTGTGTTCTCTTTTTAGTCACGTTTTTTATTTACTAGAAGAAATGTTTACTAATAAAATTGCGTAGAAAAAGTAGATTTTTTTGTTTGTTTTTTCTCCATAATGCAATAACGGCGATTTCCCTGTTTTCTTTACCTGTTTAGTTTGGGCAAGAATGTAGGAAGCAAAGTTGGAAATAATATATGCAGAATAAAAGAAAAATCCCAAATTCGAAATTCGAAATAGATAAAATTAGAAGGACTTATCGATCGCGGTTAGTGTTGGACACAAAGTCCTTAAGGTGAAATTTCTCGCTGATATTTGTAGCTGTCAGCCTCGTGAACATACACCTCACAGGATTCAACGATCAGATTTACACACCAGCTTTGTGGTACATCTTTGAACTCTCAGGATACTCTAGAACTCCCAAAAAATAACGAAAAGTAGAAAGTAGGAAATTTATTTTTGCAGAGAAAGTGAGAGAGATAGAATTTTTTTTCCTGTGTTTACTCAAATCTGTAGTCTTTGTTATATGCAGAATTTTGGTAAAAACCGTGGGTAGTGGTTTTATCCAACTAACCCACTAATATCTCCACAGACGTGTAGTTTATTTAGAATAGGAGACTAAGTCAAAAATTAAAAACGAATTAATAAAAGGTAAAAATTATGGCCACTCAAGAGAAGCCCAAAGCCCCCAAGTCCCAAGGCCCAATCTTTGACCCTTAATAATTAGTGTGCTCCCTAGGAATTGAACCCATGACCTCATCCACACACCCCCACTAACTTACCACTTGGCCAATCCCACTAACTTATTTACTGCATTCAAAATAAATATATATAGTAGATATTCCCAACAATCCCCCACATGAATGAAATAAATAAATATAAAAAGATGCTCTGGCGTATCATAACGAGTGACGTAAATAGCGAAGGTGTCATTGCACTTGAACCTTTGCTTTGTGTTGATATATTGAGTTTACTAGTTGATAGTGAACTAATGTCTTGAACTATTTCACCGTTGTTGTAAACTTAGGTCAATAGAACACACACTTGACTCCCAAAAATCATCATCGAGTTCCCGCAGTTGTGCTCGCTTCGGCCTTGAGCATGCACATGTTTCTTGAGTGCTCTAGAGAATCAACCTTCATTCTCATAGAAAGCGGCCCCATTACCACACTCATATAGGTTCTTCTATCAAGAGTGTATTGTATCTCACACTCCACTGAATAATAGCTATAGAAAGCATTAACAGATTAAATCTCATCCTCCATCGATACAGAGGTACTACATCATAGGAATGGATTTTAAGTAAAACTTAAATTTTTACCTCGACAAATCACTCGTATAACTTTGTAATCCCATTGAACCCGGATCTTGGGATCTCCAGTCATATGGGTTTGGTTTCCACTATAGGTGATTTATATATTAATAGGCTTTAGGCCCTTTCCCCTCGATGTTTGATAAAATAGCTCTCTCGCTAGCCCTTTAGTCAATGGATCCGCCAAGTTTTCCTTTGACTTGACATAGTCGATTGCTATAACTCCATCTTTCAATAGTTGTCTCACTATGTTATGTCTTCTCATGATATGTATAGATTTTCCAGTGTAGGAGTTATTATGTGCTCTTGCGATCGCTGCTTGACTGTCACAGTGAATGGACAAGGCTGGAACTGGTTTAGGCCACAAATGAATATCTAATATGAAGTTCCTTAACCATCCAGCCTCTTCACTTGCTTTATCCAACTCTATGAACTCTGACTCCATAGTGGATCTATCTATGCACGTTTTCTTGGTAGATTTCCAAGATATAGAGCCTCCTCCCAAGGCAAAAACATAGCCACTCGTAGACTTACATTCATCATTATCAGAAATCCAATTTGCATCACAAAATCCTTCAATTACAGCAGGATGTCTAATATAATGAATACCAAAATTTATTGTGTATTTTAGATATCTCCAAACTCTAATCAAAGCATCCCAATGTTCATTATTAGGATTACAAGTGTATCTGCTAAGTCTACCCACCGCATATGCAATATCAGATCTAGTGCAGTTCATAAGATACATTAGACTACCAATAAATCTAGAACATTCTAATGATGATACACCAGGACCTGAATGTTTCCATAAGTGACAACTAGGGTCTTAAGGTGTTTTAGCAGGAATACAATTAAATTGTTCAAATTTTCTAAGAACTTTCTCTACATAATGAGATTGGGTTAAAAGAATTCCTTCGGAATTTTTAATGATTTTAATTCCAAGTATAACATCAGCAACACCCAAATCTTTCATATCAAATTTTTTATTAAGGAAATTTTTAGTTTTATTAACTACATCCATATAAGTTTGAAAAATAAGCATATCATCCACATATAAGCAAATAATCAGGCCAGAATTATCCTTGAATTTGCTATAAATACATTTATCTGCTTCATTAATGTTAAAACCATTAGAGCTCATTACTAGATCAAATTTTTCATGCCATTGTTTAGGGGCTTGTTTTAGTCCATATAAAGATTTCTTAAGCCTACACACCTTTTTATCTAGGCCTTGGACTACAAACCCCTCGGGTGGATCTATATAAATTTCTTCTTCAAGATCTCCATTTAAAAAAGCCGTTTTAACATCCATTTGATGAATTATCAAATTATGTAATGAAGCAATAGCAATTAATAGCCTTATAGATGTAATTCTAGTAACAGGAGAGTAACTATCAAAGAAATCAATTCATTCCTTTTGCCTATAGCCTTTAGTTACCAATCTTGCCTTAAATTTATCAGTAGAACCATCATCTTTTAATTTCTTTTTAAAAATCCTTTTTCATCCAATAGTTTTACATCCTTTAGCCAAGTCAAATAACTCCCACGTGTTGTTAGAAATAATATAATCATATTCACTATTAATAGCTTCTTTCCAAAAAATAGAATCGGGTGAGGACATTGCCTCACTAAAAGTGACGAGATCATTTTCCATTAAGTACGATAAAAATTCAGGACCAAAAGAAGTAGCTATCCTAGGTCATTTACTTTTTCTAATTTCAATTTCTTCTGAATTTGGAGATTCATTTCTAATTCTAGGACCCACTGGAACCGAACTACTAGTTCCCTCACTTCTCACTTTAAAAGAAAATTTGTCCTCATAAAATTCAACATCTCTTGACTTAAAAATAGTATTTTTATCCATGCATTGATTTTTAGAATCAATTACAAGAAACCTATAAGAATTATTCTTTTTAGCATAACCTATAAAAACACAATCAACAGTCTTTGTGCCCAGTTTAGTTCTCTTAGGTACTGGTATTGAAACCTTAGAAAGACACCCCCACACTTTAAGATTTTTATCAGAAGGTTTTCTATTTTTCCGCATTTCATAAGGATTTTTATCATTATTCTTAAAAGGTATTTTATTAAGAATATAACAAGCAGTAAGAAGTGCCTAACCCCACATATTATAAGGTAATCCCGAAGTGCTTAACATAGAATTTACCATATCCTTAAGAGTTTTTTTTTTTTTTTCAGCCACACCATTAGATTGGGGTAAATAAGGAGGAGTAACTTGATGAATTATTCCATTTTCTTTGCAGTATTTATCAAGATCACCGGTGTATTCTCCTCCCATATCAGATTTTAATGTTTTAATGGATTTCTTCAATTCGTTTTCAACTTCTAATTTATAAGAAATAAATTTTGAGAAGCTCTCATCTTCACTCGTAAGGAGATAAATATAACAATAACGAGAGTAATAATCAATATAGGTAATAAAATATTCATTTCCACCATGTGTCACATAACTTTTTAAATAAAAAAGATCAGAATGTATTAAACCTAAAACAGTTGAACTTCTTTCGACACTTGAAAAAAGGTTTTTTAGCATATTTTGATTCAACACATATTTCACATTTAGAGTTAGTAGAAATATCAGATTTTGGTATGTTTCCCAAAAACATTAATTTTTTAATAGATGCCTTATTTACATGACCAAGTCTAAAATGCCACATATCACAAGAGTCAATCAAATAAGCAGAAGAAGTAGATGTTTTATTATTATCAGTCACGATTACATTTAGTTTAAAAAGACCCTCATGAACATAACCTTTCCCCAAAAAAGCACCTCTCTTCGTCACCACTACCTTATCACTCTCCAGAACAATTTTAAAACCCTTCTCAACTAAAATAAAACCGAACACCAGATTCTTCCTAACCTCAGGGACATACAAAACATATTTCAACATAAGAACATTTTTCGAATTGAACTTTAAAACTACAGTTCCATTGCCCTCAACCTTAGACAAAGAGGATTTTCCCATGTATAGACGTTCACCCTCACCCACAGCAGTGAAGGTAGTGAAGGCACCTTACGTGCTGAAAATATGTTTGGTAGTGCCAGAACTCAGCCACCTATCTGTCATGTTACTCACAATGTTTGCCTCGGTCACAACAGCAGAAAAGTTACCCTCCTCGGTTACATTTTCTTGAGGCTTCAGATCTTGACTCTTCCTAAACTTACAATTTTTAGCATAATGACCTGGCTTTCCACATATATAGCATTGACCTGCAGGTTTAGATTTAAACTGAGGTTTATAATTTTTATTCTTATCATTAGGCTTGAATTTATGGTTGAACCTCGAATTCTAGTTTGGTTTATGGTGCCCATGTTTCTAGTTTGAATGGTTAGGCTTGGACTGGTTCTGTTTTTGGTTTCCATTTGATTTTTCCTCTACCAAATTAGCCTTAGAACTGAATTTAGAGTTTTTCTCCCTAAGTTCTGCATTCTTATTATATTCCTCAATTCTCAACCGAACTATCAAATCCTCCAGTGACATCTCCTTTTTCTTATGTTTCAAACCATTTTTGTAATCTTTCCAAGAAGGTGGCAATTTTTCAATTACAGCAGACACCTGAAATCCCTGAAATATATTATAACCCTCGGTCAGAATTTCGTGGATAATAATTTTTAGTTCTTCCTGTTGCGACACAACAGATTTATTATCTTCCATTTTAAAATCTAAAAATTTTCCAACCACAAATTTTTTAGACCCAGCATCTTTAGTTGCATATTTTTTATCCAGTAAGTTCCATAATTCTTTAGCAGTAGGACATGACCAATAAACATCATACAACTAAAGGCAGAGACAGTTCAGAATATAATTCCTACACGTATAATCCCTTTGTTTCCAAACAACCAATTCTTCAGGTGTAGAAGGTCTATAAGATGCAATAGCGTCAACGACCTTAAGAGTTGTTAGGTAAAATTGCAGTTTCATTTGCCATCTCTGAAAATTCTTTCCATCACTCAATTTAGGTTTTTCGGAGTATTTTGCATTAGGATTTTCCATAGAAGATTATAGAATAACGACAAAATTTCACCTTTAGATTGTTGGAAATAATATATGCAGAATAAACGAAAAATCCCAAATTCAAAATAGATAAAATTACAAGGACTCATCGATCGAGGTTTGTGTTCGACACAAAGTCCTAAAGGTTAAATTGCTTGCTGATATTTGTATCTTCCAGCCTCATGAACATACACCTCCCAGGATTCAACGATCAGATTTACACACCAGCTTTGTGGTAAATCTTCGAACTCTCAGGATACTCCAGAACTCCCATAACATAACAAAAAGTAAAAGGTAGAAAAATTATTTTTGCATAGAAAGTGAGAGAGATAGAATTTTTTTCTGTGTTTTCTCAAATATGTAGCCTTTATTATATGCAGAATTTTGGTAAAAAACGTGGGTAGTGGTTTAAGACAACTAACCCGCTAATATCTCCACTAACGGGTAGTTTATTTAGAATAGGAGACAAAGTCAAAAATTAAAAACAAATTAGTAAAAGGTAAAAATTCTGGGCACTCAACAGAAGCCCAAAGCCCTAAGGCCCAAGGCCCAATCTTTTACCCTTAATAATTAGTGTGCTCCCTAGGAATTGAACCCATGACCTCATGCACACACCCTCACTAACTTACCACTTGGCCACTTCCACTAACTTATTTACTTCATTCAAAATAAATATGCATACTAGATATACCCAACAATCCCCCACATGAATGAAATAAATAAATAAATATAAAAAGACGCTCTGGAGTATCATAAGGAGTGACGTAAATAGCGAAGGTGTCATTTGACTTGAACCTTTGCTTTGTGTTGATCTATTGAGTTTACTGGCTGATAGTGAACTAATGTCTTGAACTATTTCACCGTTGTTGTAAACTTAGGTCAATAGAACACACACGTGACTCCCAAAAATCATCATCGAGTTCCCACGGTTGTGCTCATTTTGGCCTTGAGCATGCCCAGGTTTCTTAAGTGCTCTAGAGAATCAACCTTCATTCTCATAGAAAGCGGCCCCACTACCACACTCATATAGGTTCTTCTATCATGATTGTACTGTATCTCACAGCCCACTGAATAATAGCTATAGAAAGCATTAAAAGATTAAATCTCATCCTCCATCGATACAGAGGTACTACATCATAGGAATGGATTTTAAGTAAAACTTAAATTTTTACCCCCATAAATCACTCGTATAACTATGTTATCCCATTGAACCCAGATCTTGGGATCTCCAGTCATATGGGTTGGGTTTCCATTATAGGTGATTTAGATATTAATAGGCTTTAGGCCCATTCCCCTCGATGTTTGATAAACTAGCTCTCTAGCTAGCCCTTTAGTCAATGGATCCGCCAAGTTTTCCTTTAACTTGACATAGTCGATTGCTATAACTCCATCTTTCAATAGTTGTCTCACTATGTTGTGTCTTCTCCTGATATGTATAGATTTTCCGTTGTAGGAGTTATTATGTGCTCTTGCGATCGCTGCTTGACTGCCACAGTGAATGGGCAAGGCTGAAACTGGTTTAGGCCACAAATGAATATCTAATACGAAGTTCCTTAACCATCCAGCCTCTTAACTTGATTTATCCTACTCTATGAACTCTGACTCCATAGTGGATCTAGCTATGCACGTTTGCTTGGTAGATTTCCAAGATATAGCGCCTCCTGCCAAGGCAAAAACATAGCCACTCGTAGACTTACATTCATCATTATCAGAATTCCAATTAGCATCACAAAATCCTAAAAATTACAGCACGATATCTAATATAATGAATACCATAATTTATTGTGTATTTTAGATATCTGAAAACTCTAATCAAATCATCCCAATGTTCATTATTAGGATTACAAGTGTATCTGCTAAGTCTACCCACGGCATATGCAATATCAGGTCTAGTGCAGTTCATAAGATACATTAGACTACCAATAACTCTAGAATATTCTAATGATGATACACCAGGACCTGAATGTTTCCATAAGTGACAACTAGGGTCATAAGGTGTTTTAGCAGGAATACAATTAAATAGTTCAAATTTTCTAAGAACTTTCTCTACATAATGAGATTGGGTTAAAACAATTCCTTCAGAATTTTTAATGATTTTAATTCCAAGTATAACATCAGCAACACCCAAATCTTTCATATCAAATTTTTTATTAAGGAAATTTTTAGTTTTATTAACTACATCCATATAAGTTTGAAAAATAAGCATATCATCCACATATAAGCAAATAATCAGGCCAGAATTATCCTTGAATTTGCTATAAATACATTTATCTGCTTCATTAATGTTAAAACCATTAGAGCTCATTACTAGATCAAATTTTTCATGCCATTGTTTAGGGGCTTGTTTTAGTCCATATAAATATTTCTTAAGCCTACACACCTTTTTATCTAGGCCTTGGACTACAAACCCCTCGGGTGGATCTATATAAATTTCTTCTTCAAGATCTCCATTTAAAAAAGCTGTTTTAACATCCATTTGATGAATTATCAGATTATGTAATGAAGCAATAGCAATTAATAGCCTAATAGATGTAATTCTAGTAACAGGAGAGTAAGTATCAAAGAAATCAATTCCTTCCTTTTGCCTATAGCCTTTAGCTACCAATCTTGTCTTAAATTTCTCCCGAGTAATTGAACCCATGACCTCATGCACACACACCCACTAACTTACTACTTGGCCACTCCCACTAACTTATTTACTCCATTCAAAATAAATATATATAGTAGATACACCCAACAAGCACATGATTCTCTTATTTTAATGTTGTTGTTAAAAACGTTCAAATGTTCTAATGCTACGGTTTAAAAAGTTCAAATATTCTAATGATGTGGTTTAAAAATTTCAAAAGTACAACAATCTGCATGAGTAGACAATTTAAAACTCCATGCGGTTCTCGAAAAATTTGCAAATATTTAAGAGCAAGATCACAAAAGTTGGTAGAAACAGCTAATGATTTGAATAAAAAAGTTGGAACTCTTGGCAGTTAATGATAATTATGAAGTTTTTGTGGTCCCAAATAAGATTTAGTGGTCCCAATGATGCTGTTGAAAGCATGATTATTTTTTTTTGTTTATACCAGGGTATCCACTAGCGACTTAGTGACTAATCCCTTCGTTGATTTGTAGGCACCTCGATGGGGGGACAGCTGGCCCAGAGATTTAAGGCTCCTCCATGCCCAAGGCGGGGATCGAACCCCTGACCCTTGGTTAAGGGAGGAAGATCCCCTTCCGCTCTACCACACCCCCTGGGTTGAAAGCATGATGTTAGGGTCCTTTTCATACACTGACAAATGGGGTTAATAGTGATGATTTCTTTTTTATCTATTATTTTGTATATTTGATAACACTTATTTTTTGTACAAGAATTTTCATGGATACCATATTTTTTACTATTTTATGTGCAAAATTTTCTTTTATATATATAGGATGACAAAGTTTTTCCACAAATTTATCATATCAATAAAAATTGTTATTTTTTTAAACTTGTTTTTCGTGGTTAATTTTTTTATTTTGTTAAGAATTGTTTTTAAGTTTGTTTTGTTTTTCGTTAAAACAGTTTTTTCGGGGTTAAAAACTATTTTATGTTAAGTCTGTTTTTTTTAAACTGTTTCTTTGTTTAGAAACTGTTTTTCGTTAAAAATAGTTTTATTTTTTGTCAAAACCGTTTTTTATTGTTAAAATTTATTTTTGTTATTTTTTTTCTTAAAATTGTTTCACTTTTGGCTTAAAACTATGTTAAAATTTTAATAAAATTGAATTAAGAATGCATTTTGTTACTGTTCATGTTTTAATTGAAAGACACTATTAATTTAAGCAAAATAATATTAGTTGATGCTCATTTGAATAGATATTTCTCTCATTTACCTCTCCCTCCCACCCACCCCACGAACTCTATAAAATTGAAAACTGAAAAATTGTCAAAAATTGCATTTCGTTCCCGCATCGCGCGGGTTTACATCTAGTTTACATATATAATGTTTTATAATCACCGCAATTTTAATTTTTTGCACTCTTTCGAGTTACCTCCCGCGATAATTATTTTTCTAGCTAACATGATATGAAATATTTTTTCTTTTTTGCATACCATGAACACAATTAAATGAATACAGGACATGCAACGAAATCTTGTTTGTTTACCTATTACAAACCCTACCCAATCAAAGTGAAAAAACCCGATAAGAAACGATACACGTCCTTTTTTTTAATGCCAAATACGAACAATACTCAAAGAAAACGCAACACAACCTGACTAAAAAATACATGGCAATAAATATTATTTTGATATTTTTTCATCAAATTCTTTATTTAATAAATCTAAAAAAAAAATTGGTCTTTCTTTTTGTGTTCTCATTTTAGTCACATTTTTTTATTTACTAGAAGAAATTTTTCCTATGAAAATTGTGTAGAAAAAGAACAATTTTTTTATTTTTTTACACACAAACAAATAAAGTAGGCAACACGTGATTCTCTTATTCTAATGCTGTGGTTAAAAAAGTTCAAAAGTATAGAAATCTTCAACACTGGAAATTTAAAACTCCACGCGGTTCTCGAAAAATTTGCATAAAAATTGATTTGAATAAAAAAATTGGTTCACAAAAGTTGGGAGAAACGGCTAATGGTTTGAATAAAAAAATTGAAAGTCCTGGCAGTTAATGATAATTGTGAAGTGGTCCCGATGATGTTGTTGAAAACATCCCATATGTACATTTAACTTCAAGTTAGGGTCCCTTTCATCCACAATAACAAATGGGGTTAACAGCGACAAGTAAATTTTTTATCTATTATTTTGTATATTTGATAACATTTATTTTTTGGGTTACAAATCATTATATATATATATATACTAGGGTATGCCCATTCCTGAAGGCACGATGTTAATTTTTCAAAGTATTATGTTGTGTATAATTTAAGTCGGAGTTTTTATATAACATAAATAATGGTAAATAATTTAAAAATGTAAAAAAAAATTCTTCTATTTATTGGACTACCCAACAACAATGTTAATAGTCCGTATTGGACCTCGTATGAGATTGAGAAACACACCATATACACAAAATCAAATAATATAAATATTCCATTTATGAATAAACTACAAATCACTTGTGTACGCACAATATAATATAGCTTGTGTGATTGCTACTGTTATATAAGTGTCACACAGTGATGGTTATGTAAATGAGTAGTCTATCATTTAACAGAGTAGAGGGTCTGAATTTGGTTTTGAATAGCAAGAAAGTAATACTGAGTAAAATACATTAGTTAATCATTTAACAGAGTAGAGAGTATGAATTTCACAATAGCTTGTGTGATTGCTATTGTTATATAAGTGACACACAATAACTTGATCTTGCCTCTGGTAGTCTATCATTTAACAGAGTAGAGAGTATGAATTTGTTTTTGAATAAGAAGAAACTAATACTGAGTAAAATACATTAGTTAAACATGTTGTCACACCAAAAATGACTCGAAGTTCACAATAACTTGTGTGATTGCTATTGTTATATAAATGTCACACAATAGCTTGATCTTGCCTCTGGTAGTCTATCATTTAACAGAGTAGAGAGTATGGATTTGGTTTTGAATAGCACGAAACTAATACTGAGTAAAATACATCAGTTAATCATGTCATCACACCAAAAATGTCATCACACCAAAAATGACGCGAAGTTTGCAATAGCTTGTGTGATTGCTATTGTTATATAAGTCTCAAACAACAAACCTGAGTCAAAAGAAACTAAATATGTACAATCAATCTTAAGAAAACAATAAATCGATAAAAAACATAATACTAAACAGTTTTGAAAATTCAAAAATTTAGTGGTAGCAACCCGCCCAGGTGCTTGTGGTAATTGAATGCAAGTATAGCGGGGCTCCATATTTTGCTCGTTTACAATTTAGGCCAACAGATAGCTGACGGGGTTACCAAATCTTCTCAAGTTATGAAAACGGCAGAAGCTGGAATTCGGCAAGTAGGTTCTCTTTCTCGAAACCAGACCATGTTAACAATATGACTCAGGAGATAGCAAGCCTGCCCATTAAAAAAAAACTTTACTCAATAAAAATACTTTACTGAATAAATCATTCCAAGTCCGAAATAAAGACTTAATAAAAATACTTACTGAACAAAACAACTTTTCCATCTCTCTAGGTCTAACAACTTTCACGTAGCTTTTCTCATCCAGGCAATTTTGTTTGCATGGTTGTACTCTTGTAATCCTAATGCCGTTTAGAAGGTCTTCTAATTGTAAGTGCAAGGCCTCTATATATATTTTTCTGTTGAAATCAACATCCCCCATTTATCATCCATGCTAAATGTGTCACGGTCAAACACAACATGAAAATCACAATTCATATTACATCTTAACCAAATAAAGGTTCTATATGTATACAATATTATATGTGAGCAATAGTTCTATATGTGATAGGGACTCCATCTTTTGCTCATTTTCAATTAAAACATTTCTCAACAATCCCCAAAGAATTATATTTCAGAGAAATACCAAAGCATATCACAGAGAAATACCTAGACACATACATCAACACTTTTAAGCACGAATTTTTTTATGTGCATCTCACCAAGAATAAAAATTGGAAGATGTCTCTATCGTACCGAGAAACTACGGTTCTTAACAACCAAGAGATGTTTGCTACAATGAGCAACTCGTTCCTACAAGAGAAATATTATTAGTTTCCTACAAAACTTAATCGAGTCTAGGATCGTGTGTAGGACTGACATGCGACACTTTGTATTACCTTAGTTACTATTAACTATAATGGGAGTTAAAATGGAAGTTCAGTTACAAAAATATGAAAGGAAGAAAAGGTTGATTCAAGAAATATGAACACACAGTGGTGTGAGTCCACTAACCACCAACAATTCAACATATCACTTGCAAACCACAAAATAAATTGTTTGAAAATTCAACATAACAATTCAACCAATAATATTTGGGGATTTGATTTCACCATTAAACGCAATGTTTGCACCTGAAATGTGAACACTGAAAAAAAATCAATAAACTTCTTATGTGCCGAGATTAGTACTAAATAATAAAGTACATGTGCAAGTCAAAATTAATAAAAAATGGGACAATCAGCAACAAAAAGCAAACCTACTTCACACCATACAAATTTAGTGAACTTCCCGACATAGTAAAATAAACTCTACTTCTGCTTTCAAACATAGTAAAATGTTGATCATTTTGATTAATTTTATTTCCCGATAAAAAAATTGAAATTTAAACAGCAAAATACGGTTCACACTATTCAAATTTAATAATTTCAAATTACTAAATTAATTGTAGTGCCGACATATCAAAATAGCACCATCAAACTGTATTTTAAGAATCATAAAATACCGATCTACTCGGCACCTGCAGAAATGGGGGTGCAAAAGCAGTTTACGTAGTGTGGTGATTCCAAACACATCCAATGTTCGGTGAGGTGATTAATACACCAACCAACACAAAATCAAAGGGGTCTACAACTATCAAAACTGTAAAAGAAAATAGCAACAAAATATAGTTAAAAGCATATGCGAAATACATCAATATACAGTTAAAAGTAAATCCTAACGTTCAAAGGGTTGTTTGAACGTTGAAGCATAATAGGAAGTTTGGGTCACCTGTGAAGATTAAATCATAACACAACCAACCACAAGTAGGATATTAGACCCCAAACACAGAAAACAAATTGATATGATAAAATGTCTCACCTTGATTTTGTATCAAACACGAAGCATGCTATGGGTTATTGAACTATATAACCTGTGGATATTACAAAATGAGTTAAGCTCGTAAATAAATGTTGTGCATAGTAATAAATAAATATATGAATTAAATATCATGAACAAATCAAACCAAATTAAACTGAACTAAACATAAATGTATAATGATATACGAACGAACTTAAAGCTCTGCTTATGGTATGCAAATTATAGTGAGGGGGAAAGTAGATGACTATAATACACAAGTATATGAATTAAAGCACGTGAACAAATAGAATCAAAATATAGTGAGGGGAAGAGTAGATGACTATCTTATCAAGAGAGATAGTTCACTTGTGTCACTAAACATCTTTTAACCACAAAACTCCCAAGCTAAGAAATAAGTTCAAATTCCAAATATATATGTATACATATGAAGTACCCAAAGTTAGATGAGCAAGAAAGGAGGAGGATAATACTGGCATACACTACATAAATATGGAAAGTTGTGACAAACGTAAATCAAGTAGCACCAACATACCAACCGATATAAATAAAATCAAGCACAAACTTGAAAAACTAAAGGAAAAACATTAGATGATGTAATGTCAATTTCATATCAACAAATAAAATAATCAAACATAAAACATGAGATCTGAAGTACTAAGTATTAATAATGATATCTGAAGTACCCAAACATAGAGATGCGAACAAAAAACAAAAAATATGTTAGATCTAAAACCTTAAACCCCAAAACACATATTACATGAACTCATTTAGATGAAGTTGGGGTTGAGGGCAGAGAGATCATAGGGTGAGTGTGAGGGTGAGGGCAGGCGTATGGTGAGTACATGGCAGAGAGAAGATGCGGGATCATGAAGATGAGGAGGGGGCGATGGGAGAGAGGATGGAGAAGCTAGTTCATAAGAGGGAGAGGGGTAGGGTTTGGGGAAGCGTTGGATGAGGGAGACGGGTGAGGGAGTGCGTAAAAGGGTGATGTAAAGAGTCGATAGATTTTCATAATCACGAGAGGGTTTCAAGTAGGTTTGATGTATGTTTACCAAGATACACCTATGTTTGAATTAAAGTAAAAGAGGGATCAAATTATAGAGAGAGAAAAGTGGGGGAACTCAAATGTTTGAGGGGTAAAGTAGGAAGTACAAAAAAATCATTTTGATGACATTATAGATCAATATTATGACATACATAAGTTATATATATATATATATATATATATATATATATATACAGTACTTCTCTTGTTCATGCCAGTCCGCATTTTAAGAGTGCGGAGCTGATTTGTGTCATCTGGTGGTGAGCCCGACAAAGAGAGGGAGAGTGCCTATAATTTAGCCTATAATTTCTGGGCACACTGTCAGGTGACAAATGTCCGGTCCGCACTCTTAAAATGCGAACTGGCATGCACAACAACTGCACTATATATATATATATATATATATATATATATATATATATATATATATATATATATATATATATATATATATATATATATATATATATATAAGTTATAATGGTGTTTTCACTATTTGTAAGATGGGAAGACACTTCACGGTTCAGATCGAAACCAACAAGGCACTAAGTGGAGGATGAGATCAGAATTCCCACCATAAGAGCTACAACTGACCACACCTAATTTTTTAATTTATATGATATTTACAGTTTTAACCTACTAAAATTTACTTTCCCCCTTCATTTTTCTTCTAAAATTTCATAATGATTCAAAAAGAAAGGGTATATTAGTAATACATCAAAAAGAGGATATTTTCTCTCTCCCCTTCACTTCCCTAACTCTCAAATTCTGCCAGCCCCAAATGAAACCCAATCTCACTCATTTGCGATTTTACTCTCTACCTCATCCCCACCTCCGGTTTTGCCTCATCTCTCCCTCGAATTTGTTGATTCTTCGAGTGAATCTTTATTTTCCCCACATTTATTTCTACATTAGTTCATCAATTGTCTTTCACTACTTATATTCAACATCCCTCTCTCTTCCTCGAATATTTAATTGATTTTAGAGATGAAATTTTGCACCTTATGAAGATTGAAACGAAGATAGATAAGGCTTTAAAGGGAGGGCATTGTCAGGGAGAGTTTTGTGGTAGATCAAGCCAATCTCTTACAATAGAACAATGGCCAACTTCGCTCTGGAAAAGTATCAGTTAACCTCATTTGATACGGAAAATTCAAGCCATCCCAAAGAGCCATCATAGCTGATTTCATCACCTCACTGTCATCATATACCCCATCTCAAAGCCAACCCAGTGTTGGTGTGTGGTGGAAAACTACCGAGAAATATTACCATCTCACCACTTCTAAAAAACACTCATCCTCTCCTAAAGGTTTATACTACTTTATAGTTATATATTTGAGTCCCTACAACTTAATTAGTCCTATTTGGATAATTAATTATATGAATCAATCCCAATTTCTTGCCCGATATTCCCGGTATTTATGAACATCAAATACCCATTTCAACTCAAATTGCAAACCCAATTCCCACGCTATTTAATTCATATAACGGGGCATTAATAATGAGGTTTACATCAAAATTTCATTCCATAGTCCAATATTAATATTGTCTACGTCAAACAATCAATATGTCCCCAATTATAATCAAGAACCCTAAGGGTTCTAACCTGAATTTCAAGAATACAATGCCTAAATTTTGTGACTAATCCTATAAGAAATTTAGTCGTCTATATGCATAAAATATTTATTCACCATCAAATCGTTCATATTAAATGTAAATCCCAAAAAAATTAAGGGTTATCATCATGCATAAAGAAAATACATTAGAAACTTAAATTAAGCAAGAGAATTTTGGCCTTAATAAGTTCGTAGAAGAAGCCACTTGAATTCCCCTTGATTCCTTTCGCCTTTTTCCTCTCTTTTTGGTTTCTCTCCTTTGTTCTCTTGATAGAAGTTACGTTAGGCATGTCTGAATAATTATGGGGGAGTGGTTTATCCCATTTAAACACTTATTAGAGGTTTAGTCTAGAGTTTGGATTGAAATCCAATTTTTGGACCCCCAAATGGATCCGAATGCAAATCTCAATTAGCCCAAAAATTCCCTAACCTTTATACTATTGACCCATGACTATTTCTAATGGTCTAAAACATCTAAACGAGCCATATGTGACCCGAAACATGTCTCGAATTATTTTATGTTAACATTGGGTGCTTTTAATTGTGTCACGCATTAATTATGTATTTTTCTACAATAGATGTGATGCTATAATCATACACATAAAAATAAATCACACACCAATAAAACATAATAACAACATTTGAATTTTTAAATTTAGTCCAATTTTTGAAAACATCACAATAATTAATATTTATTATTTATTTTAGAAAATTTACGGGCTATTAATATGGTAGAAATATTAGGACTTCGTTTTCCCTCTTGTACCTATATATAATCTACCAGCCACTGTTAAATTAAGTGAGCCATTATTATAAAATACAATCTGCTGATTAATATTGCAAAAATCTTGAGTTAACTTTACAATTACACAAAGGGTGTCTCTTATTGGCATTAGATTGTTTTCAACATATAATACTTATATTAGTTCATTTTTAGTTTTGTTGTGCCTGATTTTCGAAAAAGTCTGTCAGAACAATATTTATATTTCAGAAAGTTTCAAATAGTCTAACTATTTTTCTTAGAAATCAAGAAAAAATGAATTAATTATCTTCGAAAATTTTGAAACTAAGACTGTGTCAATCTTATATTTCTCCCATTCATTTTTTAAGTTCTCATAAATATTAACTGTTTTCAATGACTTTCAATCTTGGTAAGGACACACACCCTAACATTATTTTTTTTGATAACTCTGAACCTCCACACGAATAAGCCCTTTGGACTCCCTCGTGAAGCTAAACAGGGGGACACCGCACATGACCACCTCAAACACAAGCCCCGCTTAAATACTGGCATACCCATGGGGAATCGGACCCAAAAGCATATGGATAACCCGCACCGCTCAGAGCCCGCCCTTACCACAGCCTAGGTAACCGCTAGGGGGATCGAACTCGTGACCAATGGCCAACCGAGCGAAACCGTTACCACTAGACCAAGCCAAAGTGGTTAAACCCTAACATTATAATAAGTATTAAAAGGACATCGTTATTTCTTAGAGAGGAGAAATTCTATTTTGTTCGACCCAATGGCAGAAGGTCTGACCGAATAGAGAAAGTACAAAAATATTATATAGAAAGTTGCAATCATATATACTTAGAAGTCTTTATAAACATAATATATAATATTTTTTTGAAAAAAAAACTTACAATAACTAAACAAAATATATAAGAAATAAAATTACATATATAACGTCTTATAATCATTGCAAGTTTAATTTTTTGCACTCTTTTGATTTATCTCCCGCGTTAAATATTTTTCTAGCTAACGTGATATGAAATGTTATTTTTTTTTTCCGAACACGAATACAATTCGAGGACATGAAACGAAATCTTGTTTGTTTACCTATTACAAACCGTACTCAATCAAAGTGATAAAACCCGATAAGAAGCTTTGAAAGATCTTTTTTTAATACCAAATACGAACAATATTCGAAGAAAACGCAACCCAACTTGACTGAAAAACACATGACACAAAATATTATTTTGATATTTTTTCATCAAATTCTTTATTTAATAAATGTAAAAATATATTTTTTGGTCTTTTATTTTTTGTGTTCTCTTTTTAGTCACGTTTTTTATTTACTAGAAGAAATGTTTACTAAGAATATTGCGTAGAAAGAGAAGAATTATTTTTTTTTTGTTTTTGCGCCTCAATGCAATAACGTTCAAATATTCTAATGCTGTTGTTAAAAATAATATTTTAATGCTGTTGTTAAAAACGTTCAAATATTCTAATGCTGTGGTTAAAAAAGTTCAAAAGTATGGCAATCGTTCTTGTCAGTTAATGATTATTGTGAAGTTGTTGGTGTCCCAAATGATCTGCACCTAAATCTGAAAATAAGATTTAGTGGTCCCGATGATGCGGTTGAAAGCATGAAGTTAGGGTCCTTTTCATACACAATGACAAATGGGGTTAATAGTGACGAGATTTTATTTTTTATCTATTATTTTGTATAATTGATAACACTTATTTTTTGTACAAGAATTTTCATGGATACCATATTTGTCTATTTTATGTGCATATTTTGCTTTTATATATATAGGAAGACAAAGTTTTTCCAGAAATTTGTCATATCAATAAAAATTGTTATTTTTTAAACTTGTTTTTCGTGGTTAATTTTTTTATTTTGTTAAGAATTGTTTTTAAGTGTGTTTTGTTTTTCGTTAAAACAGATTTTTTGGGGTTAAAAACTATTTTATGTTCAGTCTGTTTTATTGAAACCGTTTCTTTGTTTAGAAACTGTTTTTCGTTAAAAACAATTTTATTTTTTGTCATAACCGTTTTTTTATTGTTAAAATTTATTTTTGTTATTTTTTCCTTAAAATTGTTTCACTTTTGGCTTAAACTATGTTAAAATTGTATTAAGAATGTATTTTGTTACTGTTCACGTTTTAATTAAAATGCACTATTAATCTAAGCAAAATAATATCAGTTGATGCTCATTTGAATAGATATTTCTCTCATATACCCCCCCCCCCCCCCGCCCCAACAAATTAAATAAAATTGAAAACCGCAAAATTGTCAAACATTGCATTTTGTCCCCGCATCGCGAGGGTCTGCACTTAGCTACATATATAATATCTTGTAGTAAATCCTAACGTTCAAAGTGTTGTTTGAACGTTAAAGCATAATAGGAAGTTTGGGTCAGCTGTGAAGATTAAATAATAACATAATCAACCTCAAGCAGAATATTGGACCCCAAACACAAAAAACAAATTGATATGATATCACCTTCGTATAAAAAAAGGAGAAAATGTCTCACCTTGATTTTTTTATCAAACACGAAGCGTGCTATGGGGTATTGAACTATATAACCTATGGATATTACAAAATGATTTAAACTCATAAATAAATGTTGTACATAGTAATACACAAATATATGAATTAAATCTCATGAACAAATCAAACCAAATTAAACCGAACTAAACATACATGTATAATTATATACGAACCAACTTAAATCTCTACTTATGGTATGCAAATTATAGTGAGGGGGAGAGTAGATGACAATAATACACAAATATATGAATTAAAGCACATGAACAAATAGAATCAAAATATAGTGAGGGGAAGAGTAGATGACTATCTTATCAAGATAGATAGTGTACATGTGGCACTAAACATGTTTTAACTACAAAACTCCCAAGCTAAGAAATAAGTTCAAATTCCAAATATACATATATACATATGAAGTAACCAAAGTTAGATGAGAAAGAAAGGAGGGGGATAATACTGGAATATGTTAGATCTGAAAATTAAAACCCCAAAACATAGATTACATGAACTCATTCAGATGAAGTTGGTGTTGAGGGCAGTGAGATCATAGGGTGAGTGTGAGGGTGAGGGCAGGCGTATGATGAGTACAGGGCGGAGTGGAGAGGCGGTAGGATGAAGATGAGGAGGGGGCGGTGGGTGAGAGGATGAAGAAGCTAGTTCATAAGGGGGAGAGGGGTAGGGTTTGGGGAAGCGTTGGATGAGGGAGACGGGTGAGGGTGTGCGTAAGAGGGTGATGGAAAGAGTCGATATATTTTCATAATTAGGAGAGGGTTTCAATTAGGTTTGATGTATGTTTACCAAGATACCCTTATGTTTGAATTAAAGTAAAAGAGGGATGAAATTATAAAGAGAAAAAAGTGGGGGAACTCAAATGTTTGAGGGGTAAAGTACAAAGTACAAAAAAATTCATATTGATGACATCATTGATCAATCTTATGACACCTGTCGGTGAGCCCAACAAAGAGAGGAAGAGTGTCTATAATTTAACCTATAATTTGTAGGCACACCGCCAGGTGACATATGTTCATCCGCACTCTTAAAATGCGGACATGTATGCACAACAACAACACTGTATATATATAAGAGGTTCCTTACATTTGTTAGTTTTATCATTAATTGTATGAAACATCTCATTTTTGCCACTTGAAAAATTAATGTCAATAAACAACACAAAATGATGCCTTCGAAATGTTGTCATTCCATGAAAAAAATTGTCATCCAAGCCATTTGCCTACTTTTGAATCAAATGGGCCCTTAGTATAAATAATAATTGTTTTAAAAACATTAACTTTTCCATATAGAAATGTTTTTTGAAAAATGTTTTCTATAAATATAATGGTTGAAAAAGTATTTTTTCACAAAGAAATATTTTTAATACTAAAATATTTTTTTATTTAAATATTGAAACTGTGTTTAACTATTTAAACTATTTCCTAGTTATTAATGACCCCAAAAAATATTTTTAAACCTAAATTTTGTTAAATTTAATGGTCAAAATGGATGGAAGGAACAAACTGACACCATATAGATAGTTTAGGTGCTTAATGGGGGGCCAAACTGACAGCATATTAATAATTTATCAGTATTTGATTTGTTTATTTGATATTGGTTTCCTTCTAGTCAGTGTCTTATGCCTTTAATGGAAAATCGCACTCTTTTAAGGGAAACAGTGAGGGTGGAAACTAAAGTAACAAATTGATTGAGGATCAAAGTGTGTTTTAAAATAATAATTGTTTGAAAAACATTACATTTTTTCGTACATATACTTTTTTTCAGAAACATTATTTATAAACAAAAATGTTGAAACTTAAACAAAATGTTTTTAATACAAAAATGATTTTTTACTAAATATTTAAATTGCTTTAAAATATTTAAATTATTTTCTAATTATCAACGACCGAAAATACAACTTTTACCACTAAATTCCATCGCAAATAACGGTCAAAATGGATGGAAATGGATAAAAGTAACATCATATAGATACTTTAGGGGCGTAATGTAAAAAAAATGTTTTAACGGCTTTATAAAAATAATTTATATACTTTAAGGGCCATATAAGGAATTCAGTCCTTCCAGTTTGATGGATTGTTGAATTATTCACTGACCTAGGGAGTGGCTATATGCAAGTGGTAATGGGATAAGTACAATAGTGTTACAAGGGACAATTAGGCTGAATTACAGTATGCATTAACAACTGTCTATTAAATTGCAAGGAAAATTTATATTTAACAACCTCATGGATAAATCAATGTTCGAAATTTTAAAGAAGCATTACACGACCAAAATTGTAACTGGCCCATGTTTGGGAAGTGTCCCATATTCCTCCTGAAATTGTATATGAGTTTTTATTCTTTCATTTAATTTATCAAATTATAGGTCTTTGTTCCAATTTGATTCATATGTTAGTGTATTGTGACCTTATAGGAAAATCACACTATTTAAGGAAAATATTGAGGGTAGATCCCAATGTAACAAAATTATTGAGGGTCGAAGTCTATTTAAAACTAATAATTGTTTTAAAAACATTAACTTTTTTCATATGGATACTTTTTTCTAAAAACGTTTTCTACAAATAAAAATATTAAAAAAGATTTTAAAAAAATTAATAGACAAATAATTCATTTTAATAATTATTTAAATTCTTTTTAAATATCTACCCAAATGTTTAATTATCAAAGAACTAGAATATCATTTATACCCCCAAATTCCGTTAATGTTAACGATCAAAATGGATTGAATGGGAAAACTGCACAATATATATACTTTAGGGGCGCAATGACAAAAAACTTTAAACTTAATGGGAAAAAATACTTAAAGGGCATAATAGAAACAATTTGAATATGTTAAGGACCATATAGGTATTCCCTCTTTACAGTTTAATGGATTGCAGAATTATTCAATGACTTCGGGCATGGCTATATTCAAGTTTTATTGGGGGAGCTATAATAGTGTTATAATGGATAACTTTCTTAAGTTGCAATATGAACAAACAACCATCTATTATATTGGAATGAAAATTTAGATTTAGCAACCTCATGGACAAGGCATTGTTCGAAATTTGAAAGAAGCATTACGCGACAAAAACTATAATTGCGCAACGTGGGGGAAGTGTTACATGTTCCTCTTGAAAATATATATGATTTTTTTTTATTTTTTCAGTAAATTTATTAAATTACAAGGTTTTTGTTTCAAATTAATTAATATATTTGTTATTAGTATTTTGATTTGTTTATTTGATCTTGTTTTTATTTTAATCATTCTACTATGCCACGAAGGGAAAATCGCACCGTTTAAGGGAAATACTAAGGGTGGAACTCAATGTAATAAAATCATTTAGGATCAAACTCTAGATTACTCCCAATTTCTCAATTTACCTACTTATTACAAAGAACATAATTTATACATTGTATAACTCAAACAATATCATTACTTGTAGGCACCATTTTTCTATTCATTTCAACAATTGAAACTCTCTTATAACTCTCGATCTCTATGCTCTCTCACTTTATGCTCTCTCACTTTCTCACTCCCACTTCGTCTCTCTCATTTTCGGACACAATAACTCTATTCACTCTCTCCTCTCTCCATGAGAATCTTAGGGTTTCAAAACTCAAACATAGATGATCGAAGAGGAAGATGGAGAAGTTTTTCAGGCCGTTGCTAGGAAGATTGATTACGACGAGCATGACACTGACGAGGTTAAAGTTTAAAAATGTTTATAGATGTTTTGGAAACTGTACGGTGGTTTTATATTTTGTTTTGTAGATCGAATAACATCAGCTTCCCTCACTCTAAATTTCATTTTTTAAATTGTTTTTTGGCTTTCCTTTTTGTGGTTCATATCAATGATTTTTAGTACGAATGCTTATTTCTTGAAGGTTAAAGTCTGATGTAAGGAGGGTGGGATCAATGGTTATCACAAAGGTAGTAAAATATAAACTCTAATACACCCAATAAAAATGGTGCTGCAGCCAACTCCTTTGTGTTTAGTTGGGAAAGATTTTGGTTTTATATGTTTGTTATTTCTTTAAATTCTTTGTTTTAATTCCTTTTCATTTCTATTAGTTAGTTTGTTTTAATATCTAAAAAGCAAAATTTACAATTAGGCCCTTGTAAATCTAGAGTTGTTGGCATATTTGAGATTCAAACATTTGAAATCTCTTATTTGGTTAGTTTTGAATGGTTTTCGATTTTAGCTTTAATCGAATTTAGGTTTACAATGGTTTGGATTTTAGGTTTAATCGATATTCATTGTGTTTGCATTGTGTTTCATAATTGAATGTTTATATTCTTTTTAGGTGTGATATTCTTCTATACCAGATTTCTACATGTATGGACAATATCGGGTAACCACCTTTTCATTTACATCTTACGTTTGTAGAAGTTTAAGATCTGTGATTTTTGTAAGTTTAATAATTTGTTAAAATTATTTTTGATTTATATCATTTTGAGTGAGTAATTGTAATTGCGTTTTGTTGTTTGAATTGATTAGGTCGGTAAAACTGGCGGAGATACATGGAACTCTATGTGAGATTTTGTGAGTAATTTTTTAATATATTATTGAATTAATTTGTTTTCTATTTGCTGATTTTAACAAATGATTATTTAACTGTAAAATTTAGGAGAAAACTCCTGGTGTGTTGAGTTTGGGAAAAAATATTCCCGAGTATGTTCCAAATGAGGTGAGGAATGTCAGACTAAGTAGCTTTGTTAGCGCTTATGATTTTTATACCCCTGAAAGATTTTCTATTTGAGAATATTTTTCTATACCGTATTGTCATTTTTGACATGCCAGAAAACACCCAAATTACTTTTCCATTTTATTCACAATCCTTTAGTGATATTGGAAAAGCACCATTTGAATTGTAGTATTTGCTTAGAGTAAGCTTCTTCCTTCATATGTATGCTTTGGGACTTAGATTTAAAAAAAAAATTATCTTATGATTTTTTGTATCTAATATGTGCTTACGCTTTTTTATAGTTGTTACCCAGGTATTGCAAAATCAGGTTTTTTAAAATCAAGTATTTTGTTTACACTTCCTTGATTTTTTTGAATGTGTGTGGGGTTTGTCCAAAAGTTGCTTTGGTGTATATAGTATTCAATGTTTATATCCAAATTGTTGGAAACATTTCGGATTTTTAGTATGGATAATTTTTCAATCAATACGATAATCATACTAAATGATTTTCATTTGTTTGTTATTTCTTACATGTTCCATATTCATTTAGATTTAGTTCACTGTTATAACAACCAGGTTTGTGCCCTACTTTCAGCTCTCTTTTTTGTGGCATTCATTCTGTAATGTGTTGTTCATTCTGTTATACCTAAAACATCAAAGGTACTATTTGGAGTTGGGTGTAGATTAAAGTCAATCTCACATATTACCACTTCATAAAAAATGGTCTAATCTTTATGGTATTGAATTTCATAAAAAATGGTCAAATCTTCCCCCACGAATTTGATTAATTTGTTTTGTCTTTAAGTCACCAATATTCCTTAAAACCAAAAGCATTTATTTGTATAATATTGTTATGATGTAATTTTATTTGTTCTATTAATTTGCTGTACTGGCAGCCTACGAAGCACAAGTGCATCGGGACGTAGATGAGTGCACGATGTAAGGGTATCAGTTCAATCTTATGCCCGCCAAATTTTGTGTTAATTTCTTTTCTTCCCTCAAGAAACTAAGGAATCATGTGCATGTCACCATCTCTCATCACCTGCTGAAATGTTTAGTTGAGTTATGTTACTAATGCATATTTCTCTGTTTCCTCTATAAAAAGAACATATATGTTAGGGGAGATATGTTAGGGGAAATTTACAGGTATATATTGAAATCATACATTTAGATTTATTTGTTGTTAATATGGGCAGTGAAGATTTCATATTGTGTTATGTTCAATTTATCACTATAGTCGCGATGTAAGACGATAAGTTCACTATGGTACACTCATGTTAACCATAGTGTAAACGCATTTAGTATTTGTGAAGAAATTCGATTTATGTAATAGAAATATGTAGAGGCCTTTAAAGCTAGCAATTATATCTTAATGATGTCCCAAGTAAAAGCTTTTGAGCGTGATTTGAGATTATGGATGAATGACAATTTGGGGCCGGAGAAGATGAATAATACATTTTTATTACTTACTCTCGTATTCGGTTTCTCGGTTGTGCCATGGATAATTTCTTCTCTTATAATACCTTATGGTAATGATATTACAAATGATTCCTTATATATATATATATATATATATATATATATATATATATATATATATAATAAAGCAGGAGGGTGTTTTGCCACATCATACAAATTTTGCCACATCATACAACTTTTGCCCTCCTCCTTTATTATTGCCACATCATATAAGTTTATACACAAAACCTATATAAACATATATTGTATCTATCTATATAATAAAGAATGAGACCCACGTGTAAACATAAGCTAACTGACGATCAAATTGAGACCCACGTGTCATGCTCGATCTTTGAACCCATACTCTGTTTGAACCCACGATTTTCCAAAATCTTCATCATTACCTCGAGCCTCTCAAATGTTACATCCTGACTCTCTTTTACACACCCACTCTCTCGCCTCTCCATCAAACCCAGAACTCTTTCGAACACTCGGTCTGCAACTGAAGTCCATTCTCTATTTGAAATGTGTTTCAAATAGAGCTTTCAAACCCTCAATGCTTTTAAAGTCATTACCCTTTACTGTCTTATACAAACCCTTTACTCCCTTCTACAAACTCAAATCATTTCTACAATGGTTCTCATATTACTTTTTACCAGAAAATGGTTTGTGGCTAGTATAAAGGGAGCGAAAAAACTCACCATTACATGTAAGTCGGAGAACCTCTTGATTTAAACCCATTTCTTCTCTTTGCTTTATCATGGTTATTTTTAAATAGGAAGTGTCGAGTATATTCTAATATGGCTAAACCACTGTTAGACTATGTGGCTTTTCAAAATTTTCAAGTTTCTCTCTCCTCGATAATTTGTGGCTTTTCGATTTCATTTATGTTGTGAGATTGTGCTTCATCTCTGATCAAGTTTTATTTATTTTGTGAGATTTTTCTTCAGCTATTGGTAGGCTTAAGCGGTGGTCTCTTCCTTGCGGGCTGAAGTTGGACAGGTACTTTGAGTTTTTTTGACAGGTACTTTGAGATGTGAGTGGGTTGAACTATGGTGGGCAACAAGACGTTAGTGGGTTGGACTTGGTGGGCAACTGGGTTTGGTTTAAGGCGGGTTCCGCTATGATTCGGGTATGATGAGAGAGAGAAGGACGTGCCGGGTTAGGAGTGGGATTGGAACTATTGGGTCTTGGTTTTATGGTGGCCGGAGGTGGGCAGAGCAGTGGGTTGGGTTAGTCTGGCAGGAGAGATAAGGCGGTAGAATTTGGGTCGGGTGGGATGCTGTGTGTGTTGGTCCGCTATGATATGTGTTGGCCGGAGTTGGATTCAACATGTTTATCTCTAATTTTTACTGAAGTTTTTTAATTGAGCGTTAATATTTACTTTGCACCAAAGTGCATATATCTACTACTTCTGAATGCTCATGATTTTGAGGTGTAGCCAAAATCTTCATATTGAATGTGAGAGCTCTTTTTGTTGTAGATTGAGTTCTGATGGTTAATAGTTCCGTATTTTTAACCCAATGTTTTCTTTTCTAAACCTGTACTAAAAGAGGTCATTATTTTTCAATTGTGTCCCCTTTATTCTTTGGCATAATTAATAATTATTATTTTTGTTAAATTATTTAATCTTTATATTAACTTGAATGTTTCTGCAAGTTCAAGCTTTTGCATTGTATAATAGACCTTAAATTTAGTAAACACCCATGAAAGCAAGTAAGAAATGATCACCCATAAAAAAGAAATTGTCACATCTTATAGTTTTTTTTTAATTTATCTCCTACATTTCACACTTTATAAAAAGTAGTTACAAAAGGTTTAATAAAGAATTATAATTGTAAGTTATCAAAAGTTTTTTAAGAAACAATTATAATTTTTATAAAATATGTATAAAGAAGTCAGATTTTAAGTCATAAACAGTTTTTTTTAAATAAAAAGATACTTTATAATAAAAATAACTTATTTCTAAAAAAGTCACATTATGAAGAAAATGTTTTGTAAAGAATTCAATTTTAATATCTATCATAAAAGGTTGTATTTATAAAATTGTTTTATTATAACTTTTTTTCTAATACCTTTTAGTTGTAAAAAAAAAAAATTAACTTTTCTTTAAAAAATATATAAAAAAACTGTATTATAAAATAGTTATAAAGAAACCATATTTAGACTCAATTACATTGTTTATATAGTTAGTAGGGCACTTTAGATAGTGAGTGAAAGAAACTAACGGGTTCGTACCGTCGTTGGACAAAAGTGAAGTTAAAATTAAACGACCTGAAATTAAAAATGTTGTTATGTAATTAATACAACGACAAATAGAAAATATAAAAAATAGTCACGATAAAAACAATTAAGAACATAAATTATTTGCTCTAATTAAAGATGAGAGTATGTGGAAAAAATCATACTACACATATTGCTCTAATTAAAGATCATTTCAAAAGTAACTTGAAATATAAATAGATGAAAAATTAAATTGGAGATTTAATATATTGTTAGTTTTTTTTGTAAAGTCGTGCAAAACAATCCTAATATTCTACAGTTGAATAGACTCGGGTTTCTTTGAGAATGTATAATTTTAAAACCTTATTTGATGGGTAATTTTTATTTACTCGAGTGAATTGAGTATCTTAGGCCATTAATTTTTTCTCCATTTTTGGTAGTGTGCGTGTTTTATAACTATAAATATTAGGGAGAAAATTTAACTCCGTGGCATTACGTTTAAAATATAGTATTTATATTTGCAATATTAGCGACACGTTTAAAATACAAAATATTACGGGAATAAATTTATCGTCGTGCCATCGGCACGAGGACAAAATATTACAGGAACAAATTTATCGCCGTGCCATCGGCACGGGTACATCCTAGTATATATATATTGAAAGATGTAGATTGAATGCTGATTGTTAACGGAGTTCGAACAAAGAAGGTACATCTTAGATTCTGTAATGATCTAAATATCTTGCTCATACTATTTTAGTATGGTGTCAACTGTATTGTTATATGGTGCCAAAGGTACTATTTTCCATATCCATAATTGATCTAATTACATATCTATTTTGTTCTAATGTGTACTGGAATAGATCTGCAACAGATCCATAATGGAAATTCGTAAATGTAATGTTTGAAAATCTGTATAGGTGAGCAGTGTCTTCTATCTTCATCATGTTTGTGTAATAACCCGCTTCAAAAAATAACAGGTGGCCAATCCTATACTACATTAAACGAGGAGTTTCAGATGGCTAAGTCTCAACACCCTACACTCACAATTCATAAACTTTCTCACCAAGACCCATCACTTCCTCCCCATCCATTACTTGCCAGATACCCTTCTTCACCGTGAGACTTCGTTCGAAATGTCTCCATATATTTAAACGTCCGTGATTTTTTCTTACTTGAAAAATAACAGCTTTTAACTTGGGAATTGGTATGTCAATCTCTCTCTCTACTAAACTGTTTGTGTTTTCATTTTTGGGTTCACTACTATAATAAGCCGTTTCCTGCTCACCCGTTACCATCTCTCTCTCATCAACCCAACATCGGTACGTTTATATAGATAATGTTATGATGTCTCTATTTTTTTACGATGTTCACTGTTCTTATTTTTACATGAACATGTTGTAACAACCCGTCCTTTTTAGAGACAATTAAATTCCCTAATTTAATAAATTGGCAATTTGGAGAATTTCTCGAAATAGTGATTTTGGGGATTTTTGAGGATTTAATAATTTTTGAAGGATGTTATAAAATATTTTGGGACTATATAGGTCGAAATAATTTAATTATATGTCGCCGTGGAGTATTGCGACAAAAGAGGTAAGATTTTGAGTAGAAAACCCGCATTTATTTATTTTGGGTTGGAATAGTGATTTGCGGTCAAATACCTCGGATGGGAATTTCGACTGCGCCATAATTCTCAGAATGTCCGAGATAGTCGGAAAAAAGTGTCCGATGGACGAAAATGAGTTTCGGGTAATTTTAGAGGTAAAAGTAACTCGTAATTGGGTAAACGAGTCGTTTTTGGGTTTTAAGGGTTTAAAACCCTTTTCTCTTATAAAAAGAGGAAGAGAGGGAGAAAAAGAGAAAGAAAGGAAAGAAGAGAGAGAGGAGGAGAGAAAAGAGGAGAGAAATGGTGATTCGGGCCAAACTCCGCCGGATTCGACTCGAGGTCGTCGGATTTTATCCACGAGGCAAGTGTTTACTTGCTTTATTTATCTTTTTGCATAAATATCTCATACCGTAGTTTGGTATAAACAAACCCTAATGGTTTTGGGGTGGGTTATCGTGGATAAAACGGGTTTTTGGGAGTTAAAACAATTAAACCCCAAATAATATTTCAATTTGTGGAACTTAGGTTTTAATCCAAATTAATTGGTGGTTTGGGGTTCTAGGATGTTTAGAACCCTTAATATATGTGTAGTTGTAGTTGGTTGAGGTTGTAGGACGTTGGGTGAGGCGACAAAAGCTTGGGAGAAGCTTTAATGGCGGAAATCTCCTCGGAGGTGACGATGAATAGTAACCCGTCACCTTTGGGGGAATTTTTGGCCAGGAAAAGAAGTGATTTATCTTTCGGCCAAAACACGAAAGTTGTAGATCTTTTCGATACGGTCGCGTGGGCGCCGACCGCGTATTTTTCTGAATTTTCTACGATTTGATATGATTTTTACAAGATGATAGCTCCGGGTTGAAAGTACCAACTCGGAAATCAAATCGGGAATTGGAAAAATTACGGCTAGAATTAATGTCGTAGATGTTCGGGATAATTTTTGGGGTAGTTTAGAAACCCCGGAAATGAATTTGGATTGATTTTTTGGAGTTTGATAAATCGCCCAAACTGTGACCCTCGAACAGGCCGAATCGATTCGGGTACAGGCCGAATCGATTCGCCTAAGAGGAATTGGGTTTCTGCAATGGGCCGAATCGATTCGGGTACAGACCGAATCGATTCGCCATTTGCAGACCTGTTTGCAGAATGCTTTCCGAATCGATTCGGATTGGGAACCGAATCGATTCGCCCACCCGAATCGATTCGCTAAAGGGGCGAATCGATTCGCTTAGGCCAGAATTTCTAGTTTTCTCCCTTTAAGAGTATGGGGAGTTGAATTACCAATTAGGATAATTTGGGGGTATATATATATATAATATATACTTCACTTTGAGGAAAAGAGTATCATTGGAGATATCCAATAAATCCTTAGAATAGGATTAAAGTATATAGTGATTATTAAAGTAAGAAATACTTTGGATTTAGAATCATGCTAATATCAATGCATGATTATGATTCCCGGAGGGAATCTTTGGGATTATTATCATCGTTAGATGCTATAGGCCACTAAGGCCGTTTATATATATATTCTAGGAAGAATATATAGGATATGTATATACTGTGTGTTTTAGGTATATATATATATATGATGATGGAAATGATTTTGAAAATATATAAATGAATATTTTCAAAATGGAAAGAGAAATGTTTTTCATAATTAATAAAATATGGATTACACACCTCTCTAAATCGCTATCATAAGGGAAGTTGCGTTCGTATGGTGAAGCCCCCTGGCTAATGATGCAGGGTGGATATAGTCCTATAGGCCATGTGAGCGTTTGTTGTTATATTTTCTGCGCTGGTTAGGAGATTCCGGGTGTGGTCTTGACTATCCCGCAGGCACATGGTCGCTTCCCGACGTCTTTCGATATAGGATCCCAGGTTGTCTTGGAGGCCCTGGAAGATGATAGCCATTTAGGGGCGCGCACAGTGGAGAAATCCGGACGGGCGGTCTTAGAATGCGTTTTTATTAAAGCAGTTCATAATAATGGATTTGCTTTAATTACATTTCCTGGATATAGGAAGGGAAATGGGTTATATATAAATGGGCTTCGGTAACACTTCCCGGATGGAAGAAGGGATGTGGAAGCATATGTTTTGATCAAAGCATTTTTATGATAATGAAAATGTCTTTGAATACATTTCCTGAATATAAAAAGGGAAATGGGATAATTGATAAAGGAAAAGCTTTTTATGTTAATAAAATTGGCTTTCAAAAAGTATATGGTTTGTTAAAGCAATTCATGATAATGAATTGGCTTTTATAAATACATTTCCTGGATATGAGAAGGGAAATGGAAGTTTTAAAATAAAAAGGATAAGTATTTATAAATACTTTATGTATCAAGTAATCCTCAGTCCGGGTGATATTTATATTATCCGGAAGTATATCGTAGATGTATGTATATGTATAAACTGGGTGCCGAGGGTCTAATGAATCCCGACGATCGACCGTGCCGCATAGTAGTGTATCGGGGGGGTTCCTTGTTTGGATTTCGCTTTGCGAGACACCCCACGCACGAATATGCACTGTGTTGAGACTGGGGAGAAGTTTAATCCTTAGTGCTCTTATATTATTAAATGTTATGATATATATATTATATATCTTTCTGTACTGAGGGACTGGCGGATCTCAAAGATCGACCTTGCTGCATAGTAGTGTATCGGGGGGGTTCCTTGTTTGGATTTCGCTTCGCGAGACACCCCACGCACGAACATGGCATAGCGTCGAGATTAAAGTGAAGTTTGGCCCTTAGTACATTTGTTTGACTATCTAGGTTAGATAGTGGTTGGGTGATAGACTAGTTCAGCAGGGTAGCTTGACTATAATGTTCTAGATAGATGCGTTAGGAGTGCACTATTAGCGGAGAGGTGAGGGGTATCTCATGGGAGTGCGATACCAAACTTAAATATGAGATAAAACCTTTTTCAAAATAATAAGGCATTTATGCACTTGCAAAATATTTTCAACATTCGGGGCTCTGACCCGTTTATCTACTTCTCCTTTCTTGCTATATTATATATATATAGGTGTCCAGACACAGGGACGCCTGGATGACAATTCCTTCGAGTCTGTCGTCAGCTGCAGCAGCTGTGGATGCGTGCAGGTTTTTGATAGCCGCTTCCATCATTGTACTCTAGATAGGAGGTACTGTATAAATATTCGGGCCAATGGTCCAATTGCATTTAGTTATTCTTTCAGTACAGCATTCGATATGGTTGTATATTTGGACCGAGTGTTCGGTTATTTTAGTTCCTTTCATTTCCATTTCAGTTCATTACGCATTTAATTGTGAATGTTTTAATTTATGCGCTAAAAAGAGTAGTTAGATAAAAGTTTTTAACGGCCACCTAATAGGATATTAGTAATTAAATGGATTTTCGACAGTGATGTTAAGGATGATCCATTTGTGACTCCTGTTTTAATTTAATATTGGAGTGATCGCCCGGTATCTTATTAGGCGGGTTGTTACAGATGGTATCAGAGCATCAGGTTCTAGTGTCTTTAGGAATCTGTGCGGACGTACTACGCTTTCAGCGTTGCTCTCGATTTGTATAGAGCCCCAGGATTAGGATTGTTGATATCTCTTGTGAGATTTCGATCTCCTGCCATATTAGAAGATTATAGAAATCTGTTACGCGCTCGTTGCGAATCATGTGCGGAGCTCGGAGGGCAGCAGGAGTAGGAGCTTAGCTGGGGGAGCTGGTAGAAGACGGGGACGAGGATCTTAGTAGATGCCACTCTCCTTGTGGCAAATGCTAAGGACTGTTGCGACGACTACTAAAGTATAGTAGTTATGAGAAACCAAGTACTACTGTGATAGAAAGTGGTACTAAAGTTGGATTTCCCCGTGAACATAAGGGTTCCAAAGGGATCTTACGGATAGTTCTCACCGTGAGTCCCCATGAATCAACAGGACGAGAAGAATGCAGTTTTGGGAATTATTCGCCTAAGGTTCAGCCAGGGGCCGACGGTGAATAAAGAGTATTATGGCAAAGTGGCAAAATGAGTGTGGTGCAATGAATATTGAGTCCTTTCCAAGGAGGATGGGCTCACTAAAGAATGGGTATGTTCGAGGACCCCATGGTTGGACATCCACTCGGGGAAATCGTTATAATGAAATTGTGGTTATGAGTTTTACCTCAATTGAGGAGGTATATTAGGCGTGACTAGATGAAGTCGCGGTATTAGTTATCCCTAGACTCGTGTGTGTATTTTGAGTTGTGGAGGTCTCGATAACATTGTAATGTATGCCTATGTGTTTTCCGCAATAGCGGAATTTTATTTCTCTTCATTCGCCATAGAGGCGGGTGATTATACTTTGTATATATACGTATACGGTATATGGTGTAACGGAGCGATATCAGGCTAATGATGGCAAGTCTATCGTGTCCGCAGTTCCTGGAAGGAACGGGTTGTTATTGTGGTGTCTCACCTTGATACAGGTTGAGTACACCCTTGCTATTATGGATTTATGGAACCTCGATGAGCAGAGGCTTCCTTATTTTGGATGGTATATGTGGCGACCTTATAAATATAATTTAAGGCCCACAGAATTGTTGTTGAGCGATAAGATTTAGCTCAGTATTAGTTTGCGCAAGGACTTAGGAACGAGTGCGAGCGCAGGGTGGTATGACTCTTAGTTAGAGATAGGAGTTCAGATCACCTTTTGTTGGATTAGGGGATAGGGTTATCCCGGTTGCATGTTTAAATGACAGAACTCCATAACCAACGAAGTCAAGGGTTAATGTGTGGAGGGGTTCCTTGTTTGGATTTCGCTTTGCGAGACACTCCACACATGACTCTTAACAGCGTCGGGAGTGGGGAGCTGTTTTGGGATGCACGGATGTTGATCTTGTGGAACGGTCTTATAGTGTGGATGAACCACTATAGACTATAAGCCACATAATGTTAAAATATGCTTATGGAAATATTGTGCTATGGAAAAGCACTAAAGTGGTCCCTTCGCCACAAATGGGTGGGTGAGGTTGGACTTAGAGAAATTTATTTGAGGACAATAGTCAGGCCTTAATGAAAAGGCAAGTTTTGAGGAGCTACAATTTGGGTATTATGTTCGTGACACTTTCTACAGAAAGTGGGCACTTGATTAGTTAGGTTTCCTTCTGTATGGGCGGAAGGATAAGATAGTAGGAATGCGTTCATAGGCTAGCCTAGTAGGATTTAGGACGTCCCGCTTCTGTGCCTTGGGTCGTTATATCTCGATGACCGACTACGCGAGGGAGTAGTGTAACGGGAGGGTTCCTTGTTTGGATTTCGCCTTGGCGAGACGTCCCACGCATGAAACCAAGCACTTGTCGGGAGTTGAGAGAGGCCTTGGGCACTAGGGACATACTTAGGATTATATTAGTTTCGTGTAGGTAGGGTAACGCTTAGATCGTAGATTTCTAGGATATAGGTTCGCTAGTATTAGCAGCGCCGAGGTTAGGAGTATTAAAATGCGCGGGTTCGGAGGGCCCATAGATGAGTATTACACCGAGGAAAGGAGACCCTTACTGGGAGAGAGTGATGCGTGTCAGACGTTCGTAATGTTTGTGCTGATATGCACAAGTTAGAAAGGTGTATGGGCACCTTGGTAAGGTAGTTTGATGTACCGCCTAGCTAAGATGGGAGTAGTATATAAGGTTGAAATTCATGCTGATAGGCATTATAGATGATGGGTATTATGTGACGTATAAGAGTCACTTTGCGATTGTGGTAGTCGTGTAGCATATGGTTGGGAACCGTTGGGTTAGTATCGTTTCCCTTGAGGTATTAGGATTTGGAGTGATCCTAAGATTGGTGGTGTAGGTCGCATCTGAATTTCGAGGACGAAATTCCGTTGTAAGGGGGGGAGTGTAACAACCCGTCCTTTTTAGAGACAATTAAATTCCCTAATTTAATAAATTGGCAATTTGGAGAATTTCTCGAAATAGTGATTTTGGGGATTTTTGAGGATTTAATAATTTTCAAAGGATGTTATAAAATATTTTGGGACTATATAGGTCGAAATAATTTAATTATATGTCGCCGTGGAGTATTGCGACAAAAGAGGTAAGATTTTGAGTAGAAAACCCGCATTTATTTATTTTGGGTTGGAATAGTGATTTGCGGTCAAATACCTCGGATGGGAATTTCGACTGCGCCATAATTCTCAGAATGTCCGAGATAGTCGGAAAAGAGTGTCCGATGGACGAAAATGAGTTTCGGGTAATTTTAGAGGTAAAAGTAACTCGTAATTGGGTAAACGAGTCGTTTTTGGGTTTTAAGGGTTTAAAACCCTTTTCTCTTATAAAAAGAGGAAGAGAGGGAGAAAAAGAGAAAGAAAGGAAAGAAGAGAGAGAGGAGGAGAGAAAAGAGGAGAGAAATGGTGATTCGGGCCAAACTCCGCCGGATTCGACTCGAGGTCGTCGGATTTTATCCACGAGGCAAGTGTTTACTTGCTTTATTTATCTTTTTGCATAAATATCTCATACCGTAGTTTGGTATAAACAAACCCTAATGGTTTTGGGGTGGGTTATCGTGGATAAAACTGGTTTTTGGGAGTTAAAACAATTAAACCCCAAATAATATTTCAATTTGTGGAACTTAGGTTTTAATCCAAATTAATTGGTGGTTTGGGGTTCTAGGATGTTTAGAACCCTTAATATATGTGTAGTTGTAGTTGGTTGAGGTTGTAGGACGTTGGGTGAGGCGACAAAAGCTTGGGAGAAGCTTTAATGGCGGAAATCTCCTCGGAGGTGACGATGAATAGTAACCCGTCATCTTTGGGGGAATTTTTGGCCAGGAAAAGAAGTGATTTATCTTTCGGCCAAAACACGAAAGTTGTAGATCTTTTCGATACGGTCGCGTGGGCGCCGACCGCGTATTTTTCTGAATTTTCTACGATTTGATATGATTTTTACAAGATGATAGCTCCGGGTTGAAAGTACCAACTCGGAAATCAAATCGGGAATTGGAAAAATTACGGCTAGAATTAATGTCGTAGATGTTCGGGATAATTTTTGGGGTAGTTTAGAAACCCCGGAAATGAATTTGGATTGATTTTTTGGAGTTTGATAAATCGCCCAAACTGTGACCCTCGAACAGGCCGAATCGATTCGGGTACAGGCCGAATCGATTCGCCTAAGAGGAATTGGGTTTCTGCAATGGGCCGAATCGATTCGGGTACAGACCGAATCGATTCGCCATTTGCAGACCTGTTTGCAGAATGCTTTCCGAATCGATTCGGATTGGGAACCGAATCGATTCGCCCACCCGAATCGATTCGCTAAAGGGGCGAATCGATTCGCTTAGGCCAGAATTTCTAGTTTTCTCCCTTTAAGAGTATGGGGAGTTGAATTACCAATTAGGATAATTTGGGGGTATATATATATATAATATATACTTCACTTTGAGGAAAATAGTATCATTGGAGATATCCAATAAATCCTTAGAATAGGATTAAAGTATATAGTGATTATTAAAGTAAGAAATACTTTGGATTTAGAATCATGCTAATATCAATGCATGATTATGATTCCCGGAGGGAATCTTTGGGATTATTATCATCGTTAGATGCTATAGGCCACTAAGGCCGTTTATATATATATATTCTAGGAAGAATATATAGGATATGTATATACTGTGTGTTTTAGGTATATATATATATATGATGATGGAAATGATTTTGAAAATATATAAATGAATATTTTCAAAATGGAAAGAGAAATGTTTTTCATAATTAATAAAATATGGATTACACACCTCTCTAAATCGCTATCATAAGGGAAGTTGCGTTCGTATGGTGAAGCCCCCTGGCTAATGATGCATGGTGGATATAGTCCTATAGGCCATGTGAGCGTTTGTTGTTATATTTTCTGCGCTGGTTAGGAGATTCCGGGTGTGGTCTTGACTATCCCGCAGGCACATGGTCGCTTCCCGACGTCTTTCGATATAGGATCCCAGGTTGTCTTGGAGGCCCTGGAAGATGATAGCCATTTAGGGGCGCGCACAGTGGAGAAATCCGGACGGGCGGTCTTAGAATGCGTTTTTATTAAAGCAGTTCATAATAATGGATTTGCTTAATTACATTTCCTGGATATAGGAAGGGAAATGGGTTATATATAAATGGGCTTCGGTAACACTTCCCGGATGGAAGAAGGGATGTGGAAGCATATGTTTTGATCAAAGCATTTTTATGATAATGAAAATGTCTTTGAATACATTTCCTGAATATAAAAAGGGAAATGGGATAATTGATAAAGGAAAAGCTTTTTATGTTAATAAAATTGGCTTTCAAAAAGTATATGGTTTGTTAAAGCAATTCATGATAATGAATTGGCTTTTATAAATACATTTCCTGGATATGAGAAGGGAAATGGAAGTTTTGAAATAAAAAGGATAAGTATTTATAAATACTTTATGTATCAAGTAATCCTCAGTCCGGGTGATATTTATATTATCCGGAAGTATATCGTAGATGTATGTATATGTATAAACTGGGTGCCGAGGGTCTAATGAATCCCGACGATCGACCGTGCCGCATAGTAGTGTATCGGGGGGGTTCCTTGTTTGGATTTCGCTTTGCGAGACACCCCACGCATGAATATGGCACTGTGTTGAGACTGGGGAGAAGTTTAATCCTTAGTGCTCTTATATTATTAAATGTTATGATATATATATTATATATCTTTCTGTACTGAGGGACTGGCGGATCTCAAAGATCGACCTTGCTGCATAGTAGTGTATCGGGGGGGTTCCTTGTTTGGATTTCGCTTCGCGAGACACCCCACGCACGAACATGGCATAGCGTCGAGATTAAAGTGAAGTTTGGCCCTTAGTACATTTGTTTGACTATCTAGGTTAGATAGTGGTTGGGTGATAAACTATTTCAGCAGGGTAGCTTGACTAGAATGTTCTAGATAGATGCGTTAGGAGTGCACTATTAGCAGAGAGGTGAGGGGTATCTCATGGGAGTGCGATACCAAACTTAAATATGAGATAAAACCTTTTTCAAAATAATAAGGCATTTATGCACTTGCAAAATATTTTCAACATTCGGGGCTCTGACCCGTTTATCTACTTCTCCTTTCTTGCTATATTATATATATATAGGTGTCCAGACACAGGGACGCCTGGATGACAATTCCTTCGAGTCTGTCGTCAGCTGCAGCAGCTGTGGATGCGTGCAGGTTTTTGATAGCCGCTTCCATCATTGTACTCTAGATAGGAGGTACTGTATAAATATTCGGGCCAATGGTCCAATTGCATTTAGTTATTCTTTCAGTACAGCATTCGATATGGTTGTATATTTGGACCGAGTGTTCGGTTATTTTAGTTCCTTTCATTTCCATTTCAGTTCATTACGCATTTAATTGTGAATGTTTTAATTTATGCGCTAAAAAGAGTAGTTAGATAAAAGTTTTTAACAGCCACCTAATAGGATATTAGTAATTAAATGGATTTTCGACAGTGATGTTAAGGATGATCCATTTGTGACTCCTGTTTTAATTTAATATTGGAGTGATCGCCCGGTATCTTATTAGGCGGGTTGTTACACATGTCAACGTGGATACATCCGGTCCACTGTACCAATCGATTTTGTTCCCATATATACACTGTTTTTGGTGTATGTGATTAACACCCACGTAATTGTAATCAACCAACATAAAAAGGGAGAAGATCTGGATGTTTTCTTCAACCTAAGTCTTGCCGGAAAGTATTTTGGTGCGCCGACACAAAATAAACTACCAAAATCAAGAAATACGATTTTTGATCCTTTTCTAAATTTCATAAGAGGGCGAGGAGCTGGCTCAGAGTAAAAATTAATGGTGGGTCGGTTTGTGAAAGTTGCAGGCAAATGTTTATGGTGAGTTGATTTTCAGAAAACATGGCACAATTCCATTTTCAAAATAAACCCATTTGAGAACTTTCACTCTTACTAACCCATCTCTCTCTCTTTCTACGCCATTTGCAAAAACAGTATTTAACCCATCTCTCTCTCTTTCTACGCCCTTTCTCTGTATTTACATTATTTAATAACAAAATTGTTTATATACAAATCATTTGTTATAAAAATAACAAAGTTATAAATACAACTCACAAAAAATGACTATGTTTATAACAAATTTATTTATATAAAACTGTTTTGTTATAAAAACAAAAAATATATATATAAAACTCACAAAATACTATAACAATTTTTGTAACTGTATAAAAATAGCTTTAGATAAAAAAAAAGTTTTTTTTGTTTTAATAAAGACCTTTTTTTACATTTTAACTCTTTTCTTATATATATAATAAGATTTTACAACAAATGGTTAGAAAATATTTCTCAGTTTTGAAAATAGTTTTGCTATAAAAATAGTTTTATAACAAAATGGTTGTTTTCATAACATAATTATTATTTTTTATATAAACACAGTTTTAAATAGAAAGTGTCTTTTATTTTAATAGAAACATTATTTTTATCTTTTAACTATTTTCCTTAAAAAATATATTAAATATTTACAAAATTGTTTTATATAAAAAATTTTTATTATAAAAATAAGAAAAGTACAAATAAAACTGACAAAAAATAACAAAGAAAACAATGTATATAAAACTGTTTTGTTAGTAATAAAACTACATATAAAACTGAAAACAATTATAACAATATTTGTTATTTTTTTTAAAATAAAACCATTTTTTTACATTTTAACAGTTTTCTTTGAAAAATATATATTTTATAACAAAATAGTTTAAAAAAAGTGTTTTCTCATTTTACTAAATAAAGACACATATCTTTCCCCAAACGTAAATATTCCTGTAATTAATGTCAATAACAATTTTGTATAAATAGTTACTTTTTTTTCACTTTTAATTATATTTTTTGTATTTTTATAACCAACCATGTTTATATAAATACTTTTTTCGTACAAATTTTTTTATAATAAAATAGTTGTTTTCTTAAAATAATTTTTTAATATAGAAATATCTTTTTATTTTAATAATAATAGTTTTTTGCATTTTAAGATTTTACTTTGGAAAAAATATATTTTATTTATAAAATTATTTTTACGACAAAACTGTTTATATGAAGTTTAAGGAAGAAAACAGTTTATATAAATTTGTTTTGTTACAAAATAATAAAACTACATATAAAATTGAAAAAACTGTAACAAATTTTTTAACTATATAAAAACAGTTTTATATAATTTTTTTTAAATATTACAGTGTTTTTTTTACCATTTATACGTTTTCTTTAAAAAATATACTCTATAACAAAATAGTTAAAAAACATGTTTTCTCATTTTTTTTAAATAACGATACATATTTTTCCCCAGAAGTAAATATCCTCATAACTAATGTCAACAACTGTTTTATATAAACAATTAGTTTTTTGTTACTTTTATTTATAGCTTTTTTTATTTTTATAACAAATCATATTCATATAAATAGTTTTACCTATCATATAACTCATTTTTTACCTATCAACTTTTTTATTGGAAAAAAATATATTTTATAAAAAATATTTAAAAAAAGGTTTTTTCTCCGTTTCCTAAATAAAAAAAATATATTTTTGCCTGAAAACTGAATATCCCCATAACTAATGTCAATATGTTCTTCAAATGGTTTCTATCATTTTATTTTGTACATCACCCAAATCTTTCTACGCAACTTACTATATGTTTGCATGTTATTGAAAAGTTGTGTTCATTATATTCCTTGAAGTATACAGATTCTTTAAGTTATGTGTGAGTAAGAATATCAATGGAGGTTCATTTGTGTTAATCCCCAGCTCAACTATCTGCTCTTTTTCGTTATCTTTGTTTATCCCTCTTTATTTAGTTGATTATATCTTTTATTTGGGTTTCTTAAAAGAACAACAACAAAAAACTGGGAAAAAAAACATGGAGCAAACAATCAATGTACTACTTATAAACAATTTTCAATTTTGCTTTGTTTCGTTTTGTAAATAAAAAAATCCACTCAATGTCATATATGTTAGTGGAAGAGTTGACAATAGAAAACATAAGTACCATAAAGGTGCTTTGTACATATCATTTGCACAAAAAATAATTTTTACCCGATTGAACTTTTACTTCATTTTAAACCTAAATTTGATGCATGTTTTTTTTAATAATTTGGATTTTTAAACTATATTATATTCGAGGATAATATAGGTATTTCCATTCATTTCAATTTATACGTGTTTCCCACCATATTATTAGAATTTCAAAGTTCATGATTATAACTACACTCATTTTTAAAAATACTAATTAAAATTATATATTAAATTATTTATTAGAATAAAATATTTCAAAACACATTAGACCCGCCCGTACATCGCACGGGTCACCACTAGTATATATATATATATATATATATATGTACCATCATCCATACTGATGACCAAGTGTACATATCATATCTGATGTACAATGGACATGCACATAATACACCCGTCTATATATATCGTCGATAAAACTGCACCATGCTATCATCTTCCCAGTGCCCGGCTCACGTAGCAACTGGGGACCACCACGGTGGGGCTAAATGACACCTATTTGGTGGTAAACTCACACACACGACGTCCCGGAAAGCGGTCATAGCTTCAAATCGGCAATGAGACGAAACATACCCACCACGTCTCATCCCAAAAATATAAATCAAGTAATAACACACGGGACGACTATGACCTGGGGAATATCCACACCATGCTCCTTAAGACAGGATGCTCACCCTCTGCGCGGAAACTTCCCAATGATAGCATGAGCGGGGTATGCTTAACCACATAAGTACGTATATCCTTCACATGAAAAATATACATACATCCATATGATCCCATCATATGATCAAACATTAAACCATCATATACGGTTTAAATATCCATACCATGTATGTCCACAACATAAATATATCCATATATTCATATCAATATAGATGTATACACATATATATTCACATATCCATATATTTATATATATAAACTAATGGCGTTCATGTGTATAAGATATCTATGTACACTCGGCTATAAGTATACATAATCCTCAATATACAAGCCGTCACCACAATTTTCATTAAATTTACCTCGATACGTGAATACAATTCCTCACTTGAAACATATTCAATCAATTTTTCCTATGATGAATAGTCTCCCAAACAACATATATATATATATATATATATATATATATATATATATATATATATATATATATATATATATATCCAACATTAGGGTTATCACCCCAAGTTTAGTGTAGGAAACCATCACTACACATACCATCTATATCCGAGAGCACATTAAAGAATCTAGTAAAAATTTTGACTACTGGTATACACCTAACTAATAGTTATTAGCCTCCCATCACATTTATACTTACAATTTGTCTATAAGTAAGATTCTCAATCCCAATGGGGTTTCCCCACAATCTCTATACACATCTCCAAATACATACTTAATAATATTTTCCCTAATTTTCCAAAGAAGTCCCCATGTTCACAATGTGTAAGAAACCCCCTAGTATCTCCAAAACATATCTCTTACATCATAAAAGAAGACCCCAAATCAATACACGCAACCAAAAAGGGTTTGAAATCACCATAAATAAAATTCCTCAAAATGCCCTATTTCCGAATCGATTCGGCCCTATCCCGAATCGATTCGGCCTATCGATTCGGGTCCAAAGACCTGGGCTTCTGTCTCAGGCCGAATCAATTCGGCTTGGGTCCGAACCGATTCGGTCAATGCAGACCTGCAAATTTGCCTAGACCGAATTGATTCGCTTAAGGGGTGAATCGATTCGGGTCTGCAGATTTTGAAGGGTTCTTATTCTTCATCAAAACCCACGAATTCTAAACCCTAAATTTTCATTTCTAACTCTTAAACCTTCATCAAATCATGATTCTAAGCCAATAAATTGACCCAAAGTTGATCACAACCATTTCTACACCATTAAACCCACATTTAAACATTTATTTCAAGATTAAACCCAAAAATTTAGGTTTTGATATTAATACCCAAAAACCATTTCTTTAACCCACAATTTATGAAATCAAATAACAAATGACTTATTTAGCAAGGTTAAACACTTGCCTCAGATTTGTAGAGGTTGTATCGTCCTCGACGTCACGTTTGGGCCGGAATCTCCAATCTTTTTATCCTCTCTTTCTTCCTTTCTTATTCTTTTCTCTCTTCTCTTCTCTTTTCGTTCTCTTTCTCTCTTTCTCTAAATGAGAAGGCTTAATCCGTAAGGCTCTTAAACCTTAAAACATCAGTCCCAATTTTAATTGTTAATACACACTTTAAATGACTCGTTCAATCCAATTCAAGTCAAACTAACTTAAAATATTTCGGAGCCGAAATAAAACCCAACGACAGTCATTTTGACTATCTCGACCCTTTCGGGATCGATGGTACACTCGAAATAATCATTCGGAATACTTTGAAATGTCCTCTATTTTTGGACTTCAATTCCCAATTTTAGAATTCTCCAATTTAATTAGATTTTATTTTCCCAAAAAATTAATTTCTCACTCTCCAAAGTCAAGGGTTGTTACAATTTGCATACTTTTTATCCTTTTTAGCCTTCTTAGCCATGCTCATTATTCAGCCATTTAAGTACGTATTGTGTTTAGATCCGAGAATGTGATAGACATTCTTTAGACTTTAGATTATTCAACAAATACAGGGTGATGGTTCGAACACCCTCTTTAGAACTATAATAATAAACACTAGATCTTTTATCCCTTCAACACTTTATATTGCTATGAACCTTGCCTACTAACAGGTTTTCTATCCCATTTCCTCCAATGTTTGATCCAACGCGATCCTTAGCTTTTGGATTTTATTGGAATATTTATAGTTATAAGCTTTTGATGTTTTACTTTTCAGTATTTCGGTGTTTCCATTTCTCTCTCATTCTCTCTCAACCTGAATCATTGAAGACAGAGCCTAGTTGCGTGCACACATGAGTGGAAAATTAAAATTCACACATATGGTTCATAGTTTTGACAATGAAATTCATAAATCATAAATCACACTTACTATTCAGAGTTTAGGGTTTTGTAAATCACACATACTATTCCTAAATCATAAGACAGGTTTGTCAATTCCATTCATAAATCACACATATGTTCAGAGTTTTGTAACATATTTACGTTAGCTGTATATGAATCATTGTTACTTTTCATTTTAGTGTGGTATTATCGTTTCATGCAAGTATTATGCTAAAAATTTTACTCAAATTCTTCATGTTTGAATCAGTACAATTCTAACTCTTCTTTAAAATCAATTAATGCTTTTAATTAGGTATTTTTTGATTTTTTTGCTGTTTAACTTTCAAATAGGGAATCTTATTTGAGATATGACAATTAGAAATTGATAAGTATAATTGCCAATGTTTTTTTGTTATTTCCCACCATACTTAATTTGATCTATCATTGTTATTATAATTTGAGCAGAGTTGTGAAACTATTCAGTATAAATGGATAAGGAAATTATAGGCCTGGATTGTCATTTTTTGTTTTTTGACTACAATAATCTTACTAGTGATTTTTATTGCACATCGGTTTATGTGTGATACTGAATTTTTTATTCGGTTGGATTGAATTAATATTTGAGTAATCTCATATGTCGTAGCTTGATGAATGGTCTACTTTGGAGTTCTCAAGTTCTTTGTCTGGAGTGACTCATTCTCTACTCAACTCCTTGCGTCGGCTTCCAATTATTGCAGATCTTTAGGCAAATACAAGAGAGGCAAGGGAGGCTCTGAACTCGACAATATATATGATGTAAATGATAGGTGTCAGTGTATAGAGCTTAATGTCAATTGAGTTAGTACAGTAAATTCTCTGAATTCATTGTAGCTAAGAGTTTTTCCTCTGCTATTTTCATAAATGAGTTGTTCTCATATAATTTATTTTCATAAATAAGTTTTTCTCATATAATATATGTTGTTTATGTCTTGTCCTTTAAACGAGAGAGTGTATATTCATATTTTTGTGATGCCAGGACCAAGAGTTTTAGGAATGGCTCGAAAAGAATGGCGTGTTCTACTCTTCAACCACAGTGCCAAGATCTATCCTCATGTTTTTACTATTTAATCTCCTTTTATATGGAAGGTAAGAACTCTAGCACACTTTTTTTCCAGATTAGTTGGGAATGATGTGTGTTAAAACATGACACTGATTTGTGATTTACCCCAACATTAGATTTCATATAAGTTATTCATGCGTATTCACATGGATTTGTGAACTACCCCTAATGTTTACATAGTTTTGTAATGATTGTTAAGATGATTCAACATGTTTTCATTCTCCACATTAACTTCGAAATCTATCGATTCAAGGGTAGACTTGCGTTTGACTGGTTTCTCAGAGTAGGAGGAAGATCTCTCATCCACCTTTAGAATTGAGCATCACCATTTACTTATGTTATGATTCTATAGATTCTACAGATTCATTAGGACTAAATTAATAATTCATCTTCTCGAGAATCAATTTTAGGCATAATATTTACAGTTTTCCTTCAAAACAAGAAGTGAAATGAAAAAATGCATGTGCAAGAGGATACTGGCGCAAAAGAAGCATGGTTGGTAGTGACACTGGTAACATTGCATGTATATTTTGATTCATATATGTACCATGTATATTTTGATTCATAATATGTACCACATATATTTTGACACTGGTAACACTGGTAGTACTTACAAGAAAAGCATGGTTAGTAGCAATATCTGAAGGCTCTGCTCTACATGTAAAATGGAAACATGCTAATGTGATTGATCTTAGTTATATAGTAATCCCAGTCCTTGAATGAACCTGATGAGGAGCTTATTGTTGAGGAGATAGTGTCGAAGAGCTTATTGCTGCTTTGTAGATATCAATTTGAGAGAGGGTAATTTTATTTGATGTGTTTTCTATTCTTTCTCTATATATGAGTTCATGTTTCTATTTGATCGAAGGTTATTCATGTGAGTTTACTTTTTTTACTTTCTAACATTTTTACTTTCTATCAATCATCTCTCTTTCTCCCTCTCTAAAGTAATTTACTTTCAAAAGCCTCACTCATTTACTTTCAAAAGCCACAATGCAGAATAAAATTTAAATAATCAATGAAGATTTGACACCGTTGTACATTTATCATTCAACGCGTGCGAACCTCTTTGAATATACCCATGGAAATGCATATTGTTGATGAAACCAAGGAAATTTAATTTTTATTTATTGGGTTTTATAGGAGTTCATTTTTATATTTGATGAAATTTCTAGATAGTTGTAATTATGATTTCTGATTAGTTTTAATGTATTTAATATTATGCTTCATTGTTACTATTCTCGTATGACAAAAATTAGTATAAGAGATCAAGGAAAAATATGATAAAAGAAGTCGTCAAGGTTATTGACTTGGTATGTTGACTCAAGAATGGTTACTTGATCTTTCATGTTTTGATTCCTCTGGAACTAATCCTCTTTCTAGTACCTCTAGAACTAATCCTCTAATGTATCATTTTGTGTATGTTTGGATTAGGATGATTATGATTTCGATGATGATCAATACTTTATCTTTTATGTTCTACTCTATTAGCGAGGGAGGCATTGCTCTTGTTGAGTCTGTACATGGTTCAGCACCTCATATCAGTGGAGAGAATATGTAGAATGCAACTGCATTGATTTTGAGTTAAGTATCCATACTTCCAATCCAAGATGCTATCATTTTTAATTTTTCATTAACTTCATCGCTAATTTTTTTTATATTATATAGATTTGAAATATAGAATTGTTAGTTGTGAATGATACAATTATTGGTTATATATATCTAATAAGCAGATATTTAGAAAGGTGATTAAGATGTACCAATGATGTCGGGGATGATTCCATTTCCTTTTTCAATATTTTTTTTTGTAAACCAAGCTTTGTCATTTTTTTGTAGATAATAGATCCTACATAGGGGATTTATTAGAAAAACAATAACAATATTGCTAGGTAAAAATATTATGCAAGATGTGTTCTTGACAATGGTACTATGTGAATTTCTATATACAAACGAGGCAAAACCTATTATAGAGTATGTGCCGTAGGCATGTGGAGATTCTTTACTATTGTATTTTGATCTGGGTTTTGATGTTTGTTTAAAATTTTCTCGCAATCTTTTATGTGAATATTATAGGCGGATTACAAGATTATTCGACACATTAAAAAAATTATGTTGGACTATTTTATATTTTTTAAACAAGGTGGATAGTCTTATAGAGAGGAAATTCTATCCAAATTTTTTAAATTATTTACAATTATTTGTGTTGAATAAAAAAATATTTTTGACTTACAATTTTGGCACCCAATTTGACACGGTTAACAAGTTTGACATCCAATTTTGACACCCAATTTCTAACACGACTAAAATGATAATACACGATAACACTACTCATGAACATGAGATCAAACATCATATAACACTAAAAAAAATTATTTGCTGTGAACTAAATATGTTGTATGCCATATAAAGAAAAGATATTAGGGCTATTGTTTTTTTTAAATTACACTGTTTTGTTGAGGAACAAAAAAAATTTCGTTTAGTAATTAGGCACATTTGGAATTTTTTGTCGTTTTGAGATTACGTCCTTTGGAATTTTTCGTCGTTTCGCGATTATATATTTCGAAAAATATTCGTACCATGGTGTATGTATGTATGTATGTACATGAACACGGTGTTTGTATGTATATATGTAAAAAAAATTATAAAAATTTTCCAAGTTTTTAAACTAATAGTTTTGTACAATAAGTTATTTAAAAAATTGTCTATCTGTTGCGAACTAAATGATGTATGGTCCAATCAGCGATGTACACTTTCAAAAATTTGCATCGTGCCAATCAATTAAATTATTTATACTCGATTAAATAATTTTGAAATTTTTTCGTTCTTCATAAATATTGACCACGATTGACATTTTGAAAAATTTACTATAACAGATATTTTATGACTTGACCATAGGATTCATACTCAAAAGAATTATCATCGGGCCTTCAGGCACGCGCACGACTTTTGAAATTATGACCATTTTTTTTAAAATTATACTTTGTGTTGTTGGGGAACGAATTTTTTTTTCGTTTTACAATTATCTACTTTCGAAAATTTTGTTGTTTCGCAATACGTACTTCCAAAATTTTTGTCGTTTTGCTATTTCGTACATTCGAAATTTTCGTCGCTTCGCGATTATGTACTTTGAAAATTTTCAGCATGCCTTCAGGCACGGTCATAACATAGTATATATATATATATATATATATATATATATATATATATATATATATTGTGGCGGAATTATATGAAAAATCAGAATAACTTGGGTCGACAAATATCGGTCCGACACCTAAGACTTAGGTCCCATAAATATATATAAGTTTTTCACACCTACAACCTCATGACTCACATAGTATGTCATCCGTAATTATTCACATATGGTTTGCATTTCATATAAACACGCAAGAAAGTATAACCCTCACTAACGGGTGAAAATAAATAGATCCAAAAATACCGGATCGCTCATAAAACCATAACAACAGATAAGAGTATTACATGCATCAAACCTAATTGACCCTATAGAATGTCAAGACCTCTGAAGTCTTTGATCGTATTCCCTTTGGCTAATGAGGATCATCAAAATCATATGTTACACTCTATCACGGATTACCAATCATACTCCAATCCATATTAGGACTAAAGGGTTCACATAGGCGTTCTTAGGTATCCAACATACCCCGAGTTTAAACCAAAAAACTAGATCCCCCTATTAGGTATTCACGTTGCCAAACTCGTCTTATAACATAACAAGATAGATATACCCCTGATGCACGTAACAATAGCCCGATCTGTAAAGGCTTCAATTCTTGGTGTTATAATGTACTTAACTTACATATGGACAATCGATACAAAAATAAGGTTCATGGCTAATTCTAAATCTCCCCGAAGGATATAAGCCCTACGTTTAGTTTCACTAAGTCCGAAAACACCTTGGACATCCAATGATAGTCCTTTATCCTCCCAGCCCTCTAATTATAAATCTTTGATACCTCTTAGTAAGACTCATTGGAAATACAAAAATATAAGCAAAATACAAAACCGGTCACACGTTTCTATTTAAAAGTCCGTTGAACTCGCAATCATTTCCCAATAAGGAAAAAAATTTAAGTTCATTTTTCAATTTATTTCAAAACCAATTTCCATTTTTTTTAATCAAGGAAGAGTTCCAAAACAAAATTCTGAACCACACTTTATCAAAAGTGTAAACTCATTACTTTTTCTTTATGATAATGAAATAACATTCACATCATACAATTTTATATGTGCATGGGCTATATATAGATCCCTATTTTAAATTTATGAGCTTCTTCTAAGATAATTCTAATGTATTCCTGTGTAATCAAGAAAATGAACCCCCGTTCGATAAGGGCTTTTGAGTAGACAAAACTCTCTCCTCACAATTATTAGAGCAAGAACAATAATTAATCCTATATATTTCATCTATTAATAAGCCAAATGGGGATGTCTTCAGTGCCCGTTTACTTAGGGACAACCTTAAACAAGATACACAAGCAAACACAAGCTCTTAAAAAATTGTTAATATAAGCATCAAAATTGATGAAAGTGTCACACTCACCTTCAAAGGGAGCGAGTCAAACACATAAACATTATAAGGTGGTCTAAACAAACATTGCACAAACCACTCAATAATCGAAACAAATTACTCGATGAACAAATAAATCATAATTGCCTATTGAAATAATTCATAAATAAATTTATATTGCTAGAAAGATCCATACTTCATTTTTCACTCAAGAATTGAAAAAAAGATAAAATTGAATATTTTACCATATTTTCAGGCATTCAAAAAGCAACGCCTAAAATGTCAAAAAATTTCCTTAAATGGAGATCGATAATTACAAATATTATTCCATGTTATGAATAGTGTCAAAAACCATATTGGGTTGTTCTTTATTTATTGAAATAGCCTAAAGTTTTATTTTTGCGAAAAAAATGTGGGAAACATATTGTCCATCGCATTTTCTAAGAAAGAACCCCAAAATTTTAATTTTAAGCCTCCTTGTTAGGGATACCATATCTTCGTCAATATTTATCTAAAAATTGCAAATTAAAACAATTATGTATGAAGAAATTAAGTTCTTATTGTTCACATGGCCTTTAAAATCGTGTCCAAAGTTACCTCAAAAAAATATTCTTCATCACGTCAACTCAGAATTTTTAGATTTTGCAATTTTTTTGGAGCCCAGTTTGAGAGCTTATATCTAACTCATTGTCTACAAAAATAACGCCTAACATATACAGTTGAAAACCTATCACGACACTTATGAAAAAATATTTGGATTAATAATGCTTTAAACTCATTAAAGCTGAGCCAAAACTTGACAAAAAATGTGATTTCCATGAGGCTGTCAATTAAAAACTAAAACGTTGAAAAATCATATCTCATTCATTGTCACTCCGATTTCAATTGATAAGAACCTAAAGGTGTTTCATTTATACCCAAAATAGATGCATTTTAGTCTCTAGTTCACGTTGAACCTAACCTTATGTTGGCATTGGTCTATTTTGCAGGTCAAAATTGGTCTCTGCTTTATCTCTCAGTCATATCATAATCTTTTTACTTTCTCTGGTGGATATTAAGTGGGTTGTCCCTATACTCAATGTTACGCCTATGGATTTTTTATATATATTGGTGCAAATTATATCTCCTGATCTCTAAAATGCCAATCTACAGTTGCTCGATCTAGCTCCGAGGCAAAATACCATGCTTTGGCTTATACAACTTGCTAAACTCATATGGTCACTCGTTTAGTAAATGAAATTGGTCTTCTGATCCAACAAGCTCCAATTCTTTTAGTGTTAATCTTAGTGCCTTGTACATATCAATTAATCTTTTCATGCATGCCAAACCTAAGCACGTTGAGTTAGACTGTTAATTTTTTCATGAACAAGTTGCTCGTGGTTCTCTAACCACTCAATTTGTTACTTCTCATGCTCAAAGGGATGATAACTTGAACAAACTATTTCTTTGAATACTCATTTTATCCTCATGTTTCATGCTTGGTGTTTTTTCATGAGTTATACTCGGCTGAATTCGTCTGAAAATGTAAGGCTTGCCAACTTCATGGAAATATGATCCATGCCCCATAGGTAGAATTACACTCTCTGTCAACACCCTATTTGTTTTATACTCGGGGCGTTCGACCTAGTGGGGGCAATACACCCTTCTTCGAGAGGCAAGATATGGATACTGGTAGCAACGGAGTGTTTTACAAAATGGGCCGAGGCGATACCACTCAGAAGAGCAACGGCTGGGGTGGTGAGAAACTTCATCAGAGAATACATCATTTTCCGTTTGGGGATCCCAAAGGTTATTCTTTCAGATAACGGTACTCCCTTCGTTAATTCCGAAGTAACAGTGCTCACGGACAAGTACTCCATCGTTCATCACACCTCAACGGTGGCATACCCAAAGGGCAATGGTCAGGCCGAGGAAACTAACAAAACCTTGGTTAATATTTTGGCCAAAATGATGGAAGACTTTCCAGGGGCGTATGATGACAAGATACCAGCTGTTTTGTGGGCCTATCGAACAACAAAGCAGATTCCCACAGGATATACACCATTCTCCCTTGTTTATGGGGCCGAGGCAATCCTTCCAGTAGAGTTAAAAGTTCCCTCTGCTCGATACGCCTTACGAAGTAATATGCTCCCTCAAAACAGACATGTATAGTTGGAGGCGGTTGATGAACACAGAGATAATTCGATGCAACACTTTCAAATGTATACAAAATAACTCTCCAAGGCATACGATAACTTGGTAAGACCAAGGAAGTTCGTGGAGGGAGACCTCGTATTGAAATCAGCAGTGAAGCATATGAGAGGGCTTCCTCTACCAAAGTTTGCAGCCAACTGGGAGGGACCTTTCGTTGTGAAGGAAGCTCATGATTCAGGTTATTGTTTAATTTCGATGTTAGAGGAAGACAAGCCATTTAAGATTAACAATAAATGGCTAATGGTTTATCATGTGTAAATAATCAAGTATGAACCACTTTTATAACTGGTTGTTGTTATGAATATACAAGTTTTAGTTATGACTTGAACACAATGAAGGAATGGCAGGAATGTAGAAATTTATGACATACAAAAACATTCATAACACATGGAAGAATTAAAAGCACAACACATGGAAGAATTGAAAAAACATATATTCTTCATTCATGAATAATGGAGTATTACAAAAAATTCGTAGCTATCTCCCAAGAATTACATAGGTAAACGCAGATGGAAGATATGTATACAAGAGACAATTAGCCTAAGAGAAACGATAAGTCTGAGGAAGAGAAAAAATCTTCAGGAAGGCCCGAAGAAGCTGTTGTGAAAGACCGTTGTGCGTTAATAGAAACTTCTAGCCTCATCTGCACTTGTGTACGTTCAATGAAGAGCCTCTCTCATTTCATCTTGGCTATGCACAAAGCTTCTTTGGCATACTTTACTTATTGATCCACTGCTTCCAAAAGAGGCGTTAAAGCGACCAACTTAGCTTCCTCAGCTCGCTGGTCCTCCTGGTGCTTTCGTAACTCTTCCCTCTGGCCGATCAGTTGTTGGTTCTTCAAAGTTTTCAAATGTGTTATGAGCCAGTCAAAACGGAAACCATCACACCCCAGCTCCCTCAGAAAACCCAGAAATTGGTTAAGGAGGGATTTGGTAACGCTTACAGTAGGAGTACTGGCAATTTCAGAAACAACGATCGCCATGGCTTGAAGTGTGTGACTCATCACGTTAATATTGGAATGTAGGAAATCTGATGTGAAGGTCTCAGGTGACGATTCACCAGCTGTTCGATCACCAGGCAGTGGTTGACAGGCATTTGAGGAGATTGTCGAAGCACCATCAGGCAGAAGGCGTGAGGAGCCAGATCAGGAAGGGGGAGTTCGCACCCAGATTTTTCTCTCTGCAGTAACACCAGTCGTGGAACCTTGATCATCATGATCAGAGTTTTGCGAAATAGTAGGTTCCTGAGGAGGTGAGCCTATAGGCGAAAGAGAAGGGAGAGAATTCTCCCGAGCAACCTGAAAAGAGATAGAATGCATAATAAGTTTATGAAAAATTTTAACAAGCGTTTTCATTGTTAAGTCGCTGTTATAAGGTGGAGTTTATGGAAAATCTTAACAAGCGTTTTCGTTGTTAAGTCACCATTATAAGGTGGAGTTTATGGAAAATCTTAACAAGCATTTTCGTTGTTAAGTCACCGTTATATGGTTGAGTTTATTAAAATGTTAACAAGCATTTTCGTTGTTAAGTCATCGTTATAAGGTGGAGTTTATGGAAAATCTTAACAAGCGTTTTCGTTGTTAAGTCATCGTTATAAGGTGAAGTTTATGGAAAATCTTAACAAGCGTTTTCATTGTTAAGTCACCATTATAAGGTGGAAGTTCATGAGAAATAACAAAAAAATGCATATTTATACCTTAGTCACTATAGGGCTAAGAATGGGAGCCACGGTGGCAGCTGCAGGGACAGGAGCTGTTGGGGATGGGATCATTGCCTCAGATGTCATAACGGGGTCCTTGTCCGCAGGGTCCTTAGCACTCGGCAAGACATTCTCACCAACATATGGCACCAGGGCCAGCATACGGGGTTCACCGGGAGAAGATAATGGGCTCCCAAGCAAAGACCCAACACAAAGGGGTGCAGAAGAACCACTATGCTGGGCAAAAGCACTAACCCAGTCCTTGACCACATGAGGACCACCAAGATAAGTAGGTTGTACCAGATCAAGAGAAAACTGTGACATGAGGGCAAGAGTTAGAAAAGAGGAGTAAGCATAGAAAAAAATAAAGAAGTATCTCTACCCGCTACTTACCTCGGTTATGGTGCTAAAAAGGGGAATGGCGGTCGAAGGTCTCACCAGCATCATTGGAAGAAGAATGTCTGCTAACAATGAGGATCTTTCAACCTGGGGCACCCAAAACATCTCGAGGTTCAGCAAGACAAATAAGTAAAAAGGGTGGTACCAAAAAGAAGCTATAACAAATAAGTTGTAGAGGAAATCATACCTCGGGCTCACTTTCCTCAATAAGAACAATGGGAAGAGGAACATCAGATGAAGTATGTAAATCAGAGGGAACTGAGAGTGTTATCTAGGGTTGTGTTACCTCTGGGGGTGAAGAATCACTCGCAGGCTCAGCGGCATCACCTCCCATAATAACTTCCCTAGCACGATAGGAGCCTGAATAGCGAGAATAAGTGAGCCCCGTCATGGGGGAACGGGGAGGAGTCACATCGGTATGAGAAACACCGAAGCTCCCCCCACAAAAGGGCTCACGGGAGGACTGGGGGGGTTTGGTCTTTCCATTTCAATCCCCTGGACCACAGTTGTCAAGAATAAATAAGCAAATGCAGCCTACCTTAAGCAAAAAAGAGAATGAGAAAATCAAGTATACATACCTCCGATCCAGAGGGGGAACGAGAAGATATGACCACATGCGAAGAAGGAGGAGTAGAAACAACAGAGGGGGAAAGAGCGAGATGCACCTCAGGAGTTCGATGTACCTCAGGAGTTTGCTCCTTCTGAGACTTGGTGGTTAGAGTCTTTTTCCTTGTCCCCGGTGCACCAGTCCCAACATCTTGAGGAACCCTTGAACTCTTTATCCTCCTTGTCGATGGCCCCGTGGGATCAACCAACACCGCGGGAAAAGCAACCGAAGGAGGAACAACGACAGCGTGCTGTTGATACTCAGTATTAATCCGATCTATCTCCGCCTGGTCTTTCTTCCTTATACGCTCAGCCATCTCGGTAGACATGGGGGGGGGGGGGTGGAACGGAAGCTATGGGAAGGGATGCCACGGGAGTCTGGGGCTTCTGGGACTTAGACTTTGGCTTTGATGTCCCACTCTTGGCCGTTTTCTCCTTTTTGGAAGGTGGTTAATAAGGCCCCTCGTCGGTAGTAGCTTCCATTGAGGGGGCAACCTTCTTCGGAACTGCAGGAGTTTTGGGTTTAGGTGTGGCAAATGGAACCATGGGATAAAGTGGGGGAAGCTCGGTGGGAGGTGATTTAGGGGTTGTAATTAAAGGGAATTCCATCCCAAGTACATAATTGCCTCTTAGCCCCAACTCTAGTGCAGAAAATGATGAAACGGGAGCATACACGGGATCTCCCTCAACAAACTCATCAATTGCAGCCAGTTGTTTCGGCCAGTATTTTGTACCAAACAGAGGGGTCACATCCCCTTTCCTAGTAATACTGGTAATGGTGACTCGCCCAGCCACGGTTGAACATATCCCCCACGCAGCGGTTGAAGAAAACAGAGAACATACCTCGCTAAAGGAGACTTTGGGGTTTGGCGATTGAAACACTGGACTTGGATCCCCCTCGTTAAACCCAAACTAGTGGCTGCATCGATTGGGATTATAATGCTTACTAGTATATCCTCACTCAGTAGAAGAAGGAAGATATCCCGGGGAGAACAAAAGGAACACGGCGAGCGAGGGATCCTCAATATCCAGGGTAGGGGCCTGTACCACTCTTGCTTCATGTTGAAAAAATTCACAAGTCTAAAAGAAGACTTCCTCCTAATAAAGCCTCAAGACAAAGTTCTCAAAATGGTCAATCACGGATATTATCTCCTTTCAGCTTTTCCTCCTATGATAAATAAAGGACCATGGAGGAATAATTGTTTCCCTCGAAGGAGGACTGTTGGTTTTGGCCGCTACGACAGGAAAGCGAAAGTAAAGAAAGCTGGTTAAAAGGACGCTGTTGGCAAAATTAGCCAACTTATAATGGCTGAGAGAGCATTCCATGTCGAACAAATTTTTATCCAGCCAGGTGTAAAGAGATCCCAAGGCAATTGCAGCAAGTGGAAGCTTTATGCCTCGGGCCAAACGAAGGGACATGTTGATAAGGTCCCTTCGGGGTTGGTCATCGAGTTTGCCCGTCAAAAGGAAATGGGAGAGAATCACAAGAATATAGGCAGGAATATCTAATGGTGTACCTTGACCAGGAGCATCTGTTGAAGAATTCCCTTCACCAGAACCCTTGAAGAAATAATTAATCAAGGGAGAGAAAGTAGGTTTGTTGGATGAACCAATGCAGCTTCGGCATATGCGATCCAACTCCAAATGATCGGCAGTCTCTTGAGCATCAAGAGCCTCATCGGTATAGGGATCATAACCTTTTGCATAGAGGCCCAAGAGCTCGTACACGTCTTCCAAAGTTATGGTGAACTCGCCCCACGCAGCGATAAACGTATGAGTAGTAACGTTCCATCGAGAGACTAGGATGGGAAGAGCAGCATTGTTCTTTGAAAGAGTGAAATCACCAAACCATTTAGCCCGTTGCAACCCCAGCTTGGTGAGAATATCGGCATAAGAACCTTGCATATGGTAGTTCCAGGCATCAAAGTGGGCGGGAGATCCCCCTGGCGCTTCGAAATCAATATGGGACCATGGGAAGTCCCCTCGCTCCAAGAAAAATCGCAAAGACCCCTCTAGAGGAAGAAAGACCCACTCAGAAGAATCCTCTTCTTCATCACCCAACAGTAAGGCATCAAACATAGAAGAAAAATGCACGGTCTTGCAGGCAACAAAAAAGTCATCACCCTCCCCAAATATAGGAGAGTGATGATAAAACCTCAGTTGTTCCTGGCGGGCAGCATCCAGGGGGGAGACAACAGTGGTGGTGGCAGACGGAGCACAAGTAATAGAGATAGCAGGGTTGCTTGAGGATGCCATGGAAAAGAATGATGAAGACAGCAGACAAGCTCCAAGTAAGAGCGGTTTAAAGAACGAGAGTAGAAGACCACGACCACAAATAGCGGTTTAGAGGATGAGAGGGAAAGAAGGCAAATAGGAGCTTGGCGACAATGGATTTCTTGTAGGTTTTTCTCTCTCTAAGAATCGAAGTCTGAAGAAGATAGTAACAGAGTAAGAAAAAAGAAAGGGAGGGTTTAAGTGTTTCGGATATAGTTGTTTGAAAATTTCAAAGTTGTCATTTCAGTCTCCCACCCTCATACGTGCAAGGACGCCTGTAATCATTTCCAATGAACATATGGCACCTTGGGAAGTGCTTTGACAGTTGATAAGACAATGCCATGTCACTTACGAAGTGACACCTGGGGAACACAAATCGTTGCCTTCCTATGCAAGATTGAGTTTTGGTGCCAAAGAAATTTTTTGTCAGACATATCTAATAGATTCCTAACGTAGAAGATACAATGTTCTCTCGTCATAATTCCAGGCATTGTTTAGTTATGACTAAAGGAGAAGAGGCCTGAATCTTTTCACACAAAGAAAGGTCCATCGGTTTGACACATTTCATGCGAACATTTCTTGTTCCAACAAATCTCTCCACGAGGGGGAAAATGTAGAGGGGGCTCGAAGGTAATATTAAGATTAGGGACAAATCCTTAATCAGCAACAATGTTTGAGATTAAGCAACCGAGGCAGCTGAAGCGTGAAAGCTCAAGCGTGGCAGCTCATATTTTAGCTTGTTGTATTAGTCATATTGTATTTTCATTATTGATGACTGTAAGCTATAACGGTTGTAATGACGTAATGATAATAATGAATGAGTTTGTATGAGGTCAAACGATACTTACGAGAGACCAGGCTTGGCAGGTCTTGGGAGATCTTTCATGCTCTATCGAATGACCTCACCGAGGGAACCTTAGAGGGACTTGGTTTGGAGGATTGAGAAGTAAGGCACCATTGGGCCTTGTCCTAACCATCTTAGATACACCTAGTAAAACACCGAGGGACCCTAACCGTGGAACCTCAAGAGGAGCAACTTGGAGTTCCATCGGGTGTTGAGTTATGAACCAAATAACCCTCTACTTAATGTCACATCTACTATTGGTGATGTCACTAGCCAGCTAAACAAATGTCAGACTTGCACTTGAGTAAGCCATCGTGGTATTTGGGCCTGTCAGGCAGTTGGTAGCCACTTCTGGGACAATAGCCCCCTGATACACAGTGGTTAGGCAAAAGGCATGTCTTGGCATTTAATATTTATGATATGAAGTCAACTAGTTCACCAGGCATTTGATGTTCTGACATAAAGTATGAGGGATGTCTTTCATAGTCTTTAATGACTGAGTTGCCTCGGGGATGGTGTGGGGGCTATTTAAGGACCCCAACCACCCCTGAGGGGATGATGATCTTTTTTGAGAACTCAAGAGTTATTACTGGAGATACACATCAGAGGGAGATATATTATTGCAACCTAGGGTTTTTATCCACTCACCATTGTTATTTATTACGAAGCTTTTAATACTTGAAAGAGATTCTTGAGGGTTTTTGGTGTGTTTATACTTGCCTACTGAGGGGTATCTAGGGTGATTACTTCTCTCTACCTCTATCTAGCTTACTTCTAAGGTTCATTACTATTTCTTGAGTTATACACGAGAGTTCTGTGAGTTTAAACTGAGTTTATCTTCATTGGGTTTGTGTTTGTATGATTCTATCATCAACCCAAGGTCTTGGACTAATTAACTTGTCATCACCATACCCAAGAAGGGGTTACACCTCCATTTATAATCTAAAGTAACCTCCTAAAATCATCATGTTTCAAGTTTGGTGTTGTTTTGCACTCCACACTCTACTTAAGGGGGTGTATTAACACATGTGATTCTAATGTTGCTCAGACTTCTTCCAAATCAGTTACTACACTCACAACTGGTGGCAGGTCAAATAACAACTCCTCTAATACAGGAACACCCTTGTTGATCTCAATCCTTCCTACTATATATTCCTCTTGGTGTTGTATTATAAATTGTATTTTGCGTAAACAACAAAGTATGTAATATGAATATATTACATGTTCTCTGCAGTTGATAAATCTTAAACACTCTTTAATTTGCTGAATAAAAAATGTGAGTATTTTATTAAAATGACATTGTCAGAAACAAGGGTATACAATTGAAAAAAAAGACCACAAAATATTTAGCAATTGAGAACAAACAAGGATATAAAATTGAAAAAATAAGACCACAAAATATTTAGCAATTGTGAAAATTGATATTTTTTCAATAGATTACAAATAACTTTCTAAAATTATATAAATACTTAATCTAAACATTGATTAAAAATTACTAAAGTTTATGAATCCCATTCCTAAAAAGTAACTACAACACATGATAAAAAAACTAAACAATCTTATATCGAGTTGAAGATGTGAGAAGAATGAAAATAATTAGGTTTCAATTTTACAAATATAAAAAAAAAAGAAAAAACATACACCATTTGTGCTAAGTCACCATCCATTTCCAACTTCAAATATCCCTTAAAATTTTTATTCTACCCATTTAACCTTGGTGAATCCCATATCCCTCTCTTTCTTCGATGAACTCCAGTCAATAACCATCCATTTTCAACCCCTAAAAATGGTTTTCTCTCTATGCTAAATTGAAGGTAAAAGTAGATGGTACTTGGCCCTATCCCTCGCAGATGTGTTGTGCTAGAGAAGAAGAATAATATATTATTTTCCATCGAATTACTCTCTCCCTCCAACGTGATAATTGATTCCTACCATTGTAAAGTGGTCCCAACTAGCCTGAATGAGGCTAACAGTTTCTTCTCAATCGGTGCACACTCCACCATGTGTAAGGGACTTTGAATATCCTTTTTCTAATAAATAGTTGCCAAGATATCAAAACTTTCGGCAAACTCCGGTGGGTGGACCTTAATGAAGGCTTCCCTATATCTGTCACACACCATCCTGGGTGCCTATACTGGTAAAACCACCTAATGTGGTAGTGGTAATGGTTGACGTGACTACGGTGGCCAGAAATGTTGATTCATAGCTTCCATCATGATGGAGAGTTCATCGGTAATAATAGTGGCAATCTCATCTAGGACTACCAAAGGAGGGGCCTATGGTTCCTGGAGTGCTGATGCGTCTCCTGCTGAGCGTCCTAATTTGCAGTCGGTGTGGTGAGACATCGAGGTCCGCCTTCCCTACCATTTGCCTTTTGAAAACAAGAGGGTTTCGTATTAGTAAAAATCACAGAGAACATAATTGTTCCTAGTAGACAATTTAATCAACACCTGATCCCCAACACTGAAGTCTAAGTATCTCCGATCTGCATTCGTATAGGTCTTTTACCTATTCTGGGTAAACCGTATCCTGTCCCAAATCATTCTCACTTTATCTAAGGTTTTCTGAATGAAATTTGACCCAATTAATTTGTTCTCCTCCACCACCAACAAGCATGAGGGTAAACGCTAGGGTCTCCAGTAAAGCGCCTCAATCGATGCCATCCTAATCGTGAACTGGTAGTTATTAATGTATGAAAATTCCACCAAGGGAAAATACTTCACCCAACTCCCCTTAAAGACTAATATGTTCATTCGTAGCATGACCTAAAATATCAAGTTCACCCTCCCTGTCTTCTCGTCAGTTTGGGAATGATATGAGGTGCTCAATGTCAACTTTGCCCTTAAAGCCTGCTGAAAGATCCTCCAAAAAGGGGACATAAATGTCATGTCCCTGTCCGATACAATGTTTAGAGTTACCTTATGTAATTTCACAATATCTACAAGGAAAATTATATCATACTTCTCTTAATTATACTTTATCCGGACTGATAAAAATGTGAGCCACCTTTGTTAACCTGTCGACGATCACCAAGATGGAGTCATGCCCCGTCTGTGACATGGATAGCCCAATGTTGAACTCCATGTAGACACTCTCTAATTTCCATAACAGAATCTCCAAAGTCTATAACACACCTGAAGGATGCTGATATATACTTTCCTTCCACACTATTGCCAACAACAATATCGGATTAGGGCTCAAAGCCTCCTCCATGACATTCGCCTTCTCTATGGTACTAAGTGTCTAACTAGTAATCCTTAAAAAAATTTACCCATCTCCTCTGCCTTATGTTTGACTTCCCACTGCGCGAATAAATACTATAGACTCTTATGGTCTTTGAATTGATTTAACTTCTCCCCCAAGAGGTAATGCTTCGACACTCGGAGTGCAATGAAACACGGATCATAACTCCAAGTTGTGGGTGATGTAATGTGCCTCGTAATGCTTTAGTTTTCTTGAAGAATAAGCTATTGAGCTCTCTTTGTTCATCGATACCCCTTGCATTCCCCTATAAGACTCATTTGTGAATATCTTATAGTCTATCCCTGCCCGAGGTAATGCCAGAATTCATGTGGTAGTCAGTCGAGCCTTGAACTCATCAAATTCTTGTCACCACGCATCATGCCATAAAAGTGGTACATCTTCTTTCGTTAACTTCATTGGAGTACCAGCTATATTTTAGAACCCCTGAATGAACTGACAGTAATAACCGACTAATACCAAATAGTAGCTTACCTCGGTGGATGTATTAGGTTGTCCCCACTCCATTAGTGCAGAATCCTTGCCCGGTTCCACTGATATCCCCTTCTCGGAAACAATGTGGCATAATAATTGCATCTTTTGCAACCAAACTTAACATTTCTCAAACTTTGCATAAAACTGATGGTCTCGATTAATAAATATTATGACAAAATAATATAAAAAATCCCCGAATACCTAATTCATCAAATCCATACACACCGCCAATATGTTGGTTTATCCAAAAGGAAAAACTGAAAACTCATCTGACCCGTATCTAATGAGAAACACCATGTTTGAGATATCCTGCTCCCGAACTCTTAACTGATGATAACTCGATCTCAAATGGAACTTAAAGAAATATGCAACACCACTCACCTGTTCAAACAAATCATCCATGCAATGCAAATGATATTTATTCCTTGTGGTGACATTGTTCAACTCCCTATAGTTGATACAATGTCACAAGGGTCCGTCCTTGTTCCTCACGAATAAAACTAGAGAACCCTGCAACGAAGTACTCCTCCAAATGAACCCTTGTCCCTATAACTTCTCAATCTGATCTCGAATCTCCCTAATCTCTAGAGGATCCATCTGATACGGTGTACGATCAATAAGTCTCATGCTCAGAATCAAACCAGTCACGGATTCTATCTCTTGACTAGGTGGAGACCCTAGGATCACCCTAGATACATCAAAAAACTTGCAAACTACTTCGATGGAATCTAGTGACACTATGGCCTCTAAATAAGTTCCTTCTTTAATATTATATAAGTGAATGCTCGACCCACCCTCGAGGTGCAAGCTCATAACTAGGTACGTCTATTGCCCCAAAATAACGAAGACGATGGCCCTACCGTATCAGTTATCACACGATCTGTGTGTATATAGACAATTCATCCCCAATATGACATCGTACTCATACATATATAGTACTAGTAAGTCATCCTCAAAAGTGAGTCGTCGTATCTCGACCCCTTCACCCCAATATACTAAATGTATGGGTGCCCCTCTACCCGTAGGTGAGTTTATGTGCAATATAATATCAGAAGAAAAATTTATCATCTCAGTCCATTGTGCAAAACCATTGCTAACAAATAAATGATATCCTCACGTGTCAAATAAATTATGACCTACATGCTAAGATAGGGAACACACCCTGAACATTTTAAACTGGCATTAGTCCTCTATCAGTGCGCTGTGGTACACCCATCAGTACTGCAGCTATGGAGGCTTCCCTTGATGGTGGACAGATGTCGCTGGTTTGACTGGTGCTACAACTCCTAGAGGTGGTAACTATTTGTGATGCCCCCGTGGCTCCGGATATCCTCTCTGACCACCCCACTGATGAGGTGACTAATTACCCAAGGGCACCGCCTCGATGTACGACCCCTATCCCTTTAAGTGTAATATCTCGTGCTAAATAGGCATCTCTCATCCTGTCGGTCCTGTTGGACTCGACTTTGCTAACCTTGGAGTTGATGGCCCTATACCACTAGACCTATTCTTAATGCCCATGGTCTATAGTCAAACCTATCACATAACTCATATATAGTCTAACTGTCTATGGAGTGCAAACCGCATAAGATGAAAAGAGGCCAACATCTACTTCTGTACTGGAGAACACTTCGCCATCCGTAAGTTCCGTTTAATATCCCTTTTCCACTTTCTCGCCACTAAAATTTTTGTATTTCCTATAAACTCTAGAGGTTGTCCCTTTACGAAGGTCTCCCTAACTCTATCCCACATTAACCAGTGCATGGGCCAGTATTTCCAAATGATGTGGTGGTGGTGGTTGCTGATAAGCCTGTGGTGATGGAAAGTGCAGGAGCACGACTTCCATCAGGGTGGACACTGCCTGGATCATGATGGTAGTTATCAATGATGGAGTGATAATGAGTTGCCATAATAGGGCCTAAGGTGGTTTTTGTGGCTCGAATTGAGCCTCCTCCTCTACAGTGGGTGTGACTATGTGCCTAGGTCTACCCCTCCTTCCACTTTCCATCTGAAAGCAAACAAGGTTCTAATTAATAAAAATTTCAAGAACACAATGAGTCCTGAACATAGGATCTACATAATGAACACAATACAAATTGTAAGGAAACTATAAGCTTGATGCCAATTGTAACAGCCCCCATCTTTTCATGTAAAGGTTGGTCAGACATGATACACCAAAGATGGGGCTTGTTTGTCAATTAACAACATTCTTAGCATCAACCCATATAAGTGTAATTGTTTTAAAAAATTGAATTTAAAATGAAATTTAAATTTCATAAATAAGACAAGTATAATTCCAACATTCACACAATATAAATGAATATCTAACATCAAACATAAGTATCTTAACTGACCAAAGTCAAATAGACTTCGGACTTATGCCCATATAATAATCCTAAAAGAAAAGGAAAAAAGATGATGTAGGGTATCAACCAAATATATAATCAAAAGTCCAAAGTCAGATCAACAAAGTGAGGCTGTAAGGATGACCTGTTAACATTCTTGTTATCCCTGCCTAGGTGCAACTTGGAGGAGAAAACATTTAAATTTGGGTCGGCGCCCTAAAGTGTGCAAGAATTAACTTACTTATTTTTATGGTGCAAAAGTACAGTTAATTCAAAGTGAGTATTCCTATGAATAATGCTACTTGAATTCCCACACGTAGCCCGATATGGATATAGAATAAACATAATGACAATATATAGAGGCATCTAACACATTAAGGTAGTGAGACAATCTTAAATATGTTCAAGTTAATGTTTCCCAATTTACCCACATCATACTACCCGTAAGGAGAAAACATCTGTAACACCCTGTATTTCTGTACATTTAATATTTAATTAATTCGAATAATTTTAAATTACTTGTGTGTCATAATTTAATTAATTATGTTAGTATTTATATAAATATTAATCGGGATAATAAATGGTTAATATTAATGGATTTTGAATTACTAAGTGAATAGAAATAATTTATTTACGTCATAACGTCTATTAGTGACGTGGCATTTATTTATCTCAGCCAGGAGTCAGATATAAACTAAGTTAGGTGTGAGGTAGAAACTTTTAATAAATTAATTCGAATGTCAATTATGAGTACCCAGTTGAGTCCGGATGGGCCGAGAAAGTCGAAAAAGTGTACTCGGGGATAGTAAATGGGTCTCGGGACATTTTTGGACAAAACTAGGCCCACACGGGGGTGTTCGGGTCATTTGGGCTTGGCCCATTAATGAAAGTAGGTATTAGAGTGTTGAACGACATAAATCATATTCCAAACCTAGGGATTTGAGATAGAAATAAAGGAAGAAAATTGAGAGCAATTTGGGGAGCTTTTGAAGACAAATCAAGAGAGGGATATGGGTGTTCTTCATCAAAACTCCCTCTACCTCAACGGATCAGACTCTATGAACCCCAAAAGGAAAGTGGTTAACTTTCTGTGACTTTAAATTTCCCGATAATCAATTCATATCATAGTGGGGGTATCAAAAATCCGTTTTTGGGTGTGTTGACAATTAAAATGGTTTTTTCTAAATTAAAGTAATGTGTGTAGATTAATTACTCAATTGATGTTAGATTATAATATGGGACTGTTGGAATCAGATTATAGGGTGATAATTGTTAAGTATTGATGACAAATTTCGAATGTGGATAATGAATTGAAATCGGCGGAATCGAACCAAAAAAATACACAATTTGGTCAACAATAGATTTATGTAAATTTATTGATGAATAAAGGTTTCTAGGGTGTTTAGAACCTAATAATTCATGAATTTAATGTTGATTGTGTTTGGGAGAGAATTAAAAAGCTTGAGGTTTCAAAAATGGTGGAAACGGAATCGGGGAACGAGATGGATATCTTGTCGATCGATTATCGACCTAAGGAGTCGATCGATCGACCCCTTCAGTTATTGTAAAACATGAGATTATAGATATTTTCGTCACGGTCACGTGTGTCGTGACATCGTATTTTTTGAATTATTTTTTGATTTGTTATGATTTTTCTACGAAAGTGTGCGTTAGACCGACCTCTTTAGGAAGAAATAAATTTGGGTTATTTGGAGATGTCCGTAGATGAGTGAAGGACTTTGGAAAAATATTAAGATACGGTCCAAGTGAGCGAGTCGGGGTATATTGGTTGAGTATCACTAAGGTAGTAAATTAATTAAGCGATAAATTAATTAAATTAGTGTCAAACCATAGACTCGGGAAGGTAATAAATTAATTAATGTGTAAATTAATTAAATTAGTGTCAGACCATAGACTCAGGAAAGTACTATATAAATTAATGCGTAGATTAATTTAATTAGAGTCGGACCATAGACTTGGGAATATTTTAGGCTGGTGCTATGGATCTTGTACACGGTAAAGTCAGGAACTAATTATTATATATATACGATGTGGTGATATATATATATATATATATATATATATATATATATATATATATATATATATATATATATATTGTGTGCGTGTGTGCTATTAAATATCAGTGACCAGATATTTATTTAATTTAGATGCTCTAGTGCTATGAATGGAGGTTACGGGATGTGGGTGGATTCCCTGTCTTGAGGAGTAGGGAGAGTATATCCCCAGGTCATAGCATTCGTTATATGGGTGAGGGGATTATCTCAATTTCAAGAATGAAATATGACCACCTCCACAATGTTTAGATTTTTGGCCAAGTTCGCGAGGGAATCCGACTTGGGGTAACTAGATTGAGTGAGCACACATAGTATGATAACACTTTAGAGAATACATCCGGAGAGGTATTACTCGGGAGGATGGGTTATATATATATATATATATATATATATATATATATATTCAACATATGTGTCAATGTTGTAATATGGTTCTACGTATATAATTGGATAATAATTATATACGGATAACATAATGCTTGGGGAAAATTGTATTATTTATATAACTAGTGAATGTTATATGGATTTCGAGGAAACTGATTAATTAGGTTAAGGCGATAAATAACTTATAAATTTTTTATTAAACATACTCGGCCTACAGTAGGGTGTCATGAAAAAGTTATAATAAGAGCTAGTTACAGGATAGATAACTAGGCGAGTTATAAAGAAAGCGTTAGGTGTGCACATTAGTTGAGGGGTGAATATGTCCTCTAGAGAGTGCGACACTCACTTAAATATGAAGCGTATTCATGATTTTAAATTACTAACATTTAATCACTTGATAAATATTTTCAAAACGTTTCAGCTTCTAACCCTTGCTATCAAATATTTACAAAACCTTTTAGGTGTCTAGCCACATGGATGGTAGGTGTGACTTCATTCCATGGATTCACAGCTGCAGAATATGTGGATGTTGTAGGATTTGGATAGACACATCTATTTTTCTATTCCAAGTGTAGGGATTCATATCAGTCTATCTCGAGCATGTCGCTCACAATTTTATTTAGTTTCTTTTCATATTGTATGGGATTATTACTTTCTATTAGTTTAGTTTGGTTTTGGATTTAGCTGGTTGTTTGTTTGGCAAGACTTTTATTATTCTATGTGAGGATTAATTCTATCAGCATTGGATGTTTTATTTTAATTCTGCACTTATATTTATCTTGGATTAATAAAAATAAAATTTAGCACCAATTTTTTGAATACTAGGTGGTTAGTAAGTTTTAAAAAGTTTTCGACAGTGATGCTAAGAATGAACGAAATGAGACTCCTGTTTTAATTTGATATATGACTTATCACCCGGTATTTTAATAGATGGGGTGTCATAACATCTAATATCATTCATGTTACTTAGTATTGGGCTTTTTATTTTAGTTCACTCATACGGCTTAGGAATGATTTTATTTATTTCCATTAAGTTAATATATGCGACTCTAAGGACTCTTCCTATCGCGTCCCCTTCGTGCTCAATCGATAAGTCCGTACGAGTCTCCTATAAAAAACGAACAAAACAAAATATAAACAAGTGGGGCGGTACCTACGGAGTTAGACCACTGCATGGCCCACACTAAGGGGTGTCACATGGATCCTAAGATCCACTGTTAATAACTATAAGTTGCGCTACAATGTATTACCTAAAATACGATCTGCACTACGTCAAGCCCACCTGTGCCGACGTGTGCTCCGATCTCGAATGCACATACACTAATCGATTGGGCAGTCCATGAACATCGGTATGTCCACACAAATTATAATTACATATTATCATATGCAAATATAATTATCCTAATAATTACTCCATAGCTGCTCGGAATAAATATTCCATACTTATTCTTATTTAATATTTAAGCAACAAGTGAATAATTAAATAGTTCCTCTATATAGAAATGGCATTAATCGTGTAGTTAATTCATTCCCTCCGTAATAAATATTAACACATTTTCATTTTTAATAAATTTAATGGTTATTTGTACACGGTCCCACCAACTCTTTTGAACACTTATAAATGCCTCGGATCCATCCCCCGTCCCAGTTCAACCTACCCTATGGCCAAAATCAATTCTCCTCATGCAGTTGATTCGATTCGCCTTAGCCGAATGGAGTCGCCTCAGGGGCCGAATCGATTCAGACCTAGGGAGTGGCCCAGATCTGCTATGGTTTAGTAATATGGGATTGCTAATCTCAACACTAAACCTAATTTCAAAGGCTTATACAAATACATTAAAGTAAAAAAGGGTCCCCAATGTTTGATCCATCATCTTAGGGTTGTTAATTATGTGTTTTAACATCGGGTTCAAATCCCAAAATTCAAGGAATTTATGTATTCATACTAACCCAGATTTACACCTATAAATCTCCTAAGTTCCTACCATTTGATAAGGGTCGTAACCCACATAGATTCTAGATATTTAATATAAATATTAGATCTTTACACCCGAACAATCATTTCTATTAAACATGGATTCTAAAGAATGAATCCCTATAATCCAACCACAATTAATACTCATAATAATTTATGAATTTTTCCTACCTTTTTAGAAAATCCCCAAACATTCATAAACAAGATTCCACTTGTTATTTAATTACCCCAATTCCTATAAATCCATAATTCTAAATGGAAATACATCATAATGATTAATAAGCATTTTAGACAAATAAAAGTAAGCAAGAAAATTCTTAACTTAAAAGTTTTGGTAGATTCCTTGAATTCCCTTCGAATCTCCCTCTTAAATTTCTTGTTGTGATTTTTTGCCCCTTCCGTCTTAGTGGTGTAGTCTAGGGTTCTTAGACGTTACTCCGAATAAGTTATTTAACTCTTAATAAAAGTAATTAACCTTCTAATCCTGAGCTGTGCCTTAGGACACAACTTTAGACCCCCAATTAATACCTTATTCACATTGGCTAATAACCTCCCAACTCATATATACATATACCCCAAGACCATTTTGAAGGATATAGAACATCATAACGAGTTTGTAAAACCTCCCAAAGTGCGTGCCAAATATTTTTATTCAATAAGAATATTTTAAATTGTGTTGCACATGATGAATATGCAATTATTTTCTACCGAAATTATTCAAAATGCATAGTCAATTTCACATAGTGGGGAATAATAATTAATTAATTCATTCGTACTTAATTATTTAAATTCCCCATTTAATTTAATTTCTATAAAAAAAAATTGTTTCAATTTTTTTTTATTTTATTATAAAAATATGGGTATTATTACATTATACCTGTTCAAAAATTAAAATCTTCTCAAAATCACCGGTTGGTTGATGGACATAAAAAAAATCCTTATGCTTTATTGATTATTATTTATCAGTGCAACAATTGGAGTTTGTCATTTGAAAAAAGTGGAAAACTTTATCAAGCAGATGAAATGGTCATTTGAAAAAAGTGGAGAGGTCTTAAATGATCCATCCTGTTTAAGTGGAAAAGAAAATCTTAAAGAATACGTGGAAAATGATCCATCAGTTACTTAATTGGATTGCAAAAGGCCAATAATTCTTGGCCGTTAGATAAAAATAAAAAGGAAGAGGATTTAACTCATTTCATTACTATTCAACCTCAAAAAGGTGAGAATATCCCAAGATCAATTTCAATATCCTTTTTCAACATTATCTGAAAAGGAGAAATCGACGCATAAATATAATTTAACGCCTTTTACTTGTCATTGAAGACTTCTTAAATTTTCATGATTTTTCTTAGTTGTTGTATGATCCTTGGGCAAGTCTTTTTCTTATATTTGATTATAAATGAATTTATTTTCTTGCTGAAAAAATAACAACTGTCCTCTTTTTAATAAAATCTCCCAAGGCTTAAAACAAAACTAATTCATATTTTTTTTCTTAACTTTGTCTTATGACAAAACTAATCCATCTTTTGTTGTATATATAATTTAAGTTGGGTGATACAAAAGGTTGAGACAGTGAGGTTTTATGTGGGAAATGAAAATGAAAATGATACACCCGGTAAACCACCTAACATATCAAATGGATTAACCTTGGATTTCTAAATTGATAGTTTTCAACAAAGCACCTAACATATCACATAGTCTTCTCTATCACCCAAATGATATTATTAATATAACAAAAGGTTATTTAGTTATGTTTTAATATCAATGTTAGAAGAAAAGTTAAAAAATCCTAAGTGTACAAGCGTTTGAAGACTATTAAAAAAGTACTTGATAGTTTAGTATACAATTATACAAATTTGGGGGATAAGCATTGAGAGACGTCTGATTTTTTTCCACAAACACAAACTAGCATTAAAACAACAGTATTTTACAAGATATGTTTCAGGGAGAAGCCCGAAGAACACCAACAAGACTTAGATCAAACTGCAAACTAGAAATTAAAAACTGAGGGGCATAGTGAAAAAGTTGAAAACAAAACGGAATATTTACAGTCGTAGCAGCAAAAAGGTCGACACAATAGTTAGATTATGTGAAAACAAGGTTGATAGTGATGTGATGGAACCTATGAAATCCTTTAGTGATGATCTTGGTCAGGTGCTCGAGAGATGGAGGCCGAGCTGTAGTCCTGGTGATCATGTGGAATGAAGTTTGGCAGTCTATTTCTAGATCATTAAATTTAAGGCCCGCATGAAAAGATAAATTTAGAATTGTATACATTGCCCAAATCTCAACAAATAGGGATGACACGTAGCCAATATTGGAAGAGAAACCATGTAAGAATTGTCCCTAAGAATTTTTGATAATCCCGCCAATGGATGCCAGTCCAGAGACAAGGGACCTGGCACTGTCCGTGTTCCATTTATAAAATGGGTGGTTTGGAGGCGTCCAAGTAATAAGGAAATGGTTGAGATGGGAAAGAAGATGAGGTCGAAGAGAAGAAGAAACTTGATAATATTGAATAGTCTGGTCAGAAACTGCGTGTCTGATATTTATGGGAAGAATGGATTTGTGTTAAAAAATTGCCTCATTTTGAGCAATCCATATTATTCGGAGTAAGAAGAAAGGTCGTGCGGTCTGGAGTGATAAGGCAAAAAATTAATTATAAGAGGCGAGAGAAAGAAGGATGGATAATTGAGAAGGATTCGTTATGACGGTTGAAAGGCAAAGTTGATAGAAGGTTGGGAAGTCCGTGAAGATATGGGAATTTGAATTCGAGATCCCATATAAAAGACAATACGGTGACAGGAGCCTATGGAAGTAGTGCAGTCGATCAGTGGTGGGAAGGCTTTGGTGGATAAAGAACCATAAAAAATTTCAATATCAGTGGGACCTGGCTGTGCCAAAGCCAATTACAGGGCCAAGCAGGCATATGCTGACATAAAGAAGTGTGGTCAAGCCAAAGACACGTTTCTTTAATTATGAGGTGGTGGGAATTGTTGGGACACCAATAGGTAGAATACTTGGTTGTAGTGTGGGATATAGTAATAGCTTATATGTAGAGCATATAGTCAGCGGGAATATACCGATCTAGAGAACACAAATCCCAGTGATGGTTGATGATAAAGTGAGATAGTGGTAAGTCAGTGGGTCGGGGGAGAGATGGGGGAATCGAGTGGAAAGCGGCTCTTGAAGGACCCAAATATGATTCCCTAAAGATAGAGAGCTTAGACAAATACTCCATTTAATGCCACGATAGAATGTAGGGATGAGTTTTATAAGGCGCCGCTAGAACCAATAAGCGTTGGTAGATTGTTACGCTCCCAGCATGGTAGAGTGCATATAATATTTATGGTTATGAACACGAGACCAAAGAGAATTAGGTTCAGTGAAAAGTTTCCAGAGAAGCTTGAGCATAAAGTTTGTGTTAAGGTCATGTAAATTTTTAATTCCCAGTCCACCCAAGTTTTTAGGGAGAGTAATAATGGACTATGGAAGGGTACACGTCTTATGAGAGGACACATAAGCATTCCAGAAAAAAACCAATTTTCTTTGTGAGGGATGCTAGAATTCCTTTGGGGAGCAGGAAAGTAGACATGTTGTAGGATGGAAGAGAAGTACAAACTGCATTGATAAAGGTATATCTACCTGTGTAAGATAGTAAATGCACATACCAGGTCTGGAGATGAGCAACCAAGTCAGTGATAAGAGTTTAAAATAACTCTTGCGTGACATGACCCATTATAAGTGGGTGTCTAAGATTCCTTTCTTTTCTAGAGTGGTAATAAATCTTGAGCATACGACGCGTCGAACGTATAACCTATGGCGGTGTGGCGTTACCAAATGTTATCATGGATTTATCTCAATTTGTTTTGTGACCTAATATAAGAGAAAAGTTTTCAATAATGGCTTTAAAATGGGTTAAGATTGCATGAGTTGGCTAAATGAAGAAAATTTAGTCATTAGCGAAAGCCATCCCTAGGATGGAAGGACCATATTTTAAAGGAAGGAGGGCAGTCATATTCTTGTTGCTACACTCAAAGTTAATTATCTGAAGAAGTACTTGAAGCCCAACGATGAAGAGAAGAGGGGATAAAGGATCCCCCTAATGAAGGCCACGGTAAGTAATGAGTCTAGGTCCCAAGTCTCCGTTGATTAAGGTTTTGAAGGAGGGAGTTGAGATATAGGCATGAATATATGCAATCAAGATGGGAAAAAGTCATTTTATTGGATAATCCATCAAAGAAAAGACCATTCCATTAGGTCAAAGGATTTTGTTAGGTCAATCTTTATGGCACAACTGCCTTTGCATCCTTTGGATTTTCGCATAGAATGAATAATTTCATGAGCAATCAGGACATTGTCATGGATGTGCCTCTTAGTTACGAAGGCTTCCTAATAGGGCAAAATAAGAAAGGGCATAAGAGGACGAAGGTGCACCACAATGAGGGACTATATGATTTTATAGATGATCTTACAGAGACTAATTGGTCGGAAGTGTAGAATCTTGTATGGACATAAATTTCCAATTGAGTCCCTGTATTATTTTGACTTAATCCAGTGAACAAAACTGTGTTTGTAATATGTAATAGAGAGATTTTTATTTTGTCACGATCCCACTTAGTCTATGACGTATTGAAGAAAATTAAAGACGTTGCGGTAAAGATTCAAAGAATTTATCATGCCGATGTCTAATTGGTGCTACTTTAATCGTCTTCAAAGTTAATTACATTTCGAGATCACTCAGGTATGAATGCGTATAATTAATGGTTCTCGAAATTTTTTCTTAAAAGATAAGGATGTAATTTTATAAAGAAAAATATTTTAAAATGTTTTTCAATGTGTTTTAATTGTTTACACTACATTTTATTCTAATAAAGCTCGAAATAGAGTTTGACTATTTTGGATCTCTTTTAAAAGAAACGTTTTGAACTAAAAGTAAAAAAGTCAAACTAACACGTCAGCTCGCTCAAACGACATAAGGATCTCATTCAAACGAGATGCCTAAGTCGCGCGAATAACGTGGCATTGTCGTTCGAACAACACTCTTTTTGAGGCCGTGCTTATTGTTATTTAAATCATGTTTTTATCAGAGTTTTGTAAGTGTGCATTCTAGAAAACAGTATTCGAACCAGAAACTTGTTTGCACATGTTTTTCTAAGGTTTCAAAGCTTAAACACATCCTTAGAAGTTTGCAAAGATCCGAGATATCATTCTTATATGTTTAAGTTATCTTGCTGCACCAGAGAAGTTTGTTCTACCATTGAACAAAAGGGTTTTGTGGTGAAGAAAAACAGAAGGACTTCTTATTCGACATCGTAGATGAATCAAAGCCAGTCGGTGGACACCGAGACATACGTGGACGCGTATGTTGTGGACATGTATCGTGGAAGGAGTTTCTGCATGGGCACTGTAAGAGGAGTCGTTGAAGATCAGAAGAGCCGTAAGACTCGTGGGGATCGACTCATTGAGTGAGTCTTTGTCTGTTCGTTGTAAATCCATATTCATAGTGATTGTCTGGATTGGGCCGTCCGAGGGTTTTTTCCCGTTTTGGGTTTTTTACCTCCTATATCCAGCATTGTGAGTATTCTTTACTTTATTTTACTTTCTATAATCACTAGATGCATGTTTAAGATTAATCAAGATAAAATTAGTTTAAAGTAAAAATTGGGTTTTTCACAAAATGGTTTGGTGCATAATAAAAAGTTGGATAATTTTTCAGAGAAAAAATGGTCTTGTTTAAAACACACATATTAGGCACTTTCAAATCTGCGTTGTGTGTGGGCGTTTAGGAATATAGATGAGGAACGTATGATTAATCTGATGAGGCATGATACCTAAGGAAAATAAATCAACTATTAAGGAGCATATGGTGATTCTGATATTCGACCAATGGTTGAGGTAGAATTCAATAGTCAAACTGTCAGGCCCTGGCGATTTATACCGACCCACGCGCTTAAGAGTTTACAGAATTTCTTATTCCATAATGGGTTGAAGAAGAGAGAGTTTGTCAGCATTCTTAAGGAGGGCGAATGGACAAGCATCAGTAGGGGGAGAAGGGTCAGAGGTTTGGAAAAGGGTGGTATAAAAGAGGAAAAATATAGTGTTAATGGAGTCAGGGGTATTGTGCCAACTTGTTTCGGGGTTAAAGATGGCCAAGATGTTATTTATACATCGACGGTCAGAAACGTGGGCATGGAAAAATTTGGTGTTCAAGTCACTGTCTAGAGTCCATTAGAGTTTGTACTTATTTTTCCATTACAGGGCCTCTTGGTTAAGGCATTGAGCTAGCTGTTATTGAAGATGATACTCTCGTGTGTATAAGGTTAGGTTGGGATTATTCGGGATAAGGTAGCGAGTGTATTTGAGCTGTTGTTGAATAGAAGATATGTTATAATCCATATTCCAGAAGACAACATTCTTCCATGCAAGAGCTGTGTGGAGTAAAATATGTGTTTTTGGGAAAAAACTGAGAAAATGGGATTCTTACGTGAGGTGGGACCAGTATTAATGAACTAAACAATGAAAGGACTGGTACGATGGCCCAATTTTGAAAAATAGATAAAATGAGGGTTTGTGCGTATAGTTAAAGGTTGATTATCTAGTAAAAGGGGGCAGTGATCTGAGCTCGCATTAGGGAGATCAATAATAGTAGTGTTAGGAAAGGCATCCCACCATAGTCTGTTAGCATGTCCCCTATCGAGTCGCTCACGCACGTGGTTACCCAAGGACTCATTTGCTTTTTTGATGAAAAAAGGGACAATAAAACCAAGATAAAAAATATTGTGTGTTATCATAAAATTCTTAATAGCATTAGCGCTTGCTTGGTGAAAAGGCTGGCCTCCTAACTTTTCAGGCCGAGCTAAAATTATATTAAAATCCCCGAGTAGGACCCAGATATTTGTGATAGTAGTAGAAAGGTGATGCAAGGATTCCCATACCTGAGTCTGCAGAGGTGGCCGAGGAGGCATGTTGACAACAGTAAACTTCATGGGACCTACAATAGGATCGTGATGTACCATAACATGAATAAATCGGGGAGAAATCGCAAACTCATTAACTGTTATCTAGAAATCCATCCATAAGATCCATAAGCTTCCACATTGACCCAGAGCTAGTGAAATAGTATGATTACGATAAGGAAGGCGTCGAGTCTCATGAACTTATCTACGAGCATCAAGTCGGGTGTCCAGGATGACCAGAATGTGGGTTCTATGGAGAGTAATAAAGTTTTTAAGTTTTGGCAAGAAAATGGTATGTCCCACACCCCTATAATTCCAAAGGAGAATTCTCATTAGGTGTAGATTGGCTTGGGAGGTCATGAGGCTGCTCTCCGAGAGTATGTAAACATACTCGTTTGTCTGGAATGGATTGATCAGTAATTGTGCCTCATTTGGGACATGGTGTGCATGAAAAGTTAATATAAAAGTTGAGGTTATGCATTATCCTACCTCTTAATGAACACCGTGGCGTTGCAACATGTAGTTGAATAGATGAGGTTGAGCATAGTTGTCTTAAAGAATGAGGTCATTGGGACCTTGTTGTATTACGTTGCGTTTGTCGAGGTGTAGGCTAAGGTTGGGGTGGTGAAGGTATTGGATGTTTATGTTTTTCAATCCCATTGGATGGAGTCTGGGATTGAGGTTTTGTTGTGGAAAATTCGAAGCCGGGTGGAAGTGTGGGTTCGGGAAGGTCGGGGGTAGGATTAGGGTGCGGGGTGGGGGGCGAAGGAAGCGTTATGTGAGGGGGAGCTGGGAGGTGTGGTTGAGAGGATTGAGTTATTCGGGATCAAATTTTGGTCATCCATTAATTGACAGTGGCAACGGAGCTTGAATCGGGTTAGGGGGAACGAAGCCAGAGGGCTACTTGAGAAGGTAAGGGTAAATAAGTAAGGGCGGGTTAGAAACTATAGGAGAATTAACCGACGTGCATGGGGTTGGGTCATGCACTACCTGCTGAATGAGTTTAGGAGTCTCAACACGTAGGGGATAATGTGACATCTGAGATGGTTGAATAAGGATATCACTTATGTCATTTAGGCAAGATGCATTATGAGTGGATGATAAATCGGCTAAAAAAGGATGAGGTAGAACTACCGCCTCAATTTGTGGCGAAGTCGTTGAGTGCATTGCGGTGTTTTTTGCAACCCATCGATTACCGGCTGCAATAGTGGGCCCTTGTGATAATTTCCAAGAGTGCACTTCTAGGGTTTGCACTGATTCTAGTGCTGTAACGAAAGGAGAATCAGCCCCAGCTTGAGGAGTAGCTACCACAGTAGCGTTGGGTCGCTGTGGTTGGCGGTTGCTGTGCAGTGCTGCATTTTTCTCATCATGTTGTATATTATAGTGATGGGGAGGCGTCATACTACCTTCCATATTGCATCTTCATTGGTGTTTTTTGTTGCATGTAAGGATACTTTCGAGAAAGAACGAGGTCGTTTTTTGCAGTTTTCCTTTATGGGTCCAACAATTCCACAGTGGAAGCATATATCAGATTTAAGTTCGTAAATAATAGAACGTAACATGTGTCCAATTTTGATCTTTTGAGGTAATGATTTGGAGACGTTAAATTTAATACATATAAGTGCATAACGAGCACGACCTAGAAATTCCGCGTGCATGTCAATTTTTAAAGGCTTGTCCAATGTAGTAGGATTGCAATGTGATAGTATTCTATAGGAAGCTCATGAAGTGGGATCTAAAGGCTTAGGTGTTGGATTTTTGGAGTTGAGGGGATTTTTTTTCCTCCATCATTGAACATAAAGGTAATAATCATCAGGGAACCACGGGCCGCCCACAAGTGTTTTAACTAAATCATCAAAGGATCTTAGCTGAATGAGATAAAAATTATTACCGAGGTCAGTGATGGAGATTCGAGCCATTAAATTCCAAAGTCGTGTAAGCTGGAGCACCATATTATCAAGCCGTTGACAACTTGGAACAGTTGTTGCAAGTCTATGTCAATAAGCACCATATTATCAAGCCATTGACAGTCTTCATTAACTTCATCCTTGGAATCATACTCTTCCGAGGTAAGTTCCATGTTATAAGACTGGAATATTGGGTGTTTGATGGAACATGTAATCGAAACTTATTGGTGGCGGTTGGAGGAGGAGCGGTATGTGTGAGAGTGTTGGGCGGACTAAGGAGTTTATCTTTGAAGGAAATAGGTGTGAAAGTGGTGGAGGTAATAACACAGGAGTCAAGGGTGTTCTTGGTTGCGTTAATAGAGGATGATTCAATGGAGTGAGAGTTAGGAGGTTGGGGAGGAGGGGTTGTTGGAGGGGGGTTAAGAGGATGGGGAGAGTTTGAAATCATATAGTCAATCGTAGAGTGGCTAGTATAGAGACGTTAGAATTATTGGCGGATATCATGGCTTTATATGTCCAGATTTTTGTTCAATTTATATATATATATATATATATATATATATATATATATATTCAATGTAAAAGGTTTCTCCCATAATAAACCGTTATCAGGTAAGCCATGTTTATTGAGATTCCACGAGCTTTCTTGAACAAAGTCAAGTTGGTATCCACACCTACTAAATTTTTGATAGAAAAAACTAATGTTTCGGCAACATACATAAAAAATATTTTTTATTCTACAAATCATTTTTAAAGATCCAGTTTGTTAATGCTTGAACCATAAACTATTAAGGTTTATTTTTTTTTAACTTTAATTTATTTATTTACTATTATTGTTCGTGATTTGATGATGTTTTGTAATCTTTTAAATAATTTAATAACTTATGAAAGAGTAAAGTTAACTTAAAAATTTAAGTACATTATATTACTATGTTAATATTACTATAGTTTTTAAAATATCTAATAGTGGGCTTAAAAATACGACGTTAGAGGGAAAAAATTCAAAACATCCTCAAACGGCGCCGTGAGAGGCGTGAACACCTGGCACAGGACTAATGTAACTCGAAGGAAATGAATGTGTGGTTACAGGACCCCCGATTTGAGAATAAGATGATAATTTGAAAATATATAGACTTGGGCTTAAAAACGTGCCATTAGAGGGAGGGAACCCAAAACACCCCCAAAAGGCCCCATGATAGGCGCGAACAGCTCGCACGAGACCAATGTAACTCGTAGGAACTTAATGCGTGATCACGGGACCCCCGGTTTGATAATATGACTACAATTTGAAAATATATAGACTTGGGCTTAAAACGTGCCATTAGAGGGCGAGAACCCAAAACACCCCCAAATGGCCCCGTGAGAGGCGTGAACACCTCGCATGGGATCAATGTAACTAGCACAAACTGACTACATGGTCATGGGACTCTGTTTTGAGAATGTGATGATCATTACAAAATAACTAGACTTGGGCTTTAAACATGCTATTAGAGGGCGAGAACCCTAAACACCACAAAATAACCCCAAAAGAGGCACGAACACCTTACACGCGACCAATGTAGCTCGCCCGAACTGACCGCGTGGTCATGGGATACTCGATTTGAGAATGTGACTACAATTTGAAAATATCTAGACTTGGGTTTAAAAATGTTCCATTAGACAGAGAATCTACAAACAACCCCTAAACGGCCCCGTGAGAAGCACGAACACCTCGCACGGGTCAAATGTGACTCGTACGAATTAACTGCATAGTCATGGACCCCTCAGATTGAGAATGTCACTATAATTTGAAAATTTCAGGACTTGGGCTTAAAAACATGCCATTATAGGGAGTACCAAAAACACCCCTAAACGGCCCCATGAGAGGCGCGAACACCTCACATTGGTCCAATGTAACTCACAGGAACTGACTCCATGGTCACAGGACTCCCGATTTCAGAATATGATGAAAATTCCAAAATATCTAGACTTGAGCTTAAAAACATGCCGTTAGAGGCAGAAAATAAAAAACACCCCCCAAATGTCCCCATAAGAGGTGGGAACACTTCGTATGGGACCAATGTAACTCGCAGTAACTGACTGCGTGGTCATGGGACTCCCAGTTACAAAATATGATTATGATTTTGAGAAATATATGGACTTCATCTAAAAAATGTGCCATTGGAGGAGGAGAACCCAAAACACCACCAAAAGGCCCCGTGAGTGGTGCGAACACCACGGTCAAGACCAATGTAACTCACAAAATCTAACCATGTGGTCACAAGACACTGGTTTGAGAATATGATGAGCATTTGGAAATATCTTGATTTCGACTTGAAAAGGTGACGTTAGAGGGCGAGAGCAGAAAACATGCACCTCTTATGGGTGTTCGCACCTCTCACAGATGCAATGTAACTCGCACGAACTGATCGCTTGGTCATGGCTCCCACAGTTTGAGAATGCGACTATAACTTGAAAATATCTAGACATAGGTTTAAAAATATGTTGTTACATGGACACAACCTAAAAGAACCCCCAAAACGCACTGTTAGAGGCGTGAATAACTCTAACGGGGACAATATAAGTTGTGGGAACTCATCCCGTGGTTATGGGACCCCCGATTTGAGAATATAATGATAATTTAAAGGTATTTAGAGTTAGTCTTAAAAAGATGACGATAGAAGGAAAAAACCAAAAAAAATCCCAAACGACCCCATGAGAGGTGCGAAAACCTCGTGCATGACTAATGTAGACCGCATGATCACCGAACCTCCAATTCGAAAATTTGAATAAAATTTGAAAATATCGAGGCTTAGTCTTCAAAATGCCCCGTTAGAGGGAGAAAACCCAAAACATATCCAAATGGCCCCGTGAGAAGGGCGAACACCTAACACAGACCAATGTAACTTGCAGGAACTGACTGAATGGTCACATGACCCCCGGTTTGATAATATGACAATAATTTAAAAATATATGGACATGGTCTTGAAAACATTCCCCTAGACGAAGAAAACCCAAAACATACTCGAAACTGCCCGATGAGAGGTGAGAACACCTCATACGGGAGCAATGTAACTCGTAGGAACTGACCATGACGTAATGGGACCCCTGATTTGAGAATATGATGATAATTTGGAAGTATCTAAGGCTTAAAAACATGCTGTTAGAAGGAGAAAAATAACAACACCCCCCAAGCAGCCCCGAGAGAGGCACGGATACCTTGCACGAGACTAGTGTAACTTGCAGGAACTAACCGCATGGTCACGTGACTCCAGGTTTGATAATATGATGATAATCGAAAATATTGACTTAGGCTTAAAAATAAGCCGTTAGAGAGTGAAAACCCAAAACACCCTCGAAATGGTCCCATGAGAGGTGGGAACACCTCGCACGGGTCTAATGTAACACATAGAAACTGACCGTGTGTTCATGGGACCCCTGATATGAGAATATAAAGATCATTTTGAAATATCTAGATAACCTTTCAAAACATGTCTTTAGATGGAGAAAACTGAAAATACCGCCAAATCGGCCTAGTAAGAGTCCCGAATACCTTACACAAGACTAATGTAACTCGCAAGAAATAATCGCATGGTCATGGGATTCCAAGTTTGACAATATAACTATAATTTGAAAATATCTAGACTTGGGCTAAACAATATGTTGTTAGAGGGTAAAAGAAAAAAACACCCTCTAAACGGTCACGTAAGAGGCACGAACACCTCGCACGGGACCAGTCTTACTCCCAAGAACTAACAGTATGGTCACAGGACTCCGGATTTGAGAATATGATGATAATTTGAAAATATATGGACTTCATCTTAAAAACATGCCGTTGGAGAGAGAAAACCAAAACTGCCCCCCAAACGGCCTCGTAAGAGTTGCGAACACCTCCCATGGGATCAATGTAGCTTGAAAGAGTATATCACATCGTCACGGGATTCCCAATTTGAAAATATGTCGATAATTTGAAAATATCTAGATTAGTCTTAAAAATAAGGTGTTAGAGGGCGAACACCCAAAACACCCACCAAACGACCTCGAGAGAGGCACAAACACCTCGCACGGGACCAATGTAACTCCTAGGAACTGACCACGTGGTCATGGGAGTCTAGTTTGAGAATATGACTATAAGTTGAAAGCATTTAGACTTGGGATATAAAATGTGGTTAGAGGGTAAAAACCCAAAACACCTTTGAAACAATCCCGTGAGATTTGGAAACACCTCACATGGGACCAATGTAACTCGTAGGAACTCACTTCATGGTCACGAGACCCTCGATTTGAGAATATGACACTAATTTGAAAATATCTGGAATTAGTTTTAAAAATGTGTCGTTAGATGGAGAGAACCCAAAACACCCCCAAATGGCCCCCTGAGAGGCATGAACACCTCACATGGGACTAATGTAACCTGTAATAAGTGACTGCGTGGTCACGAGGCCCCTGATATAATAATATGATTTTAATTTGAAAATATATAGAATTTGGCTTAAAAATGCCTCGTTAGACGGAGAGAAGCCAAAACACCACCAAACGGCCCCGTGAGAGGCGCGACCACTTCGCACGAGACTAATGTAACTCGTAGGAACAGACTACGTGGTCACGGGACCCTCGATTTGATAATATGACTATAATTTGAAAACATATGAACTTGGGCTTAAAAATGTGATGGCAGAGGGCGAGAACCCAAAACACACCCAAATGGCCCCGTGAGGAGCGCGAACACCTTGCATGGGACCAATGTGACTCACACGAACTGATCACATAGTCATGGGAACCTAAGTTTGAGAATGTTACTATAGTTTGAAAATGTCAAGACTTGGGCTTAAAAACATGCCATTACAGGCGAAAAACCCAAAACACCTCTAAACAACCCCAAGAGAGGCGCATACACCTCGCACGGGACCAGTCTTATTCACAGGAACTGACCCTATGGTGACGGGACTCCTAGTTTGATAATAGGATGATAATTTGAAAATATCTAGATTTGCGCATAAAAAAATGTCGTTAGATGGTGAACACCAAAATCACCCCCAAATGACCTCGTAAGACGCAAGAACACCTTGCATGGGGCCAATGTAACTCGCAAGAACTGACTTCATGGTCACATGACTCCCGATTTTAGAATATGATGATAATTTGAAAATATCTAGACTTTGGCTTAAAACGTGCTATTAGAGGGAGAAAACCCAAAAAAATTGCTAAACGGCCATAGGAGAGGCATGAATACCTCGCACAAGACCAATGTAACTCTTGGGAACTGATTGTGTGATCACGGGACCCCCAATTTGAGAATATGACAAAAATTGAAAAATATCGATACTTAGACTTAAAAACTTGTCGTTCGAGGGTAAAACCCTAAAAATCACATAAACAGCTCCGTACAGGGTAAGAACACCATACGCAACACCAATGCAACTCGCTGGAACTGATCGAGAGGTCACAGGACCCCCATATTGAAAATAGAACTATAATATAATAACATCTAGACTTGGGCTTTAAAATGTGATGTTAGAGGGCAAAAACCCATAATACCCCCTAAATAGCTCATGAGAGGGGAGAACACATCGCGCAAGGCCAATGTAACTCGCAAGAACTGACCAAGTGGTCACGGGACCCCCAATTTGAGAATATGACTATAATTTGAAAACTCGAAATAGTCCCCGAACGGCCCCGTGGGTGGTACCAACACGTCCCACGGGACCAATGTAACTCGTAAGAACTGACCCCGCAGCCGTGGGACTCCTAGTTTGAGAATATGATGATAATATGAATATTTCTTGACTTAGGCTTAAAAACATGGCGTTAGAGAGTGAAAACTCGAAAGAGCCCCCGAACGTCCCTGTGGGTGGCTCCAACACCTCCCATGGGACCAATGTAAGTCGTAGGAACTGACCCCACAGCCGCGGGTCTCCCAGTTTGTGAGTACGATGGTAATTCACATATTTCTAAACTTAGGCTTAAAAAGATGACGTTAGAGGGTAAAAACTCGAAACAGCTCCCGAACGTCCTCGTGGGTGGCACCAACACCTCCCACGGGACCAATGTAACTCGTAGAAACTGAGCCCGCAGCCGCGGGTCTCCCGGTTGGCTGCGGGGTCTCCCGGTTTGAGAATACGGTAGTAATTTCCATTTTTTAGACTTAAGTAAAACATGGCGTTTGAGGGTGACAGCTCTAAATAGCCACCGAATGGCCCCGTGGGAGGCACCAACACGTCCCACGGGACCAATGTAACTCAAAGGAACTAACCTCGCAGCCGCGGGACTCCCGGTTTGAGAATACGACAATAATATGTATATTTCTTCATTTAGGCTTAAAAACATGGCGTTAGAGGGTAAAAACTCGAAACAGCCCCCGAACGTCCCCGTGGGTGGCACCAATACCTCCCACGGGACCAATGTAACTCGTAGGAACTGACCCCACAGCCGCGGGTCTCGCCGTTTGAGAGTACGACGGTAATTTACATATTTCTAGACTTAGCCTTAAAAACATGACGTTGGAGGGTGAAAACTCGAAACAACCCCCGAATGTCCCCGTGGGTGGCACCAAGACCTCCCACGGGACCAATGTAACTCATGGGAACTGAGCCCACAGCCGCGGGTCTCCCAGTTTGAGAGTACGACGGTAATTTTCATATTTCTAGAGTTAGGCTTAAAAGCATGATGTTAGAGGGTGAAAACCCGAAACAACCCCCGAACGTCACCGTGGGTGGCACCAACACCTCCCACGGCACCAATGTAATTCGTAGGAACTGACCCCGTAGCCGCGGGTCTCCCGGTTTGAGAATACGACGGTAATTTTCATATTTCAAGACTTAAGAAAAAATGGCGTTAGACGGTGAAAACTCGAAATAGCCCCCGAACGGCCCCGTGGGTGGCACCAACACGTCCCACGGGACCAATGTAACTCGTAGGAACTGACCCTACATCCGCGGGACTCCCGTTTTGAGAATACGATGATAATATGCATATTTCTTGACTTAGGGTTAAAAATATGGCGTTAGAGGGTGAAAACTCGAAACATCCATCGAACGTCCCATTGGGTGGCACCAACACCTCAAACGGGCCCAATATAACTCGTAGGAACTGACCCCACAGCCGCGGGTCTCCCGATTTGAGAGTACGACCATAATTTGCATATTTCTAGACTTAGGGTGTAAAAAAAAGACCTTAGAGGGTGAAAACTCGAAACAATCCCCGAACGGCGCCGTGGGTGGCACCAATACCTCCCACGGGACCAATATAACTCGTAGGAATTGACCCCGCAACCGCGGCTCTCCCGGTTAGCTGCGGGGTCTCCCGGTTTGAGAATATGAGGGGAATTTGCATATTTCTAAACTTAAGCAAAACATGTCGTTAGAGGGTAAAAACTCGAAACAGCCCCCGAACGTCCCCGTGGGTGGCACCAATACCTCCCGCAGGACCAATGTAACTCGTAGGAACTAGCCCCATAGCCGCGGGTCTCCCCGTTTGAGAGTACGATGGTAATTTACATATTTCTAAACTTAGGCTTAAAAACATGACGTTAGAGGTTGAAAACCCCAAACAGCCCCCGAACGTCCCAGTGGGTGGCATCAAGACCTCCCACGGGACCAATGTAACTCATAGGAACTGAGCCCACAGCCGCGGGTCTCCCAGTTTGAGAGTACGACGGTAATTTGCATATTTCTAGAGTTAGGCTTAAAAACATGATGTTAGAGGGTGAAAACTTGAAACAACACCCGAACGTCACCGTGGGTGGCACCAACACCTCCCACGACACCAATGTAATTCGTAGGAACTGACCCCGCAGCCGCGGGTCTCCCGGTTTGAGAATACGACGGTAATTTGCATATTTCGGGACTTAAGCAAAAATGGCGTTAGAGGGTGAAAACTCGAAATAGCCCCCGAACGGCCCCGTGGGTGGCACCAACACGTCCCACGGGACCAATGTAACTCGTAGTAACTGACCCCACAGCCGCGAAGCTCCCGGTTTGAGAATACGATGATAATATGCATATTTCCTGACTTAGGCTTAAAAACATGATGTTAGAGGATGAAAACTCGAAACAGCCCGCGGACGTCCCCGTGGGTGGCACGAACACCTCCCACGGGATCAATGTAACTCGTAGGAACTGTCCCCGTAGCCGCGGGTCTACCAGTTTGAGAATACGACGATAATTTGCATATTTTTCTAGACTTAAGTAAAACATGGCGTTAAAGGGTGAAAATTCGAAACAGCCCCCGAACGTCCCCGTGGGGGGAACCAACACCTCCCACGGGACCAATATAACTCGTAGGAACTGTACCCGCAGCCGCGGGACTCCCGGTTTGAGAATACGACGATAATTTGCATATTTCTTGACATAGACTTAAAAACATGGCGTTGGAGGGTGAAAACTCGAAACTTCCACGAACGTCCCCGTGGGTGGCACCAACACCTCCCACGGGACCAATGTAACTCGTAGGAACTGATCCCACAGCCGCGGGTCTCCCGGTTGGCTACGGGGTCTCCTGGTTTGAGAATACGACCGTAATTTGCATCTTTCTAGACTTAAGCAAAACTTGGAGTTCGAGGGTGAAAACTCAAAATAGCCCCCGAACGGCCCCGTGGGTGGTACCAACACGTCCCACGGGACCAATGTAACTCATAGGAACTGACCCCGTAATCGCGGCTCTCCCGGTTGGCTGTGGGGTCTTTTAGTTTGAGAATACGACGGTAGTTTGAATATTTGTAGACTTAAGCAAAACATGGAGTTAGAGGGTGAAAACACAAAATAGCCCCCGAACGACCCCGTGGGTGGCACCAACACGTCCCGCGGGACCAATGTAACTCGTAGGAACTGACCCCGCAGCCGCGGGACTCCCGTTTTGAGAGTACGATGGTAATTTACATATTTCTAGACTTAGGCTTAAAAACATGACGTTAGAGGTTGAAAACCCCAAACAGCCCCCGAACATCCCCGTGGGTGGCACCAAGACCTCCCATGGGACCAATGCAACTCATAGGAACTGAGCCCACAGCCGCGGGTCTCCCAGTTTGAGAGTACGGCGGTAATTTGCATATTTCTAGAGTTAGGCCTAAAAACATGATGTTAGAGGGTGAAAACTCGAAACAACCCCCGAACGTCACCGTGGGTGGCACCAACACCTCCCACGGGACCAATGTAATTCGTAGGAGCTAACCCCGCAGCCGCGGGTCTCCTGGTTTGAGAATAGGACGGTAATTTTCATATTTCTAGACTCAAGCAAAAATGGCGTTAGAGGGTGAAAACTCGAAATAGCTCCCGAACGGCCCCGTGGGTGGCACCAACACGTCCAACGGGACCAATGTAACTCGTAGGAACTGACCCTACAGCCGCAGGACTCCCGGTTTGAGAATACGATGATAATATGCATATTTCTTGACTTAGGGTTAAAAATATGGCGTTAGAGGGTGAAAACTTGAAACATCCATCGAACGTCCCATTGGGTGGCACCAACACCTCAAACGGGCCCAATGTAACTCGTAGGAACTGACCCCACAGCCACGGGTCTCCCAATTTGAGAGTATGAACATAATTTGCATATTTCTAGACTTAGGGTTAAAAAAAAGACTTTAGAGGGTGAAAACTCGAAACAATCCCCGAACGGCCCCATGGGTGGAACCAATGCCTCCCACGGGACCAATGTAACTCGTAGGAATTGACCCCGCAACCGCGGCTCTCCCGGTTAGCTGCGGGGTCTCCTGGTTTGAGAATATGACAGGAATTTGCATATTTCTAAACTTAAGCAAAACATGGCGTTAGAGGCTAAAAACTCGAAATAGCCCCCGAACGCCCTAGTGGGTGGAACCAACACGTCCCACGGGACCAATGTAACTCGTTGGAACTGACCCCGCAGCCGCGGGACTCCCGATTTGTGAATATGATGATACTATGCATATTTCTTGACTTAGGCTTAAAAAGATGACGTTAGAGGGTAAAAACTTGAAACAGCTCCCGAACGTCCGCGTGGGTGTCACCAACACCTCTCACGGGACCAATGAAACTCATATAAACTGACCCCGTAGCTGCGGGTCTCCCGGTTGGCTACGGGGTCTCCCAGTTTGAGAATACGACGGTAATTTGCATATTTCTAGACTTAAGTAAAACATGGCGTTAGAGGGTGAAAACTTGAAATAGCCCCCGAATGGCCCCGTGGGTGTCACCAACACATCCCACGGGACCCATGTTACTCGCAGGAACTGACCCCTTAGCCGCGGGACTCCCGGTTTGAGAATATGACGATAATATGTATATTTCTTGACATCGGCTTAAAAACATGGCGTTAGAGGGTGAAAACTCGAAATAGCCCCCGAACGTCCCCGTGGGTGGCACCAACACCTCCCACGGGACCAATGTAACTCGTAGGAACTGACCCCTCAACCGCGGGTCTCCCAATTTGAGAGTACGACGGTAATTTGCATATTTTTAGACTTAGGCTTAAAAACATGACGTTAGAGGGCGAAAACTCGAAACAACCCCTGAACGTCCCCGTGGGTGGCACCAACACCTCCCACGGGACCAATGTAACTCGTAGAAACTGACCCCGCTGCCGTGGGTCTCTCAGTTGGCTGCGGGGTCTCCCGGTTTGAGAATACGATGGTAATTTAAAATATTCATAGACTTAAGGAAAACTTGGCATTAGATGGTGAAAATTCGAAATAGCCCCCGAACGTCACCGTGGGTGGCACCAACACCTCCCACATGACCAATGTAACTCGTAGGAACTGTACCCGCAGCCGCGGAACTCCCGATTAGAAAATACGACGATAATTTGCATATTTATTGACTTAGGCTTAAAAATATGGCGTTAGAGGATGAAAAGTCGAAATAGCGCACGAACGTGCCCGTGGCTGGCTCCAACACCTCCCACGGGAGCAATGTAACTCATAGGAACTGACCCCGTAATCGCAACTCTCCTGGTTGGCTGTGGGGTGTTCCGGTTTGAGAATACGAAGGTAATTTCCATATTTCTAGACTTAAGAAAAACATGGAGTTAGAGGGTGAAAACTCGAAATAGCCCCCAAACGACCCCGTGGGTGGCATCAACACGTCCCACGGGACCAATGTAACTCGTAGGAACTGACCTCGCAACTGCGGCTCTACCGGTTAGCAGCGAGGTCTCCCGGTTTGAGAATAAGACAAGATTTTGCATATTTCTAGACTTAAGAAAAACCTGGCGTTAGAGGGTGAAAACTCGAAATAGCCCCTGAACGGCCCCAAGGGTGGGACCAACACGTCCCACGGGACCAATGTAACTCGTAGGAACTGACCCCACAGCCGCGGGTCTCCCGATTTGAGAGTAAGACGGTAATTCGCATATTTCTAGACTTCGTCTTAAAAATATGATGTTAGAGGGTAAAAACTCGAAACAGCTCACGAACGTCCTCGTGGGTGGCACCAACACCTCCCACGGGACCCTTGTAACTCGTAGAAACTGACCCCGCAGCCGCGGGTCTCCCAATTTTGAGAGTACGACGGTAATTTGCATATTTTTAGACTTAGGCTTAAAAACCTGGCGTTAGAGGGTGAAAACTCGAAATAACCCCCGAACGTCCCCGTGGGTGGCACCAACACCTCCCACGGGACCAATGTAACTCGTAGAAACTGACCCCGCTGCCGTGGGTCTCTCAGTTGGCTGCGGGGTCTCCCGATTTGAGAATATGATGGTAATTTAAAATATTCATAGACTTAAGGAAAACTTGGCGTTAGATGGTGAAAATTCGAAACAGCCCCCGAACGTCACCGTGGGTGGCACCAACACCTCCCACAGGACCAATGTAACTCGTAGGAACTGTACCCGCAGCCGCGAAACTCCCGGTTAGATAATACGACGATAATTTACATATTTATTGACTTAGGCTTAAAATATGGCATTAGAGGGTGAAAAGTCGAAACAGCCCCCGAACGTCCTCGTGGGTGGCTCCAACACCTCCCACGGGAGCAATGTAACTCACAGGAACTGACCCCATAATCGCAACTCTCCCGGTTGGCTGTGGGGTGTTTCGGTTTGAGAATACGAAGGTAATTTGCATATTTGTAGACTTAAGCAAAACATGGAGTTAGAGGGTGAAAACTCGAAATAGCCCCCGAACTACCCCGTGGGTGGCATCAACACGTCCCACGGGACCAATGTAACTCATAGGAACTAACCCCACAGCCGCGGGTCTCCCGGTTTGGGAGTAAGACAGGAATTCGCATATTTCTAGACTTCGGCTTAAAAATATGATGTTAGAGGGTAAAAACTCGAAACAGCTCCCGAACGTCCTCGTGCGTGGCACCAACACCTCCCACGGGACCATTGTAACTCGTAGAAACTGACCCCGTAGCCGCGGGTCTCCCGGTTGGCTGCGGGGTCTCCCGGTTTGAGAATACGACGGCAATTTGCATATTTCTAGACTTAAGCAAAACATGGCGTTAGAGGGTGAAAACTCGAAATAGCCCCCAAATGGCCCCGTAGGTGGCACCAACACGTCCCACGGGACCAATGTAACTCATAGGAACTGACCCCGCAGCCGCGGGACTCCCAGTTTGAGAAAATGACGATAATATGCATATTTCTTGACTTAGGCTTAAAAACATGGCGTTAGAGGGTGAAAACTCGAAACAGCCCTCGAAAGTCCCCGTGGGTGGCACCAACACCTCCCACGGGACCAATGTAACTCGTAGGAACTAACCCCACAACCGCGGGTCTCCCGGTTTGAGAGTACGATGGTAATCTTCATATTTCTAGACTTAGGCTTAAAAACATGACGTTAGAGGGTGAAAACAAGAAATAGCCCCCGAACGTCCTCGTGGGTGGCACCTACACCTCCCACGGGACCAATGTAATTCGTAGGAACAGACCCCGCAGCTGCGGGTCTCCCGGTTTGAGAATACGACGGTAATTTGCATATTTTTAGACTTAAGCAAAACATGGCGTTAGAGGGTGAAAACTTGAAATAGCCCCCGAACGGCTCCGTGGGTGGCACCAACACCTCCCATGGGACCAATGTAACTCATAGGAACTGACCCCATAGCCGCGGGTCTGCCGGTTTGAGAGTACGATGGTAATTTTTATATGTCTAGACTTACGCTTAAAAACATGATGTTAGAGGGTGAAAACTCGAAACAACCCCCGAACGTCCTTGTGGGTGGCACCTACACCTCCCACGGGACCAATGTAATTCGTAGGAACTGACCCCGCAGCCGTGAGTCTCCCGGTTTGAGAATACGACGGTAATTTGCATATTTTTAGACTTAAGCAAAACATGGCGTTAGAGGGTGAAAACTTAAAATAGCCCCCGAACGGCCCCGTGGGTGGCACCAACACCTCCCATGGGACCAATGTAACTCGTTGGAATGGACCCTGCATCCGCGGGACTCCCGGTTTGAGAATATGACGATAATATGCATATTTCTTGACTTAGGCTTAAAAATATGGTGTTAGAGGGTGAAAACTCGAAACAACCACCGATTGTCCCCGTGGGTCGCACTAACACCTCAAACGGGCCCAATGTAACTCGTAGGAAGTGACACCACAGCCGCGGGTCTCTCGATTTGAGAGTATGACCATAATTTACAGGTTAATAGACTTAGGCTTAAAAACATGACTTTAGAGGGTGAAACCTCGAAACAGCCCCCGAACGGCCCCGTGGGTGGCACCAATACCTCCCACGGGACCAATGTAACTCGTAGGAACTGACCCTGCAGTAGCGGGACTCCCGATTTGAGAATACGATGATAATATGCATATTTCTTGACTTAGGCTTAAATACATGGCGTTAGAGGGTGAAAACTCGAAACAGCCCCCGAACGTCATCGTGGGTGTCACCAACACCTCCCACGGGACCAATGTAACTCGTAGGAACTGTACCCACAGCCGCGGTAATCCTGGTTAGATAATACGACAATAATTTGCAAATTTCTTGACTTGGGCTTAAAAATATGGCGTTAGAGGGTGAAAAGTCAAAACAGGCCCCGAACGTCCCCGTGGGTGGCTCCAACACCTCCCACCGGAGCAATGTTACTCATAGGAACTGACCTCGTAATCGCAGCAATCCCGGTTGGCTGCGGGGTGTTCCGGTTTGAGAATACGAAGGTATTTTGCATATTTCTAGACTTAAGCAAAACATGGAGTTAGAGGGTGAAAACTCAAAATAGCCCCCGAACGACCCCGTGGGTGGCATCAACACGTCTCACGGGACCAATGTAACTCGTAGGAACTGACCCCACAGCCGCGGGTCTCCCGGTTTGAGAGTGAGGCGGTAATTTGCATATTTATAGACTTCAACTTAAAAATATGACGTTAGAGGGTAAAAACTCGAAACATCCCCTGAACGTCCTCGTGGGTAGCACCAACACCTCCCACGGGACCATTGTAACTCGTAGAAACTGACCCCGCGGCCGCGGGTCTCCCGGTTGGCTGTGGGGTCTCCCAATTTGAGAATATGACGCTAATTTGCATATTTCTAGACTTAAGCAAAACATGGCGTTAGAGGGTGAAAACTCGAAACAACACCCGAATGTCCCCGTGGGTGGCACCAACACCTCCCACGGGACCAATGTAACACGTAGGAACTAACCCCATAGCCGCGAGTCTCCCGATTTGAGAGTACGACGGTAATTTGAAAATTTCTAGACTTAGGCTTAAAAACATGACGTTGGAGGGTGAAAACTCGAAACAACCCCCGAACGTCCTCGTGGGTGGCACCAACACCTCCCACGGGACCAATGTAACTCGTAGAAACTGACCCCACAGCCACGGGTCTCCCGGTTGGCTGCGAGGTCTCCCGGTTTGAGAATACGACGGTAATTTGCATATTTCTAGACTTAAGCAAAACATGGCGTTAGAGGGTGAAAACTCAAAATAGCCCCCGAACGGCCCCGTGGGTGGCACCAACACATCCTACAGAACCAATGTAACTCGTAAGAACTGACGTCGCAGCCCTGGGACTTTTGGTTGAGAATACGAGGATAATATGCATATATCTTCACTTAGGATTAAAAATATGGTGTTTGAGGGTGAAAATTCGAAACATCCCCCGAACGTCCCCATGGTTGGCACCAACACCTCCCAGGGGACCAATGTAACTCGTAGGAACTGACCCCACAGCCGCGGGTCTCCCGGTTTGATAGTACGACAGTAATTCGAATATTTCAAGACTTTGGCTCAAAAAGATGACATTAGAGGGTAAAAACTCGAAACAACTCCCGAACGTCCTCGTGGGTGGCACAAACACCTCCCACGGGACCAATATAACTCGTAGAAACTGACCCCGCAGCCGCGGGTCTCCCGGTTGGCTACGGGGTCCCCCGGTTTGCGAATACGACCAAAATTTGTATATTTTTAGACTTAAGAAAAACGTGGCGTTAGAGGGTGAAAACTCGAAATAGCCCCCGAATGGCCCCGTGGGTGGCACGAACACGTCACAAGGGACCAATGTAACTCGTACGATCTGACCCCGCAGCCACGGGACACCCGGTTTGAGAATACGACGATAATATGTATATTTCTTGACTTAGGCTTAAAAACATGGCGTTAGAGGGTGAAAACTCCAAACTGCCCCGAACGTCCCCGTGGGTGGCACAAACACCTCCCACGAACCAATGTAACACATAGGAACTGACCCCACAGCCGCGGGTCTCCCGATTTGAGAGTACGACCATAATTTGCATATTTCTTGACTTTGGCTTAAAAACATGGCGTTAGAGGGTGAAAACTCGAAATAGCCCCCAAACGGCCCCGTGGGTGGCACCAACACGCCCCACAGGACCAATGTAACTCGTAGGAACTGACCCTGCAGCCGCGGGACTCCCGATTTGAGAATACGATAATAATTTGCATATTTCTTGACTTAGGCTTAAAAACATGGCGTTAGAGGGTGAAAACTCGAAACAACACCCGAACGTCCTCGTGGGTGGCACCAACACCTCCCACGGAACCAATGTAACTCATAGAAACGACCCCGCAGCCACGGGTCTCCCGGTTGGCTGCGAGGTCTCCCGGTTTGAGAATACGACGGTAATTTGCATATTTTTAGACTTAAGCAAAACATGGCGTTAGAGGGTGAAAACTTGAAATAGCCCCCGAACAGCCCCGTGGGTGGCACCAACACCTCCCATGGGACCAATGCAACTCGTTGGAACGGACCCTGCATCCGCGGGACTCCCGGTTTGAGAATATGACGATAATATGCATATTTCTTGACTTAGGCTTAAAAATATGGCGTTAGAGGGTGAAAACTCGAAACAGCCACCGATTGTCCCCGTGGGTCGCACTAACACCTCAAACGGGCCCAATGTAACTCGTAGGAAGTGACACCATAGCCGCGGGTCTCCCGATTTGAGAGTATGACCATAATTTACATGTTTCTAGACTTAGGCTTAAAAACATGACTTTAGAGGGTGAAACCTCGAAACAGCCCCCGAACGGCCCCGTGGGTGGCACCAATACCTCCCACGGGACCAATGTAACTCGTAGGAACTGACCCTGCAGCCGCGGAACTCCCGATTTGAGAATACGATGATAATATGCATATTTCTTGACTTAGGCTTAAATACATGGCGTTAGAGGGTGAAAACTCGAAACAGCCCCCGAACGTCATCGTGGGTGGCACCAACACCTCCCACGGGACCAATGTAACTCGTAGGAACTATACCCGCAGCCGCGATAATCCTGGTTAGATAATACGACAATAATTTGGAAATTTCTTGACTTGGGCTTAAGAATATGGCGTTAGAGGGTGAAAAGTCAAAACAGGCCCCGAACGTCCCCTGGGGTGGCTCCAACACCTCCCACGGGAGCAATGTTACTCATAGGAACTGACCTCGTAATCGCAGCTCTCTCGGTTGGCTGCGGGGTGTTCCGTTTGAGAATACGAAGGTAATTTGCATATTTCTAGACTTAAGCAAAACATGGAGTTAGAGGGTGAAAACTCGAAATAGCCCCCGAACGACCCCGTGGGTGGCATCAACACGTCTCACGGGACCAATGTAACTCGTAGGAACTGACCCCACAGCGGCGGGTCTCCCGGTTTGAGAGTGAGACGGTAATTTGCATATTTATAGACTTCAACTTAAAAATATGATGTTAGAGGGTAAAAACTCGAAACATCCCCCGAACGTCCTCGTGGGTAGCACCAACACCTCCCACGGGACCATTGTAACTCGTAGAAACTGACCCCGCGGCCGCGGGTCTCCCGGTTGGCTGCGGGGACTCCCTATTTGAGAATATGACGCTAATTTGCATATTTCTAGATTTAAGCAAAACATGGCATTAGAGGGTGAAAACTCGAAACAACACCCGAATGTCCCCGTGGGTGGCACCAACACCTCCCACGGGACCAATATAACACGTAGGAACTAACCCCATAGCCGCGAGTCTCCCGATTTGAGAGTACGACGGTAATTTGAAAATTTCTAGACTTAGGCTTAAAAACATGACGTTGGAGGGTGAAAACTCGAAACAACCCCCGAACGTCCTCGTGGGTGGCACCAACACCTCCCACGGGACCAATGTAACTCGTAGAAACTGACCCCACAGCCACGGGTCTCCCGGTTGGCTGCGAGGTCTCCCGGTTTGAGAATACGATGGTAATTTGCATATTTCTAGACTTAAGCAAAACATGGCGTTAGAGGGTGAAAACTCAAAATAGCCCCCGAACGGCCCCGTGGGTGGCACCAACACATCCTACAGAACCAATGTAACTCGTAAGAACTGACGTCGCAGCCCTGGGACTTTTGGTTGAGAATACGAGGATAATATGCATATATCTTCACTTAGGATTAAAAATATGGTGTTTGAGGGTGAAAATTCGAAACATCCCCCGAACGTCCCCATGGTTGGCACCAACACCTCCCAGGGGACCAATGTAACTCGTAGGAACTGACCCCACAGCCGCGGGTCTCCCGGTTTGATAGTACGACAGTAATTCGAATATTTCAAGACTTTGGCTCAAAAAGATGACATTAGAGGGTAAAAACTCGAAACATCTCCCGAACGTCCTCGTGGGTGGCACAAACACCTCCCACGGGACCAATATAACTCGTAGAAACTGACCCCGCAGCCGCGGGTCTCCCGGTTGGCTACGGGGTCCCCCGGTTTGCGAATACGACCAAAATTTGTATATTTTTAGACTTAAGAAAAATGTGGCGTTAGAGGGTGAAAACTCGAAATAGCCCCCGAATGGCCCCGTGGGTGGCACGAACACGTCACAAGGGACCAATGTAACTCGTACGATCTGACCTCGCAGCCACGGGACACCCGGTTTGAGAATACGACGATAATATGTTTATTTCTTGACTTAGGCTTAAAAACATGGCGTTAGAGGGTGAAAACTCCAAACTGCCCCCGAACGTCCCCGTGGGTGGCACAAACACCTCCCACGAACCAAAGTAACACATAGGAACTGACCCCACAGCCGCGGGTCTCCCGATTTGAGAGTACGACCATAATTTGCATATTTCTTTACTTCGGCTTAAAAACATGGCGTTAGAGGGTGAAAACTCGAAATAGCCCCCAAACGGCCCCGTGGGTGGCACCAACACGCCCCACAGGACCAATGTAACTCGTAGGAACTGACCCTGCAGCCGCGGGACTCCCGATTTGATAATACGATAATAATTTGCATATTTCTTGACTTAGGCTTAAAAACATGGCGTTAGAGGGTGAAAACTCAAAACAACACCCGAACGTCCTCGTGGGTGGCACCAACACCTCCCACGGAACCAATGTAACTCGTAGAAACTGACCCCGCAGCCACGGGTCTCCCGGTTGGCTGCGAGGTCTCCCGGTTTGAGAATACGACGGTAATTTGCATATTTTTAGACTTAAGCAAAACATGGCGTTAGAGGGTGAAAACTCGAAATAGCCCCCGAACGGCCCCGTGGGTGGCACCAACACATCCCACGGGACCAATGTAACTCGTAAGAACTGACGCTGCAGCCCCGGGACTCCCAGTTTGAGAATACGAGGATAATATTCATATTTCATTACTTAGGCTTAAAAACATGGCGTTAGAGGGTGAAAACTCGAAACAACACCCGAACGTCCCCGTGGGTGGCACCAACCCCTCCCACGGGACCAATGTAACACGTAGGAACTGACCCCACAGCCGTGAGTCTCCCGATTTGAGAGTACGATGGTTATTTGCATATTTCTAGACTTAGGCTTAAAAACATGACGTTAGAGGGTGAAAACTCGAAACAACCCCCCAACGACCTCATGGGTGGCACCAACACCTCCCACGGGACAATTGTAACTCGTAGAAACTGACCCCGCTGCCACGGGGCACTCATTTGGCTGCGGGGTCTCCCGGTTTGAGAATACGTCGGTGATTTTCATATTCATAGACTTAAGCAAAACTTGGCGTTAGAGGGTGAAAATTCGAAACAGCCCCTGAACGTCATCTTGGGAGGAACCAACACCTCCCACAGGACCAATGTAACTCGTAGGAACTGTAAACGTAGCCGTGGAACTCTCGGTTAGATAATACGATGATAATTTGTATATTTCTTGACTTAGGCTTAAAAATATGGCGTTAGAGAGTGAAAAGTTGAAACAACGCCCGAACGTCCCCGTGGGCGGCTCCAACACCTCCCACGGGACCAATGTAACTCATAGGAACTGACCCCGTAATCGCGGCTCTACCGGTTGGCTGCGGGGACTTTCAGTTGAAGAATACGACGGTAATTTGCATATTTCTAGACTTAAGCAAAACATGGAGTTAGAGGGTGAAAACTCAAAATAGCCCCCGAACGGCCCCGTGGTGGCACCAACACGTCCCACAGGACCAATGTAACTCGTAGGAACTGACCCCACAGCCGCGGGACTCCCGGTTTGAGAATACGATGATAATATTTATATTTCTTGACATAGGCTTAAAAACAAGGCGTTAGAGGGTAAAAACTGGAACTAGCCGCCGAACGTCCCCGTGGGTGGCACCAACACCTCCCACGGGACCAATGTACCTCATAGGAACTGACTACACAACCACAAGTCTCTCAGTTTGAGAGTACAATGGTAATTTGCATATTTTTAGACTTTGGCTTAAAAACATGACGTTAGAGGGTGAAAACTTGAAATAGCCCCCTAACGTCCTCGTGGGTGGCACCAACACCTCCCACGGGACCAATATAACTCGTAGAAACTTACCTCGTAGCCACGGGTCTCCCGATTGGTTGTGGGGTCTCCCACTTTGAGAATACGACGGTAATTTGCATATTTCTAGACTTAAGCAAAACATGGGCTTAGAGGGTGAAAAATCAAAATATCCACCGAACGGCCCCGTGGGTGGCACCATCACGTCCCACGGGACCAATGTAACTCTTAGTAACTGACCTCACAGCCGCGGGACTCCCGGTTTGAGAATACGATGAAAATATGCATATTTCCTGACTTAGGCTTAAAAACATGGCCTTAGAGGGTGAAAACTCGAAACATCCCCCGGTCGTCCCCGTGGGTGGCACAAACACCTCCCACGGGATCAATGTAACTCGTAGGAACTGTCCCCGTGGCCACGGGTCTCCCAGTTAGAGAATACGACGATAATTTTCATATATCTAGACTTAAGCAAAACATGGAGTTAGAGGGTGAAAACTCGAAATAGCCCCCGAACGGCCCCGTGGGTGGCACCAACACGTCCCACGGGACGATTGTAACTCGTAGGAACTGACCCCACAGCCGCGAGACTCCCGGTTTGAGAATACGACGATAATATTCATATTTCTTGACTTAGGCTTAAAAATAAGGCCTTAGATGGTAAAAACTGGAACTAGCCCCCGAACGTCCCCGTGGGTGGCACCAACACCTCCCACGGGACCAATGTAACTCGTAGGAACTGACTACACAACCACAAGTCTCCCGGTTTGAGAGTACGACGGTAATTTTCATATTTCTAGACTTAGGCTTAAAAACATGACGTTAGGGGGTGAAAACTTGAAACAGCCCCCTAACGTCCTCGTGGGTGGCACCAACACCTCCCACGGGACCAATGTAACTCGTAGAAACTTACCTCGTAGCCACGGGTCTCCCGGTTCGCTGTGGGGTCTCCCAGATTGAGAATACAATGGTAATTTGCATATTAACTAGACTTCAGCAAAACATGGCCTTAGAGGGTGAAAACTCGAAATAGCCCCCGAACGGCCCCGTGGGTGGCACCAACACATCCCACGAGACCAATGTAACTCTTAGTAACTGACCCCGCAGCCGCGAGACTCCCGGTTTGAGAATACGATGACAATATGCATATTTCCTTACTTAGGCTTAAAAACATGGCGTTAGAGGGTGAAAACTCGAAACATCCCCCGGATGTCCCGTGGGTGGCACAAACACCTCCCACGGGATCAATGTAACTCGTAGGAACTGACCCCGCAGCGACGGGTCTCCCAGTTTGAGAATACGATGATAATTTGCATATTTCTAGACTTAAGCAAAACATGGCGTTAGAGGATGAAAATTCGAAACAGCCCCCGAACGTCCCCGTGCGTGGCACCAACACCTCCCACAGGACCAATATAACTCGTAGGAACTGTACCCACTGCCGCGGGACTACCGGTTTGAGAATACGTCGATAATTTGCATATTTCTTGACTTAGACTTAAAAACATGGCGTTAGAGGGTGAAAACTCGAAACTTCCTCCGAACGTCCCCGTGGGTGGCACCAACACCTCCCACGGGACGAATGTAACTCGTAGGAACTGATCCCACAGCCGTTGGTTTCCCGATTTGAGAGTATGACAGTAATTTTCATATTTCTAGGCTTAGGATTAAAAACATGACGTTCGAGGGTGAAAACTCGAAACATCCCCCGGTCGTCCCCGTGGGTGGCACAAACACCTCCCACGGGATCAATGTAACTCGTAGGAACTGTCCCCGCGGCCACGGGTCTCCCAGTTAGAGAATACGACAATAATTTTCATATATCTAGACTTAATCAAAACATGGAGTTAGAGGGTGAAAACTCGAAATAGCCCCCGAACGGCCCCGTGTGTGGCACCAACACGTCCCACGGGACGATTGTAACTCGTAGGAACTGACCCAGCAGCCGCGAGACTCCCGGTTTGAGAATACGACGATAATATTCATATTTCTTGACTTAGGCTTAAAAATAAGGCCTTAGAGGGTAAAAACTGGAACTAGCCCCCGAACGTCCCCGTGGGTGGCACCAACACCTCCCACGGGACCAATGTAACTCGTAGGAACTGACTACACAACCACAAGTCTCCCGGTTTGAGAGTACGACAGTAATTTGCATATTTCTAGACTTAGGCTTAAAAACATGACGTTAGAGGGTGAAAACTTGAAACAGCCCCCTAACGTCCTCGTGGGTGGCACCAACACCTCCCACGGGACCAATGTAACTCGTAGAAACTTACCTCGTAGCCACGGGTCTCCCGGTTCGCTGTGGGGTCTCCCAGATTGAGAACACAACGGTAATTTGCATATTTCTAGACTTCAGCAAAACATGGCCTTAGAGGGTGAAAACTCGAAATAGCCCCCGAACGGCCCCGTGGGTGGCACCAACACATCCCACGAGACCAATGTAACTCTTAGTAACTGACCCCGCAGCCCCGAGACTCCCGGTTTGAGAATACGATGACAATATACATATTTCCTTACTTAGGCTTAAAAACATGGCGTTAGAGGGTGAAAACTCGAAACGTCCCCCGGATGTCCCGTGGGTGGCACAAACACCTCCCACGGGATCAATGTAACTCGTAGGAACTGACCCCGCAGCCACGGGTCTCCCAGTTTGAGAATACGATGATAATTTGCATATTTCTAGACTTAAGAAAAACATGGCGTTAGAGGGTGAAAATTCGAAACAGCCCCCGAACGTCCCCGTGCGTGGCACCAACACCTCCCACGGGACCAATATAACTCGTAGGAACTGTACCCACTGCCGCGGGACTACCGGTTTGAGAATACGTCGATAATTTGCATATTTCTTGACTTAGACTTAAAAACATGGCGTTAGAGGGTGAAAACTCGAAACTTCCCCCGAACGTCCCCGTGGGTGGCACCAACACCTCCCACGGGACGAATGTAAATCGTAGGAACTGATCTCACAGCCGTTGGTTTCCCGATTTGAGAGTATGACAGTAATTTGCATATTTCTAGGCTTAGGATTAAAAACATGACGTTCGAGGGTGAAAACTCGAAACATCCCCCGGTCGTCCCCGTGGGTGGCACAAACACCTCCCACGGGATCAATGTAACTCGTAGGAACTGTCCCCGCGGCCAAGGGTCTCCCAGTTAGAGAATACGACGATAATTTTCATATATCTAGACTTAAGCTAAACATGGAGTTAGAGGGTGAAAACTCGAAATAGCCCCCGAACGGCCCCGTGGGTGGCACCAACACGTCCCACGGGACGATTGTAACTCGTAGGAACTGACCCCGCAGCCGCGAGACTCCCGGTTTGAGAATACGACGATAATATTCATATTTCTTGACTTAGGCTTAAAAACAAGGCCTTAGAGGGTAAAAACTAGAACTCGCCCCCGAACGTCCCCGTGGGTGTCACCAACACCTCCCACGGGACCAATGTAACTCGTAGGAACTGACTACACAACCACAAGTCTCCCGGTTTGAGAGTCTGACGGTAATTTGCATATTTCTAGACTTAGGCTTAAAAACATGACGTTAGAGGGTGAAAACTTGAAACAGCCCCCTAACTCCTCGTGGGTGGCACCAACACCTCCCACGGGACCAATGTAACTCGTAAAAACTTACCTCGTAGCCACGGGTCTCCCGGTTCGCTGTGGGGTCTCCCAGATTGAGAATACAACGGTAATTTGCGTATTTCTAGACTTCAGCAAAACATGGCCTTAGAGGGTGAAAACTCGAAATAGCCTCCGAACGGCCCCGTGGGTGGCACCAACACTTCCCACGAGACCAATGTAACTCTTAGTAACTGACCCCGCAGCCGCGAGACTCCCGGTTTGAGAATACGATGACAATATGCATATTTCCTTACTTAGGCTTAAAAACATGGCGTTATAGGGTGAAAACTCGAAACATCCCTCGGATGTCCCGTGGGTGGCACAAACACCTCCCACGGGATCAATGTAACTCGTAGGAACTGACCCCGCAGCCACGGGTCTCCCAGTTTGAGAATACGACGATAATTTGCATATTTCTAGACTTAAGCAAAACATGGCGTTAGAGGGTGAAAATTCGAAACAGCCCCCGAACGTCCCCGTGCGTGGCACCAACACCTCCCACGGGACCAATATAACTCGTAGGAACTTTACCCACTGCCGCGGGACTACCGGTTTGAGAATACGTTGATAATTTGCATATTTCTTGACTTAGACTTAAAAACATGGCGTTAGAGGGTGAAAACTCGAAACTTCCCCCGAATGTCCCCGTGGGTGGCACCAACACCTCCCACGGGACGAATGTAACTCATAGGAACTGATCCCACAGCCGTTGGTTTCCCGGTTTGAGAGTATGACAGTAATTTTCATATTTCTAGGCTTAGGATTAAAACCATGACGTTCGAGGGTGAAAACTCGAAACAGCCCCCGAACGTCCCCGTGGGTGGCACCAACACCTCCCATGGACCAATGTAACTCGTAGAAACTTACCCCGCAGCCGCGGGTCTCCCGGTTGGCTGAGGGGTCTCCCAGTTTGAGAATACGACGGTAATTTGCATATTTCTAGACTTAAGCAAAACTTGGCGTTAGAGGGTGAAAACTAAAAATAACCCCCGATCGGCCCCGTGGGTGGCACCAACACGTCCCACGGGATAAATGTAACTCGTAAGAACTGACCCCGCAGCCGCGGGACTCCCAGTTTGAGAATACGTCGATTATATGCATATTTCTTGACTTAGGCTTAAAATCTTGGCGTTAGAGGGTGAAAACTCGAAACAGCCCCCGAACGTCCTGGTGGGTGGCACCAACACCTCCCACGGGACCAATGTAACTCGTAGGAACTGATCTCATAGCCGCGGGTCTCCCAGTTTGAGAGTACGGCAGTAATTTGCATATTTCTAGACTTAGGCTTAAAAATATGACGTTAGCGGGTAAAAACTCGAAACAAACCCCGAACGTTCCCGTGGGTGGGACCAACACCTCCCACTGGACCAATGTAACTCGTAAAAACTAACCCCGCATCCGCGGCTCTCCCTGTTGGATGTGGGGTCTCCCAGTTTGAGAATACGACGGTAATTTGCATATTTCTAGACTTAAGCAAAACTTGGCGTTAGAGGGTGAAAACTCAAAATAGCCCACGAACGGCCCCATGGGTGGCACCAACACGTCCCACGGGATAAATGTAACTCGTAAGAACTGACCCCGCAGCCGCGGTACTCCCAGTTTGAGAATACGTCGATAATATGCATATTTCTTGAGTTAAACTTAAAAATATGGCGTTAGGGGGTGAAAACTCGAAACATCCCCCGAACGTCCTGGTGGGTGGCACCAACACCTCCCACGGGACCAATGCAACTCGTAGGAACTGGCCCCATAGCCGCGGGTCTACCGATTTGAGAGTACGAAGGTAGTTTGCATATTTTTAGACTTAGGCTTAAAAACTTGGCGTTAGAGGGTGAAAACTCGAAATAACCCCCGAACGTCCCCGTGGGTGGCACCAACACCTCCCACGGGACCAATGTAACTCGTAGAAACTGACCCCGCTACCTCGGGTCTCTCAGTTGGCTGCGGGGTCTCCCAGTTTGAGAATATGACGGTAATTTGCATATTAATATACTTAAGCAAAACTTGGCGTTAGAGGGTGAAATTTTGAAACAGCCCCCGAACGTCATCGCGGGTGGCACCAACACCTCCCACGGGACCAATGTAACTCGTAGGAACTGTACCCGCAGTCGCGGAACTCCCGGTCGGATTATACGGCGATAATTTTCATATTTCTTGAATTAGGCTTAAAAATATGGTGTTAGAGTGTGAAAAGTCGAAACAGCGCATGAACGTCCCCGTGGGTGGCTCCAACACCTCCCACGGGACCAATGTAACTCATAGGAACCGACCCCGTAATCACGGCTCTCCCGATTGGCTGCGGGGTCTTACGGTTTGAGAATACGACGGTAATTTGCATATTTGTAGACTTAAGCAAAACATGGCGTTAGAGGGTGAAAACTCAAAATAGCCCACGAACGGCCCCGTGGGTGGCACCAACACGTACCACGGGATAAATGTAACTCGTAAGAACTGACCCTGTAGCCGCGGTACTCCCAGTTTGAGAATACGTCGATTATATGCATATTTCTTGACATAGGCTTAAAAACATGGCGTTAGAGGGTGAAAACTCAAAACAGCCCCCGAACGTCCTGGTGGGTGGCACCAACACCTCCCACGGGACCAATGTAACTCGTAGGAACTGATCCCATAGCCGCGGGTCTCCCTGTTTGAGAGTACGACGGTAATTTGCATATTTCTAGACTTAGGCTTAAAAATATGACGTTAGAGGATAAAAACTCGAAACAACCCCCGAACGTCCCCGTGGGTGGGACCAACACCTCCCACGGGACCAATGTAACTCGTAAAAACTAACCTCGCATCCGCGTCTCTCCCGGTTGGCTGCGGGGTCTCCTGGTTTGAGAATACGACGGTAATTGGCATATTTCTTGACATAAGCAAAACATGGCCTTAGAGGGTGAAAACTCAAAATAGCCCCCGAAAGGCCCCGTGGGTGGCACCAACACGTCCCACGGGACCATTGTAACTCGTAGTAACTGACCTCGCAGCCGCGGAACTCCCGGTTTGAGAATACGATAATAATATGCATATTTCATGACTTAGGCTTAAAAACATGATGTTAGAGGGTGAAAACTCGAAACAGCCCCCGGACGTCCACGTGGGTGGCACCAACACCTCCCACGGGATCAATGTAACTCATAGGAACTGACCCCACAGCCGCGGGTCTCCCAGTTTGAGAATACGATGATAATTTTCATATTTCTGGATTTGTCTTAAAAACATGATGTTAGAGGGTGAAAACTCGAAACAGCCCCCGAACGTCCTCGTGGGTAGCACCAACACCTCCCACGGGACCAATGTAACTCGTAGAAACTTACCCCGCAGCCGCGGGTCTCCCGGTTGGCTGGGGGGTCTCCCAGTTTGAGAATATGACGGTAATTTGCATATTTCTAGACTTAAGGAAAACTTGGCGTTAGAGGGTGAAAACTCAAAATAGCCCCCGAACGGCCCCGTGGGTGGCGCCAACACGTCCCACGGGATAAATGTAACTCGTAAGAACTGACCCCGCAGCCGCGGTACTCCCTGTATGAGAATACATCGATAATATGCATATTTCTTGACTTAGTCTTAAAAACATGGCGTTAGAGGGTGAAAACTCGAAACAGCCCCCGAACGTCCTGGTGGGTGGCACCAACAAGTCCCACGGGACAAATGTAACTCGTAGGAACTGACCCCACAGCCGCAGGACTTCCAGTTTGAGTATACGATGATAATATGGATATTTCTTGACTTAGGCTTAAAAACAAGGCGTTAGAGGGTAAAAACTTGAACCAGCCCCCGAACGTCCCTGTGGGTGGCACCAACACCTCCCACGGCACTAATGTAACTCGTAGGAACTGACCCCGTAGCCGCGGGTCTCCCAGTTTGAGAATACGACGATAATTTGCATATTTCTAGATATGGCTTAAAAACATGACATTAGAGGGTGAAAACTCGAAACAGCCCCCAAACGTCCTTGTGAGTGGCACCAACACCTCCCACGGGACCAATGTAACTCGTAGAAACTAACCCCGCAGCTGCGGGTCTCCCGGTTGGCTACGGGGTCTCCTAGTTTGAGAATACGACGGTAATTTGCATATTTCTAGACTTAAGCAAAACTTGGCGTTAGAGGGTGAAAACTCAAAATAGCCCCTGAACGGCGCCGTGGTTGGCACCAACACGTTCCACGGGATAAATGTAACTCGTAAGAACTGACCCCGCAGCCGCGGTACTCCCAGTTTGAGAATACATCGATAATATGCATATTTCTTGACTTAGGCTTAAAAACATGGCGTTAGAGGGTGAAAACTCGAAACAACCCCCGAACGTCCTGGTGGGTGGCACCAACACCTCCAACGGGACCAATGTAACTCGTAGGAACTGAACCCACAGCCACGGGTCTCCCGATTTGAGAGTACGAAGGTAGTTTGCCTATTTCTATACTTTGGCTTAAAAACATGACGTTAGAGGGTGAAAACTCCAAATAGCCCCCGAACGTCCCCGTGGGTGGCACCAACACCTCCCACGGGACCAATGTAACTCGTCGAAACTGACCCCGCTACCGTGGTTCTCTCAGTTGGCTGCGGGGTCTCCCAGTTTGAGAATATGACGGTAATTTGCATATTCATATACTTAAGCAAAACTTGGCGTTAGAGGGTGAAAATTCGAAACAGCCCCCGAACGTCATCGTGGGTGGCACCAACACCTCCCATGGGACCAATGTAACTCGTAGGAACTGTACCCGCAGCCACGGAACTCCCGGTCAGATAATACGACGATAATTTGCATATTTTTTGACATTAGGCTGAAAAGGCGTTAGAGGGTGAAAAGTCGAAACAGCACACGAACGTCCCCGTGGGTGGCTCCAACACCTCTCACGGGACCAATGTAACTCATAGGAACTGACCCCATAATCGCGGCTCTCCCGGTTGGCTGCGGGGTCTTCCGGTTTGAGAATACGACGGTAATTTGCATATTTGTAGACTCAAGAAAAACATGGAGTTAGAGGGTGAAAACTCAAAATAGCCCCCGAACGGCCCCGTGGGTGGCACCAACATGTCCCACGGGACCAATGTAACTCGTAGGAACTGACCCCGCAGCCGCGGGACTTCCAGTTTGAGAATACGATCATAATATGTATATTTCTTGACTTAGGCTTAAAAATATGGCGTTAGAGGGTGAAAAGTCGAAACAGCCCCCGAACCTCCCCGTGGGCGGCTCCAACACATCCCACGGGACCAATGTAACTCATAGGAACTGACCCCGTAATCGCGGCACTACCGGTTGGCTGCGGGGTCTTCCGGTTGTAGAATACGATGGTAATTTGCATATTTCTAGACTTAAGCAAAACATGGAGTTAGAGGGTGAAAACTCGAAATGGCCCTCGAACGGCCCCGTGGGTGGCACCAACATGTCCCACGGGACCAATGTAACTCGTAGGAACTGACCCTGCAGCCGTGGGACTCCCAGTTTGGGAATACGACGATAATATTCATCTTTATTCTCTGATGCATAAAAACAAGGCGTTAGAGGGTAAAAACTAGAACCAGCCCCCGAACGTCCCCGTGGGTGGCACCAACACCTCCCACGGGACCAATGTAACTCGTAGGAACTTACTACACAACCACAAGTCTCCCATTTTTTCAGAGTATGACGGTAATTTGAATATTTCTAGACTTAGGCTTAAAAACATGATGTTAGAGGGTGAAAACTCGAAACAGCCCCCGAACGTCCTCGTGGGTGGCACCAACACCTCCCACGGGACGAATATAACTCGTAGAAACTGACCCCGCTACCGCGGGTCTCTCAGTTGGCTGTGGGGTCTCCCAATTGGAGAATACGACGGTAATTTGCATATTCATATACTTAAGCAAAACTTAGCGTTAGTGGGTGAAAATTCGAAACAGCCCCCGAACGTCATCGTGGGTGGCACAAACACCTCCCATGGGACCAATGTAACTCGTAGGAACTGTACCCGCAGCCGCGGAACTCCCGGTCAGATAATACGACGATAATTTGCATATTTCTTGACTCAGGCTTAAAATTATGGCGTTAGAGGGTGAAAAGTCGAAACAGCACATGAACGTCCCCGTGGGTGGCTCCAACACCTCCCACGGGACCAATGTAACTCACAGGAACTGACCCCGTAATCACGGCTCTCCCGGTTGGCTGCGGGGTCTTCCGATTTAAGAATACGACGGTAATTTGCATATTTGTAGACTTAAGCAAAACATGGAGTTAGAGGGTGAAAACTCAAAATAGCCCCCGAACGGCCCCGTGGTTGGCACCACCAGGTCCCACGGTACTAATGTAACTCGTAAGAACTGACCCCGCAGCCGCGGGACTTCCAGTTTGAGAATACGATCATAATATGCATATTTCTTGACTTAGGCTTAAAAACAAGGCGTTAGAGGCTAAAAACTTGAACCAGCCCCTGAACGTCCCCGTGGGTGGCACCAACACCTCCCACGGGACCAATGTAACTCGTAGGAACTGACTACACAACCGCAGGTCTCCCGGTTTGATAGTACGATGGTAATTTGCATATTTCTGGATATGGCTTAAAAACATGACGTTAGAGGGTGAAAACTCGAAACAGCCCCCGAATGTCCTCGTGGGTGGCACCAACACCTCCCACAGGACCAATATAACTCGTAGAAACTTACCTCGCAGCCACGGGTCTCCCGGTTGGCTGCGGGGTCTCCCAGTTTGAGAATACGATGGTAATTTGCATATTTCTAGACTTAAGCAAAACTTGGCGTTAAAGGGTGAAAACTCAAAATAGCCCCACGGGATAAATGTAACTCGTAAGAACTGACCCCGCAGACGCGATACTCCCAGTTTGAGAGTACGTCGATAATATGCATATTTCTTGACTTAGGCTTAAAAACATGGCGTTAGAGGGTGAAAACTCGAAACAGCCCCCGAACGTCCTGGTGGGGGGCGCCAACAGCTCCCACGGGACCAATGTAACTCCTAGGAACTGACCCCATAGCCGCGGGTCTCCCAGTTTCAGAGTACGACGGTAATTTGCATATTTCTAGACTTAGGCTTAAAAATATGACGTTAGAGGGTAAAAACTCGAAACAACCCCCGAACGTCCCCGTGGGTGGCACCAACACCTTCCACGTGACCAATGTAACTCGTAAAAACTGACCCCGCATCTGCGGCTTTCCCGGTTGGCTGCGGGGTCTCCTGGTTTGAGAATACGACGTTAATTGGCATATTTCTAGACTTAAGAAAAACATGGCCTTAGGGGTGAATACTCGAAATAGCCCCCGAACGGCCCCATGGGTGGCACCAACACGTCCCACGGGACAATTGTAACTCGTAGTAACTGACCCCACAGCCGCGAAGCTCCCGGTTTGAGAATACGATGATAATATGCATATTTCCTGACTTAGGCTTAAAAACATGATGTTAGAGGGTGAAAACTCGAAACAGCCCGCGGACGTCCCCGTGGGTGGCACCAACACCTCCCACGGGATCAATGTAACTCGTAGGAACTGTCCCCGTAGCCGCGGGTCTACCAGTTTGAGAATACGACGATAATTTGCATATTTTTCTAGACTTAAGTAAAACATGGCGTTAAAGGGTGAAAATTCGAAACAGCCCCCGAACGTCCCCGTGGGGGGAACCAACACCTCCCACGGGACCAATATAACTCGTAGGAACTGTACCCGCAGCCGCGGGACTCCCGACTTGAGAATACGACGATAATTTGCATATTTCTTGACATAGACTTAAAAACATGGCGTTGGAGGGTGAAAACTCGAAACTTCCTCGAACGTCCCCGTGGGTGGCACCAACACCTCCCACGGGACCAATGTAACTCGTAGGAACTGATCCCACAGCCGCGGGTCTCCCGGTTGGCTATGGGGTCTCCTGGTTTGAGAATACGACCGTAATTTGCATCTTTCTAGACTTAAGCAAAACTTGGCGTTAGAGGGTGAAAACTCAAAATAGCCCCCGAACGGCCCCGTGGGTGGTACCAACACGTCCCACGGGACCAATGTAACTCATAGGAACTGACCCCGTAATCGCGGCTCTCCCGGTTGGTTGTGGGGTCTCCCAGTTTGATAATACAACGGTAATTTGCATATTTCTAGACTTAAGAAAAACATGGCCTTAGAGGGTGAAAACTCGAAATAGCCCCCGAACGGCCCCGTGGGTGGCACCAACACGTCCCACGGGACCAATGTAACTCTTAGTAACTAACCCCGCAGCCGCGGTACTCCCAGTTTGAGAATACGATGATAATATGCATATTTCCTGACTTTGGCTTAAAAACATGGCCTTCGAGGGTGAAAACTCGAAACATCCCCCGGACGTCCCCGTGGGTGGCACCAACACCTCCCACGGGATCAATGTAACTAGTAGGAACTGACCCCACAACCACGGGTCTCCTATTTTGAGAATACGACGATAATTTGCATATTTCTAGACTTAAGCAAAACATGGCGTTAGAGGGTGAAAATTCGAAATAGCCCCCGAACGTCCCCGTGGATGGCACCAACAACTCCCACGGGACCAATGTAACTCGTAGGAACTGACCACGTAATCGCGGCTCTCCCGGTTGGCTGCGGGGTCTTCCAGTTTGAGAATACGACGGTAATTTGCATATTTCTAGACTTAAGCAAAACATGGAGTTAGAGGGCGAAATCTCAAAATAGCCCCCGAACGGCCCCGTGGGTGGCACCAATAGGTCCCGCGGGACCAATGTAACTCGTAGGAACTGACCCCGCAGCTGCAGGACTTCCAGTTTGAGAATATGATGATAATATGCATATTTCTTGACTTAGGCTTAAAAACAAGGCGTTAGAGGGTAAAAACTTGAACCAGCCCCCGAACGTCCTCGTGGGTGGGACCAACACCTCCCACGGGACCAATGTAACTTGTAGGAACTGACTACACAACCGCAGGTCTCCCGATTTGATAGTACAACGGTAATTTTCATATTTCTGGATATGGCTTAAAAACATGACGTTAGAGGGTGAAAATTCGAAACAGCCCCCGAACGTCCTCGTGGGTGGCACCAACACCTCCCACGGGACCAATGTAACTCGTAAAAACTGACCCCGCATCCGCGGCTCTCCCGGTTGTCTACGGGGTCTCCTGGTTTGAGAATACGACGGTAATTGGCATATTTCTAGACTTAAGCAAAACATGGCCTTAGAGGGTGAAAACTCGAAATAGCCCCCGAACGGCCCCGTGGGTGGCACCAACACGTCCCACGGGACCAATGTAACTCGTAGTAACTGACCCCGCAGCCGCGGGACTCCCGGTTTGAGAATACAATGACAATATGCATATTTCCTGACTTAGGCTTAAAAACATGATGTTAGAGGGTGAAAACTCGAAACAGCCCCCGACGTCCCCGTGGGGGCACCAACACCTCCCACGGGATCAATGTAACTCGTAGGAACTGACCCCGTAGCCGCGGGTCTCCCAGTATGAGAATACGAAGATAATTTGAATATTTCTAGACTTAAGTAAAACATGGCGTTAAAGGGTGTAAATTCGAAACAGCCCCCGAACGTCCCCATGGGTGGCACCAACACCTCCCACGGGACCAATATAACTTGTAAGAACTATACCCGCAGCCGCGGGACTCCCGGTTTGAGAATACGATGATAATTCGCATATTTCCTGACTTAGACTTAAAAACATAGCGTTAGAGGGAGAAAACCCAAAAGTTCCCACGAACGTCACCGTGGGTGGCACCAACACCTCCCACGGGACCAATGTAACTCGTAGGAACTGATACCACACCCGCGGTTCTCCCGGTTTGAGAGTATGACAGTAATTTGCATATTTATAGGCTTAGGATTAAAAACATAATGTTTGAGTGTGAAAACTCAAAACAGCCCCCGAACGTCCCCGTGGGTGGCACCAACACATCCCACGGACTAATGTAACTCGTAGGAACTGAACCCACAGCTGCGGGACTCCTGATTTGAGAGTACGAAGGTAATTTGCATATTTCTAGACTTAGGCTTAAAAACATGACGTTAGAGGGTGAAAAGTCCAAACAGCCCCCGAACGTCCCCGTGGGTGGCACCAACACCTCCCACGGGACCAACGTAACTCGTAGAAACTGAACCCGCTACCGCGGGTCTCTCAGTTGGCTGCGGGGTCTCCCGGTTTGAGAATACGATGGTAATTTGCATATTCATAGACTTAAGCAAAACTTGGCGTTAGAGGGTGAAAATTCAAAACTGTCCCCGAACGTCATCGTGGGTGGCACCAACACCTCCCACGGGACCAATGTAACTCGTAGGAACTGTACCCGTAGCCGCGCAACTCCCGGTTAGATAATACGATGATAATTTGCATATTTCTTGACTTAGGCTTAAAAATATGGCGTTAGAGGGCGAAAACTCGAAATAGCCCCCGAATGGCCCCGTGGGTGGCACCAACACGTCTCACGGGACCAATGTAACTCGTAGGAACAGACCCCGCAGCCGCGGGAATCCCGGTTTGAGAATAAGACGATAATATACATATTTCTTGACTTAGGCTTAAAAACAAGGCGTTAGAGGGTAAAAACTTGAACCAGTCCCCGAACGTCCCCGTGGGTGGCACCAACACCTCCCACGGGACCAATGTAACTCGTAGGAAATGACTACACAACCGCAGGTCTCCCGGTTTGATAGTACGATGGTAATTTGAATATTTCTAGACATAGGCTTGAAAACATGACGTTAGAGGGTGAAAACTCGAAACAACCCCCGAACGTCCTCGTGGGTGGCACCAACACGTCCCACGGGACTAATGTAACTCGTAGGAACTGTACCCATATCCGTGGACCTCTGGGTTAGATAATATGATGATAATTTGTATATTTCTTGACTTAGGCTTAAAAATATGGCGTTAGAGGGTGAAAAGTCGAAACAGCCCCCGAACGTCCCCGTGGGCGGCTCCAACACATCCCACGGGACCAATGTAACTCATAGGAACTGACCCCGTAATCGCGGCACTACCGGTTGGCTGCGGGGTCTTCCGGTTGTAGAATACGATGGTAATTTGCATATTTCTAGACTTAAGCAAAACATGGACTTAGAGGGTGAAAACTCGAAATGGCCCTCGAACGGCCCCGCGGGTGGCACCAACATGTCCCACGGGACCAATGTAACTCGTAGGAACTGACCCTGCAGCCGTGGGACTCCCAGTTTGGGAATACGACAATAATATTCATCTTTATTCTCTAATGCGTAAAAACAAGGCGTTAGAGGGTAAAAACTAGAACCAGCCCCCGAACGTCCCCGTGGGTGGCACCAACACCTCCCACGGGACCAATGTAACTCGTAGGAACTTACTACACAACCACAAGTCTCCCGATTTTTCAGAGTACGACGGTAATTTCAATATTTCTAGACTTAGGCTTAAAAACATGATGTTAGAGGGTGAAAACTCGAAACAGCTCCCGAACGTCCTCGTGGGTGGCACCAACACCTCCCACGAGACCAATCTAACACGTAGAAACTTATCCCGCAGCCATGGGTCTCCCGATTGGCTGCAGGGTCTCCCAGTTTGAGAATACGATGGTAATTTGCATATTTTTAGACTTAAGCAAAAAATGGCCATAGAGGGTGAAAACTCAAAATAGCCCCCGAACGGCCCCGTTGGTGGCACCAACACGTCCCACGAGACCAATGTAACTCTTAGTAACTGACCCCGCAGCCGCGGTACTCCCAGTTTGAGAATACGATGATAATATGTATATTTCCTGACTTAGGCTTAAAAACATGGCGTTAGAGGGTGAAAACTCGAAGCATCCCCCGGACGTCCCCGTGGGTGGCACCAACACCTCCCACGGGATCAATGTAACTCGTAGGAACTGACCCCGCAGCCACGGGTCTCCCAGTTTGAGAATACGACGATAATTTGCATAATTTTAGACTTAAGCAAAACATGGCGTTAGAGGGTGAAAATTCGAAACAGCCCCCGAACGTCCCCGTGCATGGCACCAACACCTCCCACGGGGCCAATATAACTCGTCGTACTGTTCCCGCAGCCGCGGGACTCCCGGTTTGAGAATCCGACAATAATTTGCATATTTCTTAACATGGACTTAAAAACATGGCGTTAGAGGGTGAAAACTCGAAACTTCCCCCGAACGTCCCCGTGGGTGGCACCAACACCTCCCACGGGACCAATGTAACTCGTTGGAACTGATCCCACAGTCGCGTGTCTCCCGATTTGAGAGTACAGTAATTTGCATATTTCTAGGCTTAGGATTAAAAACATGACGTTTGAGGGTGAAAACTCAAAACATCCCCCGAACGTCCCCGTGGGTGGCACCAACACCTCCCACGGACCAATGTAACTCGTAGGAACTGACCCCACAGTTGCGGGTCTCCCGATTTGAGAATACGAAGGTAATTTTCATATTTCTAGACTTAGGCTTAAAAACATGACATTAGAGGGTGAAAACTCCAAACAGCCCTCGAACGTCCCCGTGGGTGGCACCAACACCTCCCACAAGACCAATGTAACTCGTAGAAACTGACCCCGCTACCGCGGGTCTCTAAGTTGGCTGCGGGATCTCCCAGTTTGAGAATCCGATGGTAATTTGCATATTAATATACTTAAGCAAAACTTGGCGTTGGAGGGTGAAAATTTGAAACATCCCCCGAATGTCATCGTGGGTGGCACCAACACCTCCCACGGGACCAATGTAACTCGTAGGAACTGCACCCGCAGCCACGGAACTCCCGGTCAGATAATACGACGATAATTTGCATATTTCTAGGCTTAGTCTTAAAAATATGGCGTTAGAGCGTGAAAAGTCGAAATAGCGCAGGAACGTGCCCGTGGTTGGCTCCAACACCTCCCACGGGACCAATATAACTCATAGAAACTGACCCTGTAATCGCGGTTCTCCCGGTTGGCTACGGGGTCTTCCGATTTGAGAATACGACGGTAATTTGCATATTTGTAGACTTAAGCAAAACATGGAGTTAGAGGGTGAAAACTCAAAATTGCCCCCGAACGGCCCCATGGGTGGCACCAACAGGTCCCACGGGACCAATGTAACTCGTAGGAACTGACCCCGCCACCACGGGACTTCCAGTTTGAGAATACGATCATAATATGCATATTTCTTGACCTAGGCTTAAAAACAAGGCGTTAGAGGGTAAAAACTTGAACCAGCCCCCGAACGTTCTTGTGGGTGGCACCAACACCTCCCATGGGACCAATGTAACTCGTAGGAACTGACTACACAACCGCAGGTCTCCCGGTTTGATAGTATGATGGCAATTTGCATATTTCTATATATGGCTTAAAAACAAGATGTTAGAGGGTGAAAACTCCACATAGCCCCCGAACCTCCTCGTGGGTGGCACCAACACCTCCCACGGGACCAATGGAACTCGTAGAAACTTACCCCGCAGCCGCGGGTCTCCCGATTGGCTGCGGGGTCTCCCAGTTTGAGAATACGAGGGTAATTTTCATATATCTAGACTTAAGCAAAACTTGGCGTTAGAGGGTGAAAACTCAAAATAGCCTCCGAACGGCCCCGTGGGTGGCACCAACACATCCCACGGGACAACTGTAACTCGTAAGAACCGACCCCGCAGCCGCGGTACTCCAAGTTTGAGAATATGTCGATAATATGCATATTTCTTGACTTAGGCTTAAAAACATGGCGTTAGAGGGTGAAAACTCGAAACAGCCCCCAAACGTTCTGGTGGGTAACACCAACACCTCCCACGGGACCAATGTAACTCGTAGGAACTGAACCCACAGCCGAGGGTCGTCCAGTTTGAGAGTACGACGGTAATTTGCATATTTCTAGACATAGGCTTAAAAATATGACGTTAGAGGGTGAAAACTCGAAACAACCCCCGAACATCCTCATGGGTGGAACCAACACCTCCCACGGGACCAATGTAACTCGTAAAAACTGACCCCGCATCCGCGGCCCTCCTGGTTGGATGCTGGGTCTCCTGGTTGGAGAATACGACGGTAATTGGCATATTTCTAGACTCAAGCAAAACTTGGCCTTAGAGGGTGAAAACTCGAAATAGCCCCCGAACGGCCCCGTGGGTGGCACCAACACGTCCCACGGGACCAATGTAACTCGTAGTAACTGACCCCGCAGCCGCGGGACTCCCGGTTTGAGAATACGATGATAATATTCATATTTCCTGACTTAGGCTTAAAAACATGGCGTAAGAGTGTGAAACTCAAAACAGCCCCCGAACATCCCCGTAGGTGGCACCAACACCTCCCACGGGTACAATGTAACTCGTAGGAACTCATCCCACAGCTGCGGGTCTCCCGGTTTGAGAGTATGATAGTAATTTGCATATTTCTAGGCTTAGAATTAAAAACATGATGTTTGAGGGTGAAAACTCGAAACAGCCCCCGAACGTCCCCGTGGGTGGCACCAACACCTCCCACGGACCAATGTAACTCGTAGGAACTGACCCCACAGCCGCGGGTCTCCCAATTTGAGAGTACGAAGGTAATTTGCATATTTCTAGACTTAGGCTTAAAAACATGACGTTAGAGGGTGAAAACTCCAAACAGCCCCCGAACGTCCCCGTGGGTGGCACCAACACCTCCCACGGGACCAATGTAACTCGTTGAAACTGAACCCGCTACCGCGGGTCTCTCCGTTGGCTGTGGGGTCTCTCGGTTTGAGAATACGACGGTAATTTGCATATTCTTAGACTTAAGAAAAACTTGGCGTTAGAGGGTCAAAATTCGAAACAGCCCCCGAATGTCATCGTGGGTGGCACCAACACCTCCCATGGGACCAATGTAACTCGTAGGAACTGTAACCACAGCCGTGCAACTCCCGGTTCGATAATATGACAATAATTTGCATATTTCTTGACATAGGCTTAAAACTATGGCGTTAGATATTGAAAAGTCAAAACAGCCCACGAACGTCCCCGTGGGTGGCTCCAACACCTCCCACGGGACCAATGTAACTCATAGGAACTGACCCCGTAATCGCGGCTCTCCCGATTGGCTGCGGGGTCGTCCGATTTGAGAATACGATGTTAATTTGCATATTTCTAGACTTAAGCAAAACATGGAGTTAGAGGGTAAAAACTTGAAATAGCCCCCGAACGGCCCCGTGGGTGGCACCAACACGTCCCACGGGACCAATGTAACTCGTAGGAACAGACCCCGTAGCCGCGGGAATCCCGGTTTGAGAATACGATGATAATATGAATATTTCTTGACTTAGGCTTAAAAACAAGGCGTTAGACGGTAAAAACTTGAACCAGCCCCCGAACGTCCCCGTGGGTGGCACCAACACCTCCCACGGGACCAATGTAACTCGTAGGAAATGACTGCACAACTGGAGGTCTCCCGGTTTGAGAGTACGACGATAATTTGTATATTTCTAGACTTAGGCTTAAAAACATGACGTTAGAGGGTTAAAACTCGAAACAGCCCCCGAACGTCCTCAGGGGTGGCACCAACACCTCCCACGGGACCAATGGAACTCGTAGAAACTTACCCCGCAGCCGCGGGTCTCCCGATTGGCTGCGGGGTCTCCCAGTTTGAGAATACGAGGGTAATTTGCATCTTTCGAGACTTAAGCAAAACTTGGCGTTAGAGGGTGAAAACTCAAAATAGCCTCCGAACGGCCCCGTGGGTGGCACCAACACATCCCACGGGACAACTGTAACTCGTAAGAACCGACCCCGCAGCCGCGGTACTCCAAGTTTGAGAATATGTCGATAATATGCATATTTCTTGACTTAGGCTTAAAAACATGGCGTTAGAGGGTGAAAACTCGAAACAGCCCCCAAACGTTCTGGTGGGTGGCACCAACACCTCCCACGGGACCAATGTAACTCGTAGGAACTGAACCCACAGTCGAGGGTCGCCCAGTTTGAGAGTACGACGGTAATTTGCATATTTCTAGACATAGGCTTAAAAATATGACGTTAGAGGGTGAAAACTCGAAACAACCCCCGAACGTCCTCATGGGTGGAACCAACACCTCCCACGGGACCAATGTAACTCGTAAAAACTGACCCCGCATCCGCGGCCCTCCTGGTTGGATGCTGGGTCTCCTGGTTGGAGAATACGATGGTAATTGGCATATTTCTAGACTCAAGCAAAACTTGGCCTTAGAGGGTGAAAACTCGAAATAGCCCCCGAACGGCCCCGTGGGTGGCACCAACACGTCCCACGGGACCAATGTAACTCGCAGTAACTGACCCCGCAGCCGCGGGACTCCCGGTTTGAGAATACGATGATAATATTCATATTTCCTGACTTAGGCTTAAAAACATGGCGTAAGAGTGTGAAACTCAAAACAGCCCCCGAACATCCCCGTAAGTGGCACCAACACCTCCCACGGGTACAATGTAACTCGTAGGAACTCATCCCACAGCTGCGGGTCTCCCGGTTTGAGAGTATGACAGTAATTTGCATATTTCTAGGCTTAGAATTAAAAACATGATGTTTGAGGGTGAAAACTCGAAACAGCCCCCGAACGTCCCCGTGGGTGGCACCAACACCTCCCACGGACCAATGTAACTCGTAGGAACTGACCCCACAGCCGCGGGTCTCCCAATTTGAGAGTACGAAGGTAATTTGCATATTTCTAGACTTAGGCTTAAAAACATGACGTTAGAGGGTGAAAACTCCAAACAGCCCCCGAACGTCCCCGTGGGTGGCACCAACACCTCCCACGGGACCAATGTAACTCGTTGAAACTGAACCCGCTACCGCGGGTCTCTCCGTTGGCTGTGGGGTCTCTCGGTTTGAGAATACGACGGTAATTTGCATATTCTTAGACTTAAGAAAAACTTGGCGTTAGAGGGTCAAAATTCGAAACAGCCCCCGAATGTCATCGTGGGTGGCACCAACACCTCCCATGGGACCAATGTAACTCGTAGGAACTGTAACCACAGCCGTGCAACTCCCGGTTCGATAATATGACAATAATTTGCATATTTCTTGACATAGGCTTAAAAATATGGCGTTAGATATTGAAAAGTCAAAACAGCCCATGAACGTCCCCGTGGGTGGCTCCAACACCTCCCACGGGACCAATGTAACTCATAGGAACTGACCCCGTAATCGCGGCTCTCCCGATTGGCTGCGGGGTCGTCCGATTTGAGAATACGATGGTAATTTGCATATTTCTAGACTTAAGCAAAACATGGAGTTAGAGGGTAAAAACTTGAAATAGCCCCCGAACGGCCCCGTGGGTGGAACCAACACGTCCCACGGGACCAATGTAACTCGTAGGAACAGACCCCGTAGCCGCGGGAATCCCGGTTTGAGAATACGATGATAATATGAATATTTCTTGACTTAGGCTTAAAAACAAGGCGTTAGACGGTAAAAACTTGAACCAGCCCCCGAACGTCCCCGTGGGTGGCACCAACACCTCCCACGGGACCAATGTAACTCGTAGGAAATGACTGCACAACTGGAGGTCTCCCGGTTTGATAGTACGACGATAATTTGTATATTTCTAGACTTAGGCTTAAAAACATGACGTTAGAGGGTTAAAACTCGAAACAGCCCCCGAACGTCCTCAGGGGTGGCACCAACACCTCCCACTGGACAGTTGTAACTCGTAGAAACTTACACCACAGCTGCGGGTCTCCCGGTTGGCTGCGGGGTCTCCCATTTTGAGAATACGATGGTAATTTGCATCTTTCGAGACTTAAGCAAAACTTGGCGTTAGAGGGTGAAAACTCAAAATAGCCCCGTGGGTGGCACCAACACGTTCCACGGGACAAATGTAACTCGTAAGAACTGGCCCCGCAGCCGCGGTACTCCCGGTTCGAGAATATGATGATAATATGCATATTTCTTGACTTAGGCTTCAAAACATGGCGTTAGAGGGTGAAAACTCGAAACTGCCCCCGAATGTCCTGGTGGGTGGCACCAACACCTCCCACGGGACCAATGTAACTAGTAGGAACTGACCCCATAGCCGCGGGTCTCCCGGTTTGAGAGTACGATGGTAATTTGCATATTTCTAGACTTAGGCTTAAAAATATGACGTTAGAGAGTGAAAAATCGAAACAACCCCCAAACGTACTGGTGGGTGGCACCAACACCTCCCACGGGACCAATGTAACTCGTAGGAACTAACCCCACAGCCGTGGGACTCCCGGTTTGAGAGTACGACTGTAATTTGTATATTTCTAGACTTAGGCTTAAAAATATGACGTTAGAGGGTGAAAACTCGAAACAACCCCCGAACGTCCTCGTGGGTGGCACCAACACCTCCCATGGGACCAATGTAAATCGTAAAAAGTGACCCCGCATCCGCGGCTCTCCTGGTTGGCTGCGGGGTCTCCTGGTTTGAGAAAATATGCCGGTAATTTTATATTTCTAGACTTAAGCAAAACATGGCCTTAGAAGATGAAAACTCGAAATAGCCCCCGAACGGCCCCGTGGGTGGCACCAACACGTCCCATGGGACCAATTTAACTCGTAGTAACTGACCCCGCATCCGCGGGACTCTCGGTTTCATAATACGGTGATAATATGCATATTTCCTAACTTAGGCTTAAAAACATGGCGTTAGAGGGTGAAAATTCGAAACAGCCCCCGGACGTCCACGTGGGTAGCACCAACACCTCCCACGGGATCAATGTAATTCGGAGGAACTGACCCCGCAGTCGCGTGTCTCCCAGTTTGAGAATACGACGATAATTTGTATATTTCTAGACTTACCAAAATATGGCGTTAGAGGGTGAAAATTCGAAACATCCCCCGAACGTCTCCGTGGGTGGCACCAACACCTCACACGGGACCAATATAACTTGTAGGAACTGTACCCGCAGTCGCGGTACTCTCGGTTTGAGAATACGATGATAATTTGCAAATTGCTTGACTTAGACTTAAAAACATGGCGTTAGAGGGTGAAAAATCAAAACTTCCCCCGAACGTCCCCGTGGGTGGCACCAACACCTCCTACGGGGCCAATGTAACTCGTAGGAACTGATCCCACAGCCGCGGGTCTCCCTATTTGAGAGTATGACAGTAATTTTCATATTTCTAGGCTTAGGATTAAAAACATGACGTTTGAGGGTGAAAACTTGAAACAAACCCCGAACGGCCCCGTGGGTGGCACCAACACCTCCCACAGCACCAATATAACTCGTAGGAACTGACCTCACTGCCGCGGCTCTCCCGGTTGGCTGCGGGGTCTCCCGGTTTGAGAATACGATGATAATTTCCTATTTCTAGACTTAAGGAAAACATGGCGTTAGAGGGTGAAAACTCGAAATGAAAATTCGACCAGCCCCAGAACGTCCCCTTGTGTGGCACCAACACGTCCCATGGGACCAATATAACTCGTAGGAACTGACCCCACAGTCGCGGGAATCCCGGTTTGAGAATACGACGATAATATGCATATTTCTTGACTTAGGGTTAAAAACATGGCGCTAGAGGTTGAAAACTCGAAACAGCCCCCGAACATCCCCGTAGGTGGCACCAACACCTCCCACGGGGCCAATGTAACTCGTAGGAACTGACCCCGCAGCCGCGGGTCTCTCGGTTTGAGAGTACGGTGGTAATTTGCATATTTCTAGACTTAGGTTTAAAAACATGACGTTAGAGGGTGAAAACCTGAAATAGCCCCCGAACAACCCTCATGGGTGGCCCCAACACCTCCTACGGACCAATGTAACTCGTAGGAACTAACCACGCAGCCACGGGTCTCCCGGTTTGAGAATACAACGGTAATTTGAAAATTTCTAGACTTTGTCTTAAAAACATGGCGTTAGTGGGTGAAAATTAGAAACAGTCCCCAAACGTCTCCGTGATTGGCACTAACACCTCCCACGGGACCAATGTAACTCGTAGGAACTGACCTCGCAACCGCGGCTCTCCCGGTTGGCTGTGGGGTCTCCTGGTTTGAGAATACGATGGTAATTTGCATATTTCTAGATTTAAGCAAAACATGGCCTTATAGGGTGAAAACTCGAAATAGCCCCCAAACGGCCCCGTGGGTAGCACCAACACGCCCCACGGGAGCAATGTAACTCGTAGGAACTGACCCCGCAGCCGCGGGACTCCCGGTTTGAGAATACGACGATAATATTCATATTTCCTGACTTAGGCTTAAAAACATGGCGTTAGAGGGTGAAAACTCGAAACAGCCCCCGAACGTCCCCGTGGGTGGCACCAACACCTCCCACGGGACGAATGTAACTCGTAGGAACTGACCCCGCAGTTGTGGGACTCCCGGTTTGAGAGTGTGAAGGTAATTTGCATGTTTCTAGACTTAGACTTAAAAACATGATGTTAGAGGGTGAAAACTCGAAACCGCCCCCGAACGTCCTCGTGTGTGGCACCAACACCTCCCACGGGACCAATGTAACTCGTAGAAACTTACCCCGCAGCTGCGGGTCCCCCGGTTGGCTGCGGGGTCTCCCAGTTTGAGAATATGACGGTAATTTGCATATTCCTAGACTTAAGCCAAACTTGGCGTTAGAGGGTGAAAACACGAAATAACCCTGAACGGCCCCGTGGTTGGCACCAACACGTTCCACAGGATAAATGTAACTCGTAAGAACTGACCGCGCAGCCGCGGTACTCCTAGTTTGAGAATAAGTTGATAATATGCATATTTCTTGACCTAGGCTTAAAACTATGGCGTTAGAGGGTGAAAAGTGGAAACAGCACCCGAACGTCCCCGCGGGTGGCACCAACACCTCCCATGGGACCAATGTAACTCATAGGAACTGACCCCGTAATCGCGGCTCTCCCGGTTGGTTGCGGGGTATTCCGGTTTGAGAATATGACGATAATTTGCATATTTCTAGACTTGAGAAAAACATGGATTTAGTGGGTGAAAACTCGAAATCACCACCAAACGGCCCCATGGGTGGCACCAACACGTCCCACAGGACCAATGTAACTCGTAGGAACTGACCCCGCAGTCGTGGGACTCCCGGTTTGAGAATATGACGATAATATGCATATTTCTTGACTTAGGCTTAAAAATAAGGCGTTAGAGGGTAAAAACTTGAACCGGCACCCGAACGTCCCCGCGGGTGGCACCAACACCTCCCACGGCACCAATGTAACTCGTAGGAACTGACAACACAACCACAGGTCTCCTAGTTTGATAGTACGACGGTAATTTTCATATTTCTAGACTTAGGCTTAAAAACATGATGTTAGAGGGTGAAAACTCGAAACAGCCCCCGAACGTCCTCGTGGGTGGCACTAACACCTCCCACGGGATAGTTGTAACTCGTAGAAACTTACCCCGCAGCCGCGGGTCTCCCGGTTGGTTGTGGAGTCTCCTAGTTTGAGAATACGACGGTAATTTGCATATTTCAAGACTTAAGCAAAACTTGGTGTTAGAGGGTGAAAACTCAAAATAGCCCCTGAACGGCCCCGTGGGTGGAACCAACACGTCCCACGGGACAAATGTAACTTGTAAGAACTGACCCCGCAGCCGCAATACTCCCAGTTTGAGAATACGACGATAATTTGCATATTTCTTGACTTAGCCTTAAAAACATGGCGTTAGAGGGTTAAAACTCGAAACTTCCCCCGAACGTCCCCGTGGGTGGCACCAACACCTCCCACGGGACCAATGTAACTCGTAGGAACTGATCCCACAGCCGCGGGTCTCCCGGTTTGAGAGTATAATAGTAATTTCATATTTCTAGGCTTTGGATTAAAAACTTGACATTTGAGGTTGAAAACTCGAAACAACCCCCGAACGGCCCGTGGGTGGCACCAACACCTCCCACAGGACCAATGTTACTCGTAGTAACTGACCTCGCTGCCGAGGCTCTCCCGGTTGGCAGCGGGGTCTCCCCGTTTGAGAATACGACGGTAATTTACCTATTTCTAGACTTAAGCAAAACATGGCGTTAGAGGGTGAAAACACGAAATGAAAATTCGACCAGCCCCCGAACGTTCCCTTGGGTGGCAACAACACGTCCCATGGGACCAATGTAACTCTTAGGAACTGACCCCGCAGTCGCGGGACTCCCGGTTTGAGAATACAACGATAATATGTATATTTTTTGACTTAGGCTTAAAAACATGGCGTTAGAGGGTGAAACTCGAAACAGCCCCCGAACATCCCCGTAGGTGGCACCAACACCTCCTACGGGACCAATGTAACTCGTAGGAACTGACCCCACAGCCGTGGGTCTCTCAGTTTGAGAGTACGATGGTAATTTGCATATTTCTAGACTTAGTCTTAAAAACATGATGTTAGAGGGTGAAAACCCAAAATAGCCCCCGAACGACCCCCATGGGTGGCCCCAACACCTCCCACGGGACCAATATAACTCGTAGGAACTAACCGCGCACCAACGGGTCTCCCGGTTTGAGAATACAACGGTAATTTGCAAATTTCTAGACTTAGGCTTAAAAACATGGCGTTAGAGTGTGAAAATTCGAAACAGCCCCCAAACGTCTCCGTGGGTGGCACCAACACCTCCCACGGGACCAATGTAACTCGTAGGAACTGACCCCGCAGCCGCGGGTCTCTCGGTTTGAGAGTACGATGGTAATTTGTATATTTCTAGACTTAGTCTTAAAAACATTACGTTAGAGGGTGAAAACCCGAAATAGCCCCCGAACGACCCCCATGGGTGACCCCAACACCTCCCGCGGGACCAATGTAACTCGTAGGAACTAACCGCGCAGCCACGGGTCTCCCGGTTTGAGAATACAACGGTAATTTTCAAATTTCTAGACTTAGGCTTAAAAACATGGCGTTAGAGGGTGAAAATTCGAAACAGCCCCCAAACGTCTCCGTGGGTGGCACCAACACCTCCCACGGGACCAATGTAACTCGTAGGAACTGACCTCGCAACCGCGGCTCTCCCGGTTGGCTACGGGGTCTCCTGGTTTGAGAATATGATGATAATTTGCATATTACAAGACTTAAGCAAAACATTGTCTTAGAGGGTGAATACTCAAAACAGCCCTCGAACGGTCCCGTGGGTGGCACCAACACGTCCCACGGGACCAATGTAACTCGTAGGAACTGACCCCGCAGCCGCGGAACTCTCGGTTTGAGAATACGATGATAATATGCATATTTCCTGACTTAGGCATAAAAATATGGCGTTAGAGGGTGAAAACTCAAAACAGCCCCCGAACGTCCCCGTGGGTGGAACCAACACCTCCCACGGGACAAATGTAACTCGTAGGAACTGACCTCGCAGTTACGTGACTCCCGGTTTGAGAATACGATGATAATATACATATTTCCTAACTTAGGATTAAAAACATGGCGTTAGAGGGTGAAAACTCGAAACAGCCCCCGAACGCCCCCGTGGGTGGCACCAACACCTTCCACGGGACCAATGTAACTCGTAGGAACTGACCCCCAGCCGCGGGTCTCCCGGTTTGAGAATACGAGGGTAATTTGCATATTTCTAGACTTAAGCAAAACATGGCGTTAGAGGGTGAAAATTCGAAACATCCCCCGAACGTCCCCGTGGGTGGCACCAATACCTCCAACGGGACCAATATAACTCGTAGGAACTGTACCCGCAGCTGCGGGACTCCCGGTTTCAGAATACGATGATAATTTACATATTTCTTGACTTAGACTTAAAAACATGGCATTAGAGGGTGAAAACTCGAAACAGCCCCCGAACGTCCCCGTGGGGGCACCAACACCTCCCACGGGACCAATGTAACTCGTAGGAACTGACCCCTCAGCTGCGGGTCTCCCGGTTTGAGAGTATGACAGTAATTTGTATATTTCTAGGCTTAGGACTAAAAACATGACGTTTGAGAGTGAAAACTCGAAAAATCCCCCGAACGGCCCCGTGGGTGGTACCAACACCTCTCACAGGACCAATGTAACTCGTAGGAACTGACCTCGCTTCTGTGGCTCTTCCAATTGGCTGCGGGGTCTCCCAGTTTGAGAATACGACGGTAATTTGCTTATTTCTAGATTTAAGCAAAACATGGCGTTAGAGGGTGAAAACTCGAAATAAAAATTCGACCAGCCCCCGAACGTCCCCTTGGGTGGCACCAACACGTCCCACGGGACCAATGTAACTCGTAGGAACTGACCCCGCAGTCGCGGGACTCCCGGTTTGAGAATACGACGATAATATGTATATTTCTTGACTTAGGCTTAAAAACATGGCGTTAGAGGGTGAAAACTCGAAACAGCCCCCGAACGCCCCCGTGGGTGGCACCAACACCTCCCACGGGACCAATGTAACTCGTAGGAACTGACCCCACAGCCGCGGGTCTCCCGGTTTGAGAGTACGATGGTAATTTGCATATTTCTAGACTAAGGCTTAAAAACATGACGTTAGAGGTTGAAAACTCGAAATAGCCCCCGAATAGCTCCGTGGGTGGCACCAACACCTCCAACGGGACCAATGTAACTCGTAGGAACTGACCTCGCTGTTGCGGCTCTCCCGATTGGTTGCGTGGTCTCCCTGTTTGAGAATACGACGGTAATTTGCCTATTTCTAGACTTAAGCAAAACATGGCATTAGAAGGTGAAAACATGAAAAGAAAATTCGACCAGCCCCCGAACGTCCCCTTGGGTGGTACCAACACGTCCCATGGGACCAATGTAACTCGTAGGAACAGACCCCGCAGTCGCGGGCTCCCGGTTTGATAATACGACGATGATATGCATATTTTATTACTTAGGCTTAAAAACATGGCGTTAGAGGGTGAAACTCGAAACAGCCCCCGAACATCCCCGTAGGTGGTACCAACACCTCCCACGGGACAAATGTAACTCGTAGGAACTGACCCCACAGTCGCGGGTCTCTCGGTTTGAGAGTACGATGGTAATTTGTAGATTTCCAGACTTAGGCTTAAAAACATGACGTTAGAGGGTGAATACCCGAAATAGCCCCCGAATGACGCCCATGGGTGGCCCCAACACCTCCCATGGGACCAATGTAACTCGTAGGAACTAACCGCGCAGCCACGGGTCTCCCGATTTGAGAATACAACAGTAATTTTCAAATTTCTAGACTTAGGCTTAAAAACATGGCGTTAGAGGGTGAAAATTCGAAACATCCCCCAAACGTCTCCGTGGGTGGCACCAACACCTCCCACGGGACCAATGTAACTCGTAGGAACTGACCCCGCAGCCGCGGGTCTCTCGGTTTGAGAGTACGATGGTAATTTGTATATTTCTAGACTTAGTCTTAAAAACATTACGTTAGAGGGTGAAAACCCGAAATAGCCCCCGAACGACCCCCATGGGTGACCCCAACACCTCCCACGGGACCAATGTAACTCGTAGGAACTAACCGCGCAGCCACGGGTCTCCCGGTTTGAGAATACAACGGTAATTTTCAAATTTCTAGACTTAGGCTTAAAAACATGGCGTTAGAGGGTGAAAATTCGAAACAGCCCCCAAACGTCTCCGTGGGTGGCACCAACACCTCCCACGGGACCAATGTAACTCGTAGGAACTGACCTCGCAACCGCGGCTCTCCCGGTTGGCTACGGGGTCTCCTGGTTTGAGAATATGATGATAATTTGCATATTTCAAGACTTAAGCAAAACATGGTCTTAGAGGGTGAATACTCAAAATAGCCCTCGAACGGTCCCGTGGGTGGCACCAACACGTCCCACGGGACCAATGTAACTCGTAGGAACTGACCCCGCAGCCGCGGAACTCTCGGTTTGAGAATACGATGATAATATGCATATTTCCTGACTTAGGCATAAAAATATGGCGTTAGAGGGTGAAAACTCAAAACATCCCCCGAACGTCCCCGCGGGTGGCACCAACACCTCCCACGGGACAAATGTAACTCGTAGGAACTGACCTCGCAGTTACGTGACTCCCGGTTTGAGAATACGATGATAATATACATATTTCCTAACTTAGGATTAAAAACATGGCGTTAGAGGGTGAAAGCTCGAAACAGCCCCCGAACGCCCCCGTGGGTGGCACCAACACCTTCCACGGGACCAATGTAACTCGTAGGAACTGACCCCACAGCCGCGGGTCTCCCGGTTTGAGAATACGAGGGTAATTTGCATATTTCTAGACTTAAGCAAAACATGGCGTTAGAAGGTGAAAATTCGAAACATCCCCCGAACGTCCCCGTGGGTGGCACCAATACCTCCAACGGGACCAATATAACTCGTAGGAACTTTACCCGCAGCTGCGGGACTCCCGGTTTCAGAATACGATGATAATTTACATATTTCTTGACTTAGACTTAAAAACATGGCATTAGAGGGTGAAAACTCGAAACAGCCCCCGAACTTCCCCGTGGGGGCACCAACACCTCCCACGGGACCAATGTAACTCGTAGGAACTGACCCCTCAGCTGCGGGTCTCCCGGTTTGAGAGTATGACAGTAATTTGTATATTTCTAGGCTTAGGACTAAAAACATGACGTTTGAGAGTGAAAACTCGAAAAATCCACCGAACGGCCCCGTGGGTGGTACCAACACCTCCCACAGGACCAATGTAACTCGTAGGAACTGACCTCGCTTCTGTGGCTCTTCCAATTGGCTGCGGGGTCTCCCGGTTTGAGAATACGATGGTAATTTGCTTATTTCTAGATTTAAGCAAAACATGGCGTTAGAGGGTGAAAACTCGAAATAAAAATTCGACCAGCCCCCGAACGTCCCCTTGGGTGGCACCAACACGTCCCACGGGACCAATGTAACTCGTAGGAACTGACCCCGCAGTCGCGGGACTCCCGGTTTGAGAATACGACGATAATATGTATATTTCTTGACTTAGGCTTAAAAACATGGCGTTAGAGGGTGAAAACTCGAAACAGCCCCCGAACGCCCCCGTGGGTGGCACCAACACCTCCCACGGGACCAATGTTACTCGTAGGAACTGACCCCACAGCCGCGGGTCTCCCGGTTTGAGAGTACGATGGTAATTTGCATATTTCTAGACTAAGGCTTAAAAACATGACGTTAGAGGTTAAAAACTCGAAATAGCCCCCGAATAGCTCCGTGGGTGGCACCAACACCTCCAACGGGACCAATGTAACTCGTAGGAACTGACCTCGCTGTTGCGGCTCTCTCGATTGGTTGCGTGGTCTCCCTGTTTGAGAATACGACGGTAATTTGCCTATTTCTAGACTTAAGCAAAACATGGCATTAGAAGGTGAAAACACGAAAAGAAAATTCGACCAGCCCCCGAACGTCCCCTTGGGTGGTACCAACACGTCCCATGGGACCAATGTAACTCGTAGGAACAGACCCCGCAGTCGCGGGCTCCCGGTTTGAGAATACGACGATGATATGCATATTTTATTACTTAGGCTTAAAAACATGGCGTTAGAGGGTGAAACTCGAAACAGCCCCCGAACATCCCCGTAGGTGGTACCAACACCTCCCACGGGACAAATGTAACTCGTAGGAACTGACCCCACAGTAGCGGGTCTCTCGGTTTGAGAGTACGATGGTAATTTGTAGATTTCCAGACTTAGGCTTAAAAACATGACGTTAGAGGGTGAATACCCGAAATAGCCCCCGAATGACGCCCATGGGTGGCCCCAACACCTCCCATGGGACCAATGTAACTCGTAGGAACTAACCGCGCAGCCACGGGTCTCCCGATTTGAGAATACAACAGTAATTTTCAAATTTCTAGACTTAGGCTTAAAAACATGGCGTTAGAGGGTGAAAATTCGAAACAGCCCCCAAACGTCTCCGTGGGTGGCACCAACACCTCCCACGGGACCAATGTAACTCGTAGGAACTGACCTCACAACCGCGGCTCTCCATGTTGGCTACGGGGTCTCCTGGTTTGAGAATACGACGGTAATTTGCATATTTCAAGACTTAAGCAAAATATGGCCTTAGAGGGTGAAAACTCGAAATAGCCCCCGAACGGTCCCGTGGGTGGCACCAACACGTCCCACGGGACCAATGTAACTCGTAGGAACTGACCCCGCAGCCGCGGGACTCTCGGTTTGAGAATACGATGATAATATGCATATTTCCTGACTTAAGCTTAAAAACATGGCGTTAGAGGGTGAAAACTCAAAAGAGCCCCCGAACGTCCCCGTGGGTGGCACTAACACCTCCCACGGGGTCAATGTAACTCGTAGGAACTCACCCCGTAGCCGCGGGTCTCCCGGTTTGAGAATACGACGGTAATTTGCATATTTCTAGACTTAAGCAAAACATGACATTAGAGGGTGAAAATTCGAAACATCCCCCGAACGTCCCCGTGGGTGGCACCAACACCTCCAACGGGACCAATATAACTCGTAGGAACTGTACCTGCAGCCGCGGGACTCCCTGTTTCAAAATACGATGATAATTTACATATTTCTTGACTTAGACTTAAAAACATGGCGTTAGAGGGTGAAAACTCGAAACAGCCCCCGAACGTCCCAGTGGGGGCACCATCACCTCCCACGGGACCAATGTAACTCGTAGGAACTGACCCCTCAGCTGCGGGTCTCCCAGTTTGAGAGTATGACAGTAATTTGTATATTTCTAGGCTTAAGATTAAAAACATGACGTTTGAGGGTGAAAACTCGAAAAATCCCCCGAACGGCCCCGTGGGTGGTACCAACGCCTCCCACAGGACCAATGTAACTCGTAGGAACTGACCTCGCTTATGCGGCTCTTCCGATTGGCTGCGGGGTCTCCCGGTTTGAGAATACGACGGTAATTTGGTTGTTTCTAGATTTAAGCAAAACATGGCGTTAGAGGGTGAAAACTCGAAATGAAAATTCGACCAGCCCCCGAACGTCCCCTTGGGTGGCACCAACACATCCCACGGGACCAATGTAACTCGTAGGAACTGACCCCGTAGTCGCGGGACTCCCAGTTTGAGAATACGACGATAATATGTATATTTCTTGACTTAGGCTTAAAAACATGGCGTGAGAGGGTGAAAACTCGAAACAGCCCCCGAACGTCCCCGTGGGTGGCAACAACACCTTCCACGGGACCAATGTAACTCGTAGGAACTGACGCCACAGTCGCGGGTCTCCCGGTTTGAGAGTACGATGGTAATTTGCATATTTCTAGACTTAGGCTTAAAAACATAACGTTAGAGGGTGAAAACTCGAAACAGCACCCGAATAGCTCCGTGGGTGGCACCAACACGTCCAACGGGACCAATGTAACTGGTAGGAACTGACCCCGCAGCCGGGGGTCTCCCGTCTTGAGAATACGACGGTAATTGGCATATTTCTAGACCAAAGAAAAACATGGAGTTAGAGGGTGAAAATTTGAAATAGCCCCCGAACGTCCCCGTGGGTGACTCCAACACCTCCCACGGGACCAATGTAACTCGTAGGAACTGTACCCGCAGCCGCGCGACTCTCGGTTTGAGAATACGACGATAATTTGCATATTTCTTGACTTGGGGTTAAAAGCAAGGCGTTAGAGGGTGAAAACTCGAAACAGCCCCCGAACGTCCCCGTGGGGGGCACCAACACCTCCCACGAGACCAATGTAACTCGGAGGAACTGACCCCACAGCCGCGGGTCTCCCGGTTTGAGAGTACGACGGTAATTTGCATATTTCTAGACTTAGGCTTAAAAACATGACGTTAGAGGGTGAAAACTCGAAACAGCCTCCGAACGTCCCCATGGGTGGCACCAACACCTCCCATGGGACCAATGTAACTCGTAGGAACTGATCACGCTACCGCGGGACTCACGATTTGAGAATACGACCGTAATTAGCCTATTTCTACTTGGTTACTGATAATTTTAACTCATATATGCAATTTTTCAGCTTGATTAAATTTTTTGTAAAACTACTTGGTTACTGATATTTTTTTTATGTATCCGATCATTGTAGGATTTTTGCACGCGAAACAAACGAAGGAGGCAATGGTCTACAGAATGAAGATTGTTTATATGTTGTGGACATTCCGTATTTTGTTTTTTGTGTTACAGTCGTGCAGGCTTTTATTGTTTAGTTTTATGGCCGTGCGGGCTTTTATAATTTGATTGTTGAATTTTATGGTTTTACATTTACAGGTTTTGGAATGTTTTGAAAATAGAGGAAACTCTGTCCAATTTTTTTTTTGGTATGTGAATTAAGACGTGTAATATTTATAAGTTTGTATATATATTTTTGTATTAACAACGTTCTCGATTCGCAGTTCGTGATTGGACCCCCAATTTTAGGATTGGACCAAAAAAATACATTTTTTTTTAAATTATAGTTAAATATGGTCATGGACTTTGTCCATAACCATTTTTATTTTTTTCGTCACGCATAAAAATGGTCGCGGAACTTGTGCCGCGACCATTTTTTTTATATTTTTGGTCAAGGTTATGGGTCACAGCCAAAGTCCGCGACCATTTTTTTTCCTTTTTTTTCGTCACGGTTGTGGGTCACGGACTTGGGCCGCAGTCATTTTATTTATTTATTTTTAGTTACAGTTGTGGGTCGCGGACTTTGGTCGCGAACAATTTGTCACGGTTGTGGGTCACGGATGAGGACCGCGACCAATTTTTATTTTTTATTTTTTTCTCACGGTCGTGGGTCGTGGACTTTGGCCGCGACCAATTTGTCACGGGTGTGGGTCACGGATGAGGACCAACACCCTTCACGGCATGGGTCATGGCCCAAGTCCGCGACCATCTGCCGTGACCCCTCTCGGCCGTGACCATTTCTTGGTCACGGACTTGGGCCACGACCCACGAAAATGGTCACGCCCGAAATGGTCACTGCCCAAGTCCGCGACCCACAGTTTTGGTCAGGGATTTTGGTCGTGACCAATCGCCAGTTTTGGTGTAGTGTAGAAAACAAATTTAGAGTTGAAATTCAAGTTATAATACCCCACTTAAGAAACCCCTATCTCTAGTTCGAGTCTAAAATGGGTATTATAACTAGAATTTCGATTTTCTCTCGAAAATCATTTACCCTCTATCGAGGCGTAAATCTAAGGGTGGGGGATCAAAATTAAGATTCAAAGTGAATTTTCAAGTAATCAAACTAATTTAAACTAAAATAAAATAAAATAAGGGTTTCCCCCCACCCCTTGAAAGGGGATTTAGCCTAACATGATATTAAACATGGTAATCAAACAAGCAAAGGCTAATGAAAAAAAATATAAGGGAATAGAACAAGCAAACCAAATCTCTTTGAGAAAGTTGAACTATGCTCTTCCAAATTGAAGCATATAATCCCTCTAATAGAGCATCCAGGTAATTTTAAATTAAATATGCACTCAATTAACTCTCTTACAATATTTAATCTCATAAATATCTAACAAAAATAAAAAGAATAAAATAAAATTATTTACAAATGGTGTTTTTCTCTACAATTCTCTCTCTATAAATTCCTATCTAAAAAGATTCCCTTCATATGGGGTCTTCATCCTCTTTAAATAGTAGGGATGGAGCTAAGGGTATTGTGGGTAATGGACTTTAGTGTGCATGGAAATGGTGAGGTGTGGGGATAAGTGGGTGAGGGATAGGAATAAAAATCTGATTTAGTTATGGGGTATTTTGGGTAATGGGGAAAAAAGAGGTAGTTGGGGGTATAATAAAGAAAAGGGGGGTAAGGGTTGTTTAAGTGCACATGGGTTTTATTTTGTCTTTGGTTTAGTGTTGGTTTTTAGCTTAGTTTTTGAACATCTCACGATTTTGGTCTTGGAGAAATGGTTATTCGCTTGGATGGGTATAGGGTATGGGTTCATGTTGCTTGTGTAGGGTCATCGGTGGTGGCAGAAGGAGCACCAGTGGGGGTTGCGGGGAACGCCGCCGGAGGGGGGAGGAGTTACGATGGGGTTAGCTCACCAGACGGGGCTCGGTTTTGATAGGATGGCACTGGTGGGGGGGGGGGGGTGATGGAAGTTCGACATAAATGGGCGGTTGAGAGAGAGGAAGGTGTAAGGGGTGTCGGGTTTTTGGTTCACGTGGCTGGGGCAGGTCGGTAGTGGTTTCGGTCGGAGTTGGGTCTGACAATGGAGTAGGGGATGGTGGGTTGGTGATGGGAGAGAGAGAGGGGAAATGGGATGTGTTCAATGGTGGGTTTTGTTAATGGGGGTAGTGGGTGTAGGATGTGTGTTTGGTTGGTTATGGGGTGATGAGAGAGAGTGAGAGATGATGGGAAGAAGATGATGGGAGTGGGGTTGTGTGTGGTGAGGGTGTTGGGAATAGTGGTGTGGGTGAGTTGTTAGTTTGTGTGTATGTGGTGTGTATGGGGTTTAAAGGTGTGAGTGAGGATAAGTGGGGTGTGTGTGTTAATTAATTTGTGACCCTTAAAAATAAAACTAAAAATAAAAATCTAAAAATTAAATTCGTACTCTAAAAAAAAATAAAAACTCAATAAAAATAATACTAAAAAGAAATGAAAATGAAAATAAAAATAAAAATCTATTAAACTAAAACTGAAATCATAAAAAAAATGTAAAATTAAATAAACTAAAAATAAATAAATCCTAAAAAATCTAATACGAATAAAAACTAAAAACTAATAAAAATCAAAATAAAATAAAATTATACTAATAAAGATAAAAATTAGAAAAATAGAAAATAAAACCTAGAAAATATTAAATAAATTAGAAATAAATACTAAAAAATGAAATGACTCAAACTAAAATTCTAAAAAAATATTAAAAAGGGACAAACAAAACACACTCAGGGTTTTGGGGTAGGTTTGGGCGAGGTTAGGGTAGGGTAGGGTTACAGAATTGGTAATTAGCTCCATAAAACGTGCATTTGCCTCGATATATAGCTTTTGACACCGCAAACGGACGTTTGACCTACAAGATAAATATTTAACCACATAAGACCCATATTATCGAGAATTAACAACTAAAGTATGTGTATTAGGGGTATAAATTGTACAATTTTGGGTGCTTATCACGTACTATTGGAGGGTGAAAACCAAAAAACACTCCAAACGACACATTGAGAGGCACAAATACCTGCATAGGACCAATGTAACTCGCAAGAACTGATTGCGAGTTCACGGGATCCCTGGTTTGAGATTATGATGATAATTTAAAAATATATGGATTTAGTCTTAAAAAATTCCATTAGAGGATGAATACCTAAAAAAACATCCAAACATCTTCGTGAGGGGCGCGAACACCCCGCGCAAGACCAATATAACTCGTTGAATTTAACCGTGTAGTTAGGGGCCCCCGACTTGAGAATAAGATAATAATTTTAAAATATCTAGAATGAGGCTTTAAAACGTGCCATTAGAGGGCGAAAACTAAAAACACCTCTAAACGGCCTGTGAGAAGGGCTAACATCTCGCGCACGACCAATGTAACTCGCAGTAACTGACGGCGTGGTCACGGTACGCCCAATTTTAGAATATGACTATAAGTAGAAAATATCTAAACTTAGGCTTCAAAACGGGCCGTTAGAGGGAGAAAACCAAAAACAAACCCCAAACGGCCCCGTGAGAGGGGCAAACTCCTCGCACGGGACTAATGTAATTTGCAGGAACTGTCCATATGGTCATTGGAAATGGTGTGAGAATATGACTATAATTTGAAAATAACTAGAATTGGGATTGAAAACATGTCGTTAGAGGGGAAAACCCCAAAACACCCCCCGAACGACCCCATAAGAGGCGTGAATACCTTGGATGGGTCCAATGTAACTTGTAGAAACAGACCTTATGGTAGGACCCTAATTTGATAATGTGGTGATAATTTTGAAATATCTAGACTTTGACTTAAAAACATGCCGCTAGATGGAGAAAAAAAAAACAACCAAACGGCCCGTAGGAGGCACGATCACCTTGTACGGGACCAATTTAACTCGCAAGAATTGATTTTGTGGGCACACGACTCCCAGTTTTAGAATTTGAAAGTAATTTGAAAATATATTGACTAGGTCTTAAAAACATTATGTTAGAGGGTGAAAATAAAAAATACCCAAAAAACGTCCATGTAAGAGGCACGAACACCATTGCACATGACCAATCTTACTCCCAAGGACTGACCGCATGGTAACGGGACTCCCGATTTGAGAATATGACATTAATTTGAAAATTTCTAGACTTCGACATGAAAACATTTTGACGGAGAAAAAAAACACCCCCCAAACGGCAATGTAAGAGGCGCGAACACATCGCCCGGGACTAATGTAACACAAGGAACTCATCTCACGGGCATGGGACTCCCAGTTTGATAATGTGTCGATAATTTGAAAATCTCTAGACTTGGGATAAAAACATGACGTTAGTGGGAGAAAACCAAAAACACCCCTAAATGGCCACGTGAGAGGCACGAACACCTCTCACGGGTCCAATGAAACTCGCAGTAACAGACCAATTAGTCACGAGAGTGTGATTTGAGAATCTAACTATAATTCAAAAATATTTAGACTTGGGATTAAAAACATACCGTTTGAGGGAGAAAACCAAAACATCCCCAAACGGCCCCATAAGAGGCGCAAACACCTTGCTCGGGACTAATATGGCTCAAATGAACTGACCGCATAGACGTGGGACCCTCAGTTTGAGTATGTGACTATAATTTGAAAATATCAAGACATAGGTTTAAAAGTATGTCGTTACAAGGAGGAAACCCAAAATAACTCAAAATGTCGATGTGAGAGGCATGAACACCTCGTACGGGACCAGTGTAACTCATAGGAACTGACCCCATGGTCACGGGACTCTCGATTTGCAAATATGATGATAATTTTAAAATTTCTAGACCTGGGTTTAAAAACGTACTGTTGGAGGGTGAAAACCCAAAACACACACCAAACTACCCTATGAGAGGCACAAATATCGGACAAAGGACCAATGTGACTCGCATGAACTGATTTCATGGTCACGGGATCCCCGATTTGAGTTTATGACGATAATTTCAAAATATATGGGCTTAAGCTTAATAAAATGACATTAGAGGGTGATTACCAAAAAAAACCCAAACAACGCCGTGAGGGGTACGAACACACCGCGCAAGACCAATAAAACTCTTAGAATTTAATCGTGGAGTCAGGGGCCTCCGACTTGAGAATATGATAATAATTTTAAAATATCTTTAAAATGCGCCGTTAGACGAAGAAAACTAAAAACACCTCCAAATGACCTATGAGAGGGGTGAACATCTCGCACAGGACCAATGTAACTCGTAAGAACTAACCGTGTTGTAACGGGATCCTCCATTTTAAAATATGACTATAATTAGAAAATCTGTAGACTAAGACCTTAAAACGTGCTGTTAGAGGGTGAAAATAAAAAACATAACCCAAACGGCCCCGTGAGAGGGGCAAACACCTCGCATGAGACTAATGTAACTCGCAGGAACTGTCTAGATGGTCATGGGACACGGTGTGAGAATATGACTACAATTTGAAAATATATAGATTTGGGATTAAAAACATGCCGTTAGAGGGGAAAATCCCAAAATACCCCCGAAGGACCTCGTTAGAGGCGTGAACACCTTACACAGGACCAATGTAACTGTAAGGGCATTTTATCCATTATCAATTTGTATGTCGTACGCCGTTACACCATTGAAGAAATTCAAGATCACAACGTATCCGAATATCACAGAAGACAAGGAATCTGATTTCTGGTCAGCCGGACTGGTCCGCCCCTTTTAAAAAGGAATCGGTCCTCACTGGACCGATCCGCCTGTTTGGAAAAAGAACTGGTCAGCCAATGAATCGATTTGCCTCAATCCAAACCGATCCACTTATGCTTCAATCCAGTAGACCCCGGATCAAATCCAAACTGAAGAAGCTCCTTGAGAAAATGAATCGGTCCGACCCCAGACCGATCCGCATCCATACCGGATCGGTTCGCCTGGGTTAAATTTGACCAGATCATGGAGAGATTTTTTAGGGCCAGATTTCCTTATTTAAACCAACTTCGGGGAGTTGTTCTTGAAGACTTTCATAGACAATTTTTAAAGTTCAAAAACTCTAAGTAATCACCCTTTGAGTTCACAAACTCATATTTAATTAACACAACCTTGACATATCTGTGTGAATCACTTTGCAACCCAGGAACACACTTTTGTTGGTCATACCTTTGTGGAGAAGACCGTCTTTCTTCTTCATTGTCGCCCTCCTAGAAAGGGAAACTTCCAGCCATCACTACAGATCCGACGCCTGCGGGTAATTCTGTGTCACTGTATTTTCATTGTAATCCGAGAAATTGTATGTTATAATATTATAATGAAAATAAATGGTTTTGCCCCTTTGGGGGCTTTTTCCACATTTGTGTGTGTTTGAATGTTCTTGCATGCTTTACATCTTATTCAATCACAACTAGATTCATGCTTAGTATTTAATTTGGATAAACAGAGTTAATTATATAATTTCTTAATTTGAACACAAGCGCACCTATTTCAAATTGGTATCAGAGAAGGTTACGCTAATCTATCGCGTATTCCTAAGTTTTCGCAAAAATTTTCCAAGATATCAATTTACTGAAAATTTGATTTTTGAAAAAGAGCGTGTTCAATGGAGAAATCATATAATTAAATGTCAGTTTTGGACGGGACTAACTATGCATATTGTAAATCCCGCATGAGGTCTGCTTTAAAGGCCATAGATGAACGTGTTTGGATTCTAGTTGAAAGAGGGTAGACACCTCCCTCCGTCACTGTTGAAAATGTGTCCAATTTAAAACCTGTCACTACATGGAGTGAAGATGAATTTAAATGGCCTCCTTTTAATTCTAAGCATTTGAGTACTATTTTTGGATCCATCACTCCCGATGACTTCCGACGTATCATGACGTGCAACACTCCAAAACAGGCATGGGATGTTTTGTAACTTACCCATGAAGAAACTAATGCTGTGAAAGAATCTAAATTACAAAATTTAACAACTCAATTTGAGACCATAACCATGCTTGAAACTGAATGTTTTGATGATTTTTATGCTTGGCTATCTGATATTGTTAATATTAGCTTTAATCTTGGTGAACATATTCCTAATGCAAGAGTTGTGAAAAAGATTCATAGATCCTTGCCTAAGCGTTTTATCACTAAATTCACTGTGATAAATTCTATGGGTAATTTAAATACGCTAAAATTGGTGGAACTTGTAGGATACTTGCAAACATATGAAATTGACATGTTTCCTAAATCTGTGAAGTCTAAAGATAAGGGAATTGCACTTGATGCCAAAGAGAGAAAAAGTGAGGGGACGACAAGAAACATAGCAGAGTCATCTAGAAAGAAAGATAGTGAAACTTCTGATTCTGAGTATGATTTTGACTAAGAGGATTTGGCTCTATTTGCTAAAAACTTTAAGAAAATTCTCAAATTTAAGAAAAGTGGAAATTTTAAAGATAAGAAGAATTTTCAGAAAAATAAGTTTGAAAAGAAAAATGAGAAAGGTGTTAAAAACCCTCCTAAGAAAAAAAGTGAGAGATGCTATGAGTGCGACGGTAGGGGACATAGAGCTTTTGAGTGTGCCACTCGTCTGAATGGAGAAAAGGGCAAAGTTTTCCTTAATGCTACCCTTAGTGACAACAACGAGGTCGAGTCGGTGGACTCGAGAGATGAGTCACCTCATGAGTGCAACTTCACTACATTCATGGCTAGTCATGTGAGTACTCATAGTGCGCCTCACAACGATGAGGATGATACTTCACAGGGACACCTCGACAGTGAGAGCGATGCAAGTGAGGGGGAGGATGACTCCAGTGAGAGAGAGAGTAATCTTCAACGCGCCTACACCGAGTTATATAATGAGTCATTTAAAACTAAAAAGCGTAACAAAGTGTTAGTTCTTAGGATCATTGTATTCGAAGAAGAGTTAGAAGAGACGAGAGAGAAAGTGTCCTCCACCTGCACCGCATTGAGAGAGAGAGAGTCTGCATGTGGTATGTTAGAAAGTTTATTTAGAGAGAAAGATAGTTGTTTTGATAAAGAGAGAGGGGACATGAATAAACAAGTGGCTAGTCTTACGAGTGAGCTCCATTCCTCCGTGGAGACTCAGAAGAAACTTGAAGCACTTGTTGCTCAGCTTACTCATGATCTTGAGAGAGCACGGGAACTCAAGGTACAGATCGAGGACAGATCTGGGAAAATGGGAAAGATGCTCCATGGCCCTGCTTTGGTTTTGGTGATAGGAAGGGAATAGGTTATGATGGTGCCTTCTTATCCCAAATTGCACCTGGACCAGTTCCTGAGTTTACTACTTCTCCTTATGGCCATCATCAAAAACCTCGAAGGAGAATTCGACCAAGAAAAGCAAACCAAGGTCCGCCTTTGACTGTGTTCTTTTGTAGTTATTGCAAAAGAAAAGGCCACCTCAAGGAGTTTTGCTATAGTATGGGTCGGATACGACCTACTACTGCTCCACCTCAGCATACTGGTGATTTTACCATTCTGAGAGAGCAAGTTGAGTTTTTAGCTGCCACGTCTCAGATTTTGATGGAGGAATTCCGACGGATGTCTTTGCCATCAGTGAATGCTTCTCACACTCCAGCTAAAACCAACAAGAACAAAGGAAAACAAAAGGTCACCACTTCTTGCGTACCTAAGAAAAATAAAAAGGCCTTTGTTGTTCATGTCGCTCTCAAAACACATAATACCTCACAGTTGTATTTTAACAGTGGGTGTTCCAGGCATATGATAGGTGATGCCTCATTTTTTACATCTCTTGAGGATTATCAGGATAGCAGAGTCACCTTTGGAGATGGGAGCAAGTCTAGCATTTTAGGATGTGGTACTTCTAAGTTATCTGGATTTCCTAAGCTAGAAAATGTTTTGTACATCAAAGGTTTGAAAGCAAACCTTCTCAGCATTAGGCAGCTGTGCGATGCTGACTTTTCCGTAAAGTTTGATTGGGATTCTTGTAAGGTCTATAATCAAGCTAATAAACTTTTAGTTAAAGGGGTGAAGATAAAGGATAATTGCAATGGGACTGCGCCTACTTCCTCACTTGTCTGCAACAGCACCATGATCACTCCTATGGATTTGTGGCACCAATGTCTAGGTCACGTAAATATTAAAGATATCACTCGCTTAGCTAAAAAGGACATAGTACGTGGCTTACCATCTATTGGAAAGCCAACTTCGACGGTTTGCGGACCCTGTCAGTTGGGAAAACAAATTCGTAGTCCCCATAGGAAGTTGCATTACATTACCACCTCCCGTGTTCTTGAGCATATACACATGGATCTTATGGGTCCCACTCGTACCGAGAGTCTGGGTGGTAAGAGGTATATCCTCGTGATCGTGGATGATTTATCCATATACTCCATTGTAGGTTTTTTGAGAGAGAAATCCGATACTGTAGAGTTTTTAACGACCAAAAGCCCTGTCCTGCAAAATAAACACGGAGTCACTATTAACAGGATACGTAGTGACAACGACACTGAATTTAAGGAAGCAAATGGAGATTTTTATTGTGATAGCCTTAGGATGAAACATGAGTTTTCTGCTGTGAAGGCTCCTTAGCAAAATTTAATTGTTTAGAGAAATAATAGAACGGTCCAGGAGATGGCTAGATCTATGCTTCTAGGTCGTAAAGTTTTTATGAGATTTTGGGCAGAGGCAGTGTCTACTTCATTTCACACGGTGATTAGGGTTTATCTGCGTCCACACACACTTCAGACTCCTTATGAGTTGTGGACTGGGAAGAGCCCAACCTTGCATATTCTCGTGTTTTTGGGAGTAAATTATACATCCTACGGGATAAAGAGAAATTAGGAAAGTTTGACTCCCGAAGTGATGAGGGAATATTTCTAGGATATTCATCAAATAGTAGAGCGTACCGAGTTTGTAACCTAGAGAGCTCTAAGGTTATGGAATCAATAAATGTGACCGTGCAATATGAAGAACCTCCTATGGCTATTGATTCTAACCTCCAGTGTGAGGATGAGGACTTCTCTAGGAGTGACCTTCTTGTCCCTCACTCACACTCTGTGGTCCCCACACCTGTGTTAGGGAACACACCTGCTTGGGTTCGCAAGATCTATGACCCTTCTTCCATAGTTGGCGATCCCACTCTAAGGGTCAAGACTCGTGCTCACCTAGAGAACGTTGTTAGCCATCTCTGCTACACGTCCAAAATCGAGCCCAATAATTACAAAGATTCACTCAAGGATGAACACTTGATATCTTCCATGCTGGATGAGTTGCTTCAGTTTCAAAAGAACAATGTCTGGGAACTTGTCCCCCAACCTTGTGATACTAATGTGATAGGTACCCGGTTGATTTTCAAGAATAAAATGGATGAAAATGGTACCATAATCAGAAACAAGGCTAGGTTGGTCTCTCAAGGCTACACACAGATAGAAGGTGTCAACTTTGGGGGGACATTTTCTCCTGTTGCGAGTATTGAGTCTGTCCGTCTACTACTCGCCATTGCATGTCATCTACGCTTCAAGTTATATCAGATGGATGTCAAGAGTGCCTTTCTGAATGGCATTCTACAGGAGGAGGTTTACGTAGAACAACTAAAAGGGTTTGAAGACCCTCAGCACCCGGAGCACGTCTACTATCTGAGGAAAGCCTTGTATGGTTTGAAGCAAGCACCCCGTGCTTGGTACTAGAGTCTTACTTCCTATCTCTTAGCCCGTGGATTCAAGAGAGGGGGACTTGATATTACATTGTTCGTCAGGAGAGATGACGGTGCTATTTTGGTTCCCAGGTCTATGTGGATGACATAGTCTTTGGATCCATGTGCTCTCAACATGCTCATCACTTTGAAGAAGAGATGAAAAGTGAGTTTGAGATGAGCACGGTTGGTGAGCTTACTTTCTTCCTTGGTCTCCAGGTTCGTCAGCTAGAGGATGGGATGTTCATCTCCCAATCCAAGAATGCTAGAGACCTAGTGAAGAAATTTGGGTTAGACTCCACTAAGCATGCACGTACACCTATGAGTACCACTAAAAAGATTAGTAAGGACACTTCAGGAAAGGACATAGAGAAAACCTTGTATCGGAGTATGATAGGTAGTCTCCTTTACTTGACTGCCAGTCATCCCGACATAGCCTTTAGTGTTCGAGTCTGTGCGCGATATCAGGCATACCCAAAAGAGTCACACTTACTCGCTCTAAAGCGTATTATCAAATACGTGACTGGGACTCTCTCATATGGTATTTGGTATTCCTTTGATACCAATGACCGTTTGTCTGCCTATTCAGATGCTGATTGGGCTGGGGATGTAGATGGTTATAGGAGCACTTTTGGTGGGTGTTTCTATTTTTGTTATGCTCTTGTCTCCTGGATGAGCAAGAAGCAAAACTCCATCTCTTTGTTCACTGCAGAGGCTGAGTTCATGACCGCCGGGAGTTGTTGCACGCAACTTTTATGGATGAAGCAGCTGCTAGAGGATTATGGGATTTCACAGGACACCATGATCATTTCCTGTGATAACATGAGAGCGATACACATATCCTGCAATCCCGTCCAGTATTTGTGCACAAAGCACATCAGGTTACGCAACCACTTTATACGATAATTAGTTGAGGAGAAAGTCGTATCCCTGAGTTTTGTTCCGGTCGACCATCTGTTAGTCGATATTTTCACGAAACCTTTAGATGCCCTTATATTTGAGAGTCTTAGGAAGTCTTTGGGGATTTTCACAGCTGACTGAGGGGTTGGTATATGTCTAGGATAGGATGATTTTTCATGTTCATATCACATGCTTCCTATTGCTTGTTTGTTTTATATGTATTATTACTTTGTTGTACAACTATTTATTTATTCTTTTGAAAAATCAAAAAATATTTTTTTTTTAATTTTTTTTAGAAAAGCCCAAAAAGAATTTTGTTTTTTATGCACCTTTTATGGATGAACATTTAAGATAGCCAAGTCACAATTTCATTCCATTTACTCATGAGACTGTTTGATAGAGATTTGAGACGCTACATCATTTCATCCACGTGCTTTACACTGCTTGGAGTCTGTGAGATGTGATTCATGATATCTTTTCTACATGTTTGACTCCTATCTCCTTTATTTCACACATGCACGGCTTTATTTGATTATTGTACTTGTCTATCACATGTTGGCTTGAGTGTTTCCGTCTCAATTCTGTCTATACAACTAACAATATGTGATAAAACTTGACAAGGTAGGAATGCATGTAAAAATTGTTTTTGTGAGACTGAGTGTTTGTTTAAGAACAGGGAGGGGATGCGAAAGGCAATTATATATTCTTTGCGCAAAATCCACCGTTCAAAAGGACCTAGAAAATGGAGGAATTTTATTATCCGAGGTCCAAAGAGGTTAAAAGAACCTCCAAAAAATGTAAAGGCAATAAAAAGCAATTCATGCCAATTATGGGCCATTAGGTTTCACCATAAATTCTCCAAATTTTGAGAATTTAGAAAGCCTCTATTCAACATATAAATCTGAGGGAGTTTGGTTGGAGACTATAAATGGGTTTGCATTTCCTTGAAAGTCCTGAAAAAGCTTGAAATCGTTTTGGACGTTATTGGTGTGGAAATCACTGTGAGCTTTGATTTGTTGATTTGATTAAGTCAATATCTCTTATTACCATCTTTTTACACCAAAGGAACCATTTGAGTTCATTCGTTAGGAGTATTCGATATTCATCGTGCACATATGTTATGTTTGTATGCATTGATTTTCCTATCGAATTTGATCACACCGATTCATTTATGCTATCATGGACTTGGTTGTTTTGTGTTCGTTCATGGTGTGATTTTTGTTGATTTTTTCTTGAAAATTTTTTGAAAAATTCAAAAAATTGTTGTTTATTTTTTGTGACACCCCGACTTTACTTATTTGATTTATTCTTCTCTTTTGTCTATTTGGCGACATCATAAAAATGGGGAGAAAGAATTATCATATTTTGTGGGTGTTTTTTGAGATTTTGATATTTGATAAAGTATGCTATCATGATTTGATATATATATTTATCTCATTTCAAACTTGATACATCACTTGGTATTTGCTTTGTCTCATGTGTGTAGGTACTTCTTTGATGATTTTTGAATTGCACACCCTAATGAGAAAATCATTGAGATTCCTGAAGATCAAATGATGTAGTCTTATTCATTTATACCTTTTAAGTTTTGGGTTTATGGAAGGGTAGGTTTGTATAGGCATTTTGATATTTGATAATTCAGATTTTTTAATTTTGTACCGGCATAAACATAGGGGGAGATTTGTAAGGACATTTTGTCCATTATCAATTGGTATGTCGTACGCCGTTACACCTTTTAAGAAATTCAAGAATATAGCGTATCCGAATATCAAAGAAGACAAGGAATCTTGTTCCTGGTCAGTCGAACCAGTCCGCCCCTTTTAAAAAGTAACCGGTCCACACCAGACATATCCGCCTGTTTGGAAAAAGAATCGGTCCACCAACGAACCGATCCGCCTCAATCCGGACCGATCCCTTATGCTTCAATCCAGTAGACCCCGGATCGAATCCAAACCGAAGAAGCTCCTTGAGAAAATGAACAGGTCCGACCCCGGACTGATCCGCATCCATACCGGACCGGTCCGCCTGGGAAAAATTTGACCAGATCATGGAGAGATTTTTTAGGGCCAAATTTCCTTATTTAAACCAACTTCGGGGAGTTGTTTTTGAAGACTTTCATAGACGATTTTCAGAGTTCAAAAAACTCTAACTCTTCACCCTTTGAGTTCACAAAATCATATTTAATTCACACAACCTTGCCAAATCTGTGTGAATCACTTTGTAACCCAGGAACACACTTTTGTTGTTCATACCTTTGTGGAGAAGACCGTCCTTCCTCTTCATTGTTGCCCTACTGGAAAGGGAAACTTCCATCCGCCAACTAAAGATCCGACGCCTGCGGGTAATTCTGTGTCACTGTATTTTCATTGTAATCCGAGAAATTGTATGTTACAATATTATAATGAAAATAAATGGTTTTTCCCCTTTGGGGGATTTTTCCTCATTTGTGTGTGTTTGAATGTTCTTGCATGCTTTACATCTTATTCAATCACACCTAGATTCATGCTTAGGATTTAATTGGAATAAATTGAGTTAATTATATAATTTCTTAATTTGAACGCAAGCGCACCTATTTCAGTAAATCGTAGAAATAGACCTTGTGGTCAGGACCCTTATTTGAGAATATGATGATAATTTGGAAATATCTAGACCTTGGCTTAAAAACATGCCGGTATATGGAGAAAAATAAAAACACCACACAAACGGCCCGTTGGAGGCGCAATCACCTCGCATGGGACAAATTTAACTCGCAAGAATTGATTGTGTGGGCACACGACTCCTAGTTTGAGAATATGAAAATAATTGTAAAATATATAGACTCGGCCTTAAAAACATTATATTATAGTGTGAAAATAAAAAAAAGACCGTGTAAGAGGCGCAAACAACTCACACGAGACCAGTCTTATTCCCAAGGACTGACCGCATGGTATCGGGACTCTCTATTGGAGAATATGACATTAATTTGAAAATTTCTAGACTTGGGCATAAAAAAAAATTGACGGAGAAAACAAAAAACACCCCCCAAACGGCAACGTAAGAGGCGTGAACACCTCGCCCGGGACCAATGTAACTAGAAGGATCTGATTGCCTGGACACGGGACTCTCAGTTTGAAAATATGTCAATAATTTTAAAATATCTATAATTGGGCTTAAAAACATTATGTTAGTGGGTGCAAACCCAAAACACCCCTAAACGGCCCCGTGAGAGGCACGAACACCTCTCACGGGACCAATGTAACTCGTTGTAACTGGCCACGTGGTCACGAGGGTTTGGATTAAGAATATGAATATAATTCAAAAATATCTATACTTGGGATTAAAAATGTGCCGTTAGAGGGAGAAAAAACAAAATATCCCCAAACAGCCCCGTGAGAGGCGCAAACACCTTGCTCGGGACCAATCTGACTCAAATGAACCGACCGAATTTACATGGGACCCACATTTAAGTACGTGGATATAATTTGAAAGTATCAAGACTTAGTCTTAAAAATATGTCGTTACAAAGAGAAACCCCAAAACACCCCCAAATGTCCACGTGAGAGAGGCTTGAACACCACGCACGGGACCAATGTAACTCGCAGGAATTGACCCCATGGTCACAGGACTCCCAATTTGAGAATATGGCAATAATTTGAAAATATCTAGACCTGGGCTTAAAAATGTACTATTGGAGGGTGAAAACCCAAAAAACACGCCAAACGAACCTATGAGAGGCATGTATACTTCGCACATGACCAATGTAACTCCCAGGAGTTGCTTGCGCGGTCACGGGATCCCTGGTTTGTGATTATGATGAGAATTTAAAAATACTCTAACTTAGGCTTAAAAAAATTCCGTTAGAGGGAGAATACCTAAAAAACAAATGGCTCCGTGAGGGGCGCTAACACCTCGCGCAAGACCAATATAACTCGTAGAATTTGACCACGTAGTTAGGGCCCCTGACTTGAGAATATGACTATAATTTTAAAATATCTAGACTGAGGCTTTAAAATGCGTCGTTACAGGGAAAAAACTAAAACCACCTCCAAACGGTCTGTGAGAGTGGCGAACATCTAGCACGGACCAATGTAACTCGCAAGAACTGACCGTGTGGTTACAAGACCCCCGGTTTGAGAATATGACTATAATTTGAAAATATCTAGACTTAGGCTTCAAAACGGGCCGTTTGAGGGAGGAAACAAAAAACATACCCCAAATGGCCCTGTGAGAGGGGCAAACACCTCGCACGAGACCAATGTAACTTGCATGAAATTACAGTTTCAAATATGGAAACTTTATGAAATTACTAAAATTTCCCTATACTTTCGAAAAATTGTAGTTTTATTGACATATATGCAATTATATCACAGATTAAGGATTCAAATCAAAACCTTATTTTTACCCTAGTCCACACACACACACATCTAGGGGTGTCCATTAACCCAAATGGACTAAAATTACCAAACTGAACTGAACCTACATTAGTGGGTTTTTATGATTACAGTCTCAATGCGGTCCAAATATACAAAGAACCAAATAAATCAGTCTGATCTCGGTCTTGGGTCTTAAAAGGCGGGTCTGGATCGAATCGAACCGCTTTTATTACACACACACACACACACACACACACACACATATATATATATATATATATATATATATATATATATATATATATATATATATATATATACTTTAGTAACTTACACACGCATTCATACATAGACACAAACCTAAATATCTTCTTCTTATATTTCTCTCCCTCTACGACCATAATCAAACCCAAGAGTTCCCAACCCAAGTTAACCCAATCGATATCATCTCTCTCACCTCCGATAGAGGCAGTGTTAATTCCAACAGAGGATATGTTAATTCCAACTCCAATAGGTCCAAACCGCTGAGTTTTCACTTGGTTTATCAAGTTGTTTGTCTTGAACAATTGTAGCACGTGATGGACCCCAAATTTTAAATATCTTTCAATATTGAAATATTAAATTCCTTTTAAATGTGGAATAAAGATGTTTCAACACAACAAATTAATTTTACAAATTTATTTAATTTATTATAACAAATTATAATTAAACACTACAAAGTGAATTAAGGTAAACACACACACACACACACACACACACACACACACACTCTTTAAATTCACTTAAACCAAATTAATTTAATTATCAAGTTTAAACAATTTTGTCGAGAATATAATCCAATTAAATAAGTGAAAACTTGAATTAAATTAACTTAAAATAAACTTTACCCAAATAATTAAACAAGCACCATTTTAAAAAAGAGAAGTGAATTAAAGAAAATTTTATCTTTCTACCTAAGCATGCATCTAAGGTTGATTTTTAAAGATAAAATAAATTCACAACCACTACGCCGCGATGTACGAGGAAAACCCAAATGGGAAAAACCTCGGACGACCCTAGCCTTAAGTCCACTAAGTACGAAATTTTACAAGTACAAGACAAATGGCTTACTCAACTCGACTCGACTGCTTCAATCCCCCGACGATACTTCTTGAACCAACCTCTACTTAGTTGATAATCTCGAACTCCACCAGAACCTTGGAATCCACCAATGAAGCTTTTGGAACCCGTCACCCACACACGGTGCCTTTCACCCAATGAGAACGCTGCAGTAAAAACCAATTGTCTTCTTCTTTGTGGGATGTATAAGTAAACCCAAACTTCTCCTTATGTTGGTAGAGATGAATCAATGGTGCTAAACAACAAACTATGGGTGTAAGTGTTTTTGTAGAAATTAGATCATGGTTGCACCAAAAACACTAAACAATGAGCTTTTGAACTAAGAAACGTTTACTCTAAAATGTTCTTTCAAATGTGTTTAGAAAATGTAAATAGTTTTTTTTAAAATAGGTTCCCACACCTATTAATTCTGTCAAGCGTTAGTGGGACAAAAGAAGTGGGAACATGAAGAAAACTGCCAGAAACTGCAAAAAAAAATTCCCGTCAGAAATCTCGTTCGAAGGAAGTCATGTTTGAACGACCATCTAACGATGTTACAGTGAACAAAAAGGGAAATTCGTTGGAAAACTCGTTCGAACGATAATATCGAACGAAATGACAGAAATATCACTTTTTAATTTTATGCCCAAAAAACTTTATTTTAAAAAAGAATTACACCAATTAAAATTATTCCAAGTCTCCTACAAATATATAAAAGCATTCATACCTTTGGAGACTAAAAATATGAAGTTGATGGAGTGAAACGAGTAACTGAAACTCGACAATGGTTTTCTCTTGAAAAGAAAGGCCACGACGTCTTCAACTTTAACATATCATAGGCTTGAAGGATACACAAGGACACAATACTATGATTCAAATGTTTTTGTTTAGAATTGAGACAACACTACATAAGACTCAATTAAAGACTTGTGTCCTTACAAAAATTCTAGTCTATAATGATTCTTAATGATTGTCTAGAACGATTCTCCGTTGATACATAGTATGAGCCATTGTCTCATAGAGAAGAGAAAATAACAAAGGTGCTCATCTTAGTACATGTACTTGTACGTTCATAGTACTTGGGTATTAAGCTATATTAAACTGTTTCCAAGCATGTATGTTCAAGTACTTGGGTATTAACCTGTATGTTCGTTGTACTAGTTTTTCAGAATGATAGAGTAGCTTGTAATGCATTGTATTGGGTGCTCATTTTATTACAGGTATTTAGGGTTTTATTGATGAATTGTCAATCGTATTTTTCTTGATTATTTTAACCTTGTTTGCTATTATTTTATAGAATGATACATTCATGTGCTTTTTCTCTATTTTTTCGTACTTTTCAAAGGACCCATTTTAAATACATGTAATTTGCCTACCTATGTAAATTATTGAGGAGTTATTTTTATGAGTTGCCTACTTATGCTTCATTTTCTCTAGATATTTGGGTTATTATGAATTATTTTTTCTTAGGCCATTTTTGCCTACTTATTCAGAGAACATATAAGATTGACATTGATATTAAATAAATTTCCTCATTAAAATAAAATTTTACAGATTTACGTGCTATTTTTAAATAAAAAATGTGTTGTTTTATTGGGGTATGGTCCAACATAGCCCCAGACCGAACATGGACCGCATGAAAACCGAATAGGACGAGACCGATTATTCCGATTTGGTCTCGATCCATAATTTTCATGGACCGATTGATGAGGTCCGGTCCCAAAAATACCTCAAAACCGGATCCGACCGGACCGTGAAAACCCCTTCCCACTTCAACAAAGGAGGTGAAAAAATACATGGTAACACATGGTAAACCTTAGGAACCCATGTGGCCCCATTTCAACCAAACTCAAAACTCACCCTAAATGAATATAGATCCACCTCATTTTTACTCCAATCAACTCCTAACTCAAACTAGTATAAATAACTTACATCCTAAGCAGTAGAAAATCATCCCATAGTTCACTCCAAAAGTTCGAATTTTCTCTAAATTTAGGTAACTCAACTTTTTAAGGTTTAATTTCAATTCTTTCACTTCTAGAAATTTTCTACATAGTTAATATAGTTAGAAAACATATAATATGAATGCTTTTACGTGCAGAATGCATAGAACAAAGAAAAACAATATGAACACTATTAAAGCTTGAACTTTAATGGTGAAATCCATTATAGTAACCAAAACTCATATTTGAATCCATGAATAGACTCATTGTAACCCCAACATGTCGAATGTAATGGTGAAAAGCCATGATTGTAAATATAGAAGGTTAATCGATCGAAAGTGTTTTCAAAACTCAAATTCTGCAAATCCAAAATTCTCGACCTACAATCCATCAAAATCCTTGAAACCAAAACCATATTACTCTCACACACAGAAGAAACCAAACTCACTTCATAAGATACCATGTCATACTCTATAAATACATGAATGTTAGATCACAATTTCATGAAAACAAAAACTTTTAAAACTTGATCTATACTGAGATTCGAACCATGCAACTTATATATTATAAATCCTTACGAAAATTTGGTTAAGTTGGTTAAGAAATCATCTCTAATGGTATAACAATGAAGAAGAAAACCACAGTCAAAGTTTTAAACCCTGGAAGGTGAAAATTAAGAGGTTGAAGATGATGACTTTGGTAAGAAACTTTGACCACGCGCATGAGGACATGGACAATTCGAAAATTTTGATTTTTTCCCACAAATTTTATTTAATTTTTTTGATCAAAATGGTATAACATGAGATCGTGTTTGGATATTCCTTGCTCATGTGTTGTAAAAATGAGGTTTTTACTCAAAGAAATTTACTTAAAATTAGAAATCAAGCCCTAACAACATTTCCAACTTAGGAGTTTTCACCCTAAATATTACCCCTACATACATCACACTATTTTAAGACAAACTCTCTTGCACTAAAGTTCAAAAATGAGTTTAAGGTCCCTATTTTAAAGTCCCAAGATAATTACACATAAGCCCCAAAACTGTATAAAAAACAATGTTAAGTACAAAACTGATTGATTAAGCCCTAATACTCCTATGCCACACATTGTATAATAGAAAATCAAGTCCTAAATCTTCTGAATAGTCCAGTGTGGCAACAACTTAATAGAATACCAAACAAAGAGGTTTTGTATCATTTCGTTTGTTAACTTTAGCGTTTGTTATTTGCTATTGATATCATTATGTGATATCCCTATTTACATTAGTGCATGCGTGTTATTATAATGCCATACTATATACTTTGTTAACTATCATCAGTATTTGAATTTATTTCCTATTTTAAAAGTTACAAATAGGTTTTTCCTACCTTTTCAGTATTATACTTCGTGTATTTGCAATACTTCTATTGATATCACTGTGTGATAGCCATGCTATGTATTTTGTTAGCCATCATCAGTATTTGAATTATCACTAGTATTTAACGTTAAAATTAGTTTTAAACTCTTCTCACGTAATAACTGAGATCATGTACCATCATCAGTAGTATTTAATGCCATGCTATGTATTTTGTTAACCATTATCAGTATTTGAATTATCACTAGTATTTAATGCTAAAATTAGTTGTAAACACTTCTCACATAATAACAGAGATCATGTGCCATTTTTATTATGAGCATCAGTATTAACTAGGAAATCAACTAACGTATTATCCCACAGAACTTTCTAGTTGGCCTATTGGTTTTAGATGATCAAGATCCCGAATTATTGCTACATTCGTATGAGTGCCACTTTAATTGTGAGCAAAGCAAGTTACTTTTCCCCAAAGGTTTTGGGATTATTTACGATAAAGTTACACCAATGGCTTAATTACCTCTATACCCCGTAGTGAACAAGTAAGAATGGGATTATTACTTCAAATTCCTTGACTTTATTCAAACATGATTCTAACTAAACTGGTAATGTACCATATTTTCTTAAATGCACTAATCACTATTAAATTGTAAATTTTCAACATTTGTCTAATAAATATAGAATTATCACCTTATTTCGTCAACCGTTTTAAACACAGATTCTATACACACTCCAACTCTCATTTTATATATAAATAATTATTATAGAACTAGTAGAACCTGCTTAGCATATTTGTGTTAATTCCTTCCTTCTCTAGATGTGCCAGGAGAAGGAATATAGTACCTCTTCCCTAGTAGATATAGACAGAGGTAAACTTTTCATGTATGTGATTATATGGGTAGAGATTGAACTAGATGGGAGAAAGGAGTGGCACTTTTTAATTTTCTGTATTATCGTATGTATTGGGAATGTGTAATTCACTCCTGCAGTGGTTTCAACTTATGTAACATATTAATAATGAATAAAAAGTTATGTTATTCCTCCTTAACACTTAGTCATTGCTTTATACGTACTTTATGTTAATTCATACCAAAAAGTAGGGAGTGACACAAGAACTGACCACATGGTTATGGGACTCTGGTATGAGAATACGACCATCTTAAATCATGTTATAGTGCATTTATAATTATCAAGCATTTTAATGCACTTGCTAAAATGTTTTCACACCTGGGGCTCTGACCCGTTAATATTTTCCTCTTGCTATATATGTATATTGTATTATTTTAGTTGTTCCTCTGCAAGGACACCGTTAATGTTTTCTCCCCAGTGTATGCATGGAGTTGTAACAGTTGTGGAAAGTTGTGGGATTTTGTTTTATCCATTTACTATCCTTCTGTAAATCTAGTTTTGGATTAGGTTGTTTATCGGGTTTATACCTAAGTGTTGTAGGTGTAGCAATTGTATATTTCTTTCTCCGATTATTATATTGTCTGTTAACCGACATCATATTAGAGTATTTTATTTTGTGAACTTATGTTGTAATTTAGAACTACTTCTTATATTATCATCGTGTGCATGATACCATGCTTAGTAGTTATTATGTTATTGGTTGATTATTGTTTTGCATGTTTTAAATTAGTTTTTGGCACCCGCTTTTTATATAGTTTTGGGTAGTTAGCTATGTTTATCTTGCATCGTCAGTAGATACTGAGAATGATCAACTTGAGATTCCTAATTTATTTTAGTATAGGGTTGGCCACCCGTTATTATTTTTAGCGAGGTGTCATAGGTGGTATCAGAGCATCAGGTTCTAGTGTCTTTAGGATCTGTACGGGTCTTGTGCATTCTTCAATAAGTATTCTTGATGTAGAGCCCTATGATTAGGACTGTTGTGTTCACACATCTAGATTTTCTTCTGTGATGAGAATAAACTTTAATGGCATTCTGATACAATTGTTCTTGTTTTAGATGCCATCGAAGAGAGGTCATCCCGGAAGAGGAAACGGAGGGGCTGAGAATATGGAACCCCAAATTCCTCAAGGGACTTTGACTACAGCCGAAGTTGCCAAAATTGTGGCACAAGTAGTCATTTCTGCCATTTCTACGATGACATATCAACTTGCAGCTCAAGTAGCCCAATCCCACTCAAGGCTATCCGCGTGGGAAAGAGTATGAGAAGCTTTTCGGAAGGGACATCCTCCATAATTTTCAGGGGAAGCTGTTGCAATGGTTGTAAGTTATTGGAAGAAGAATATGCAAAGGCACCTTCGAATGGTTGAATGCAGTGATATGCATAAGCAATTTTCTCCACCTTTAGATTGAAGGGATAAGCTCTCCAATAGTGGGAGTCAATCACCACATCAGATCAAAAAGATGCGATGCCCATAGAAGAGTTTTGGTTACTCTTTGACCAAAGGTATTTTCCTTCCACGATTTAGAAGGAAATGAGTAGGAGATTATTGGATGTGATTCAAGGTGATCGAACAGTGGCCTAGTACGAAGAGGAATTTACTCGATTGTCAAATTTTGTGCCTGATGAGATTAATATAGAGGAGAAGCAAACAATGAGGTTTGTGGGAGGCTTAGAATGGCGAATACAACAACATTTGGTAGGGAACTTAACGTTAGTGACTTTTTCCGAGGTAGTGAATGCGTCATTGTTATAGTTTCAGGAGTATCGTCTTCTTCAGCAGGGGGTATGAAATTTAGAGACTCCAGTTCATCAAGTAAGTCTGGAGAAGAAGATGCTACTGAGGCAAGAGGGTATGGACATGGTTATCGAGAGCTGCGACAATGTTTTGTTCCTCATGGTAGGAAGGGAGGATTTAGTGGTAAATGTTTATTTTGTAAACAGGTAAGCCATAGGAAGAGAGATTGTCCTGAAAGAGGTAGACGGCAACATTTTGAGGAAGTTTTGGTTGTGCAACCCCACAACAGATCATAGGCTTGTATTGGATGGAATATTTTAAGTGTGAACCCATCGATAAAGAGATGCAGTCGAACTATAGAGGTAAGATGTAAATTATATTTTCCTTTATAGCTAGGAATATGCTTTGCGGGGCATTGGGAGTACTGCATGTAAGATTTTGAAGATTGTTAGTTGTTATAACCCTATTATGTATGAAATGACCCGGAAGGGATGAGTGAGCAAGTAAGGCTCTTAGACAACGTCTTTTTGGAGAATAGATTGTCTTGTGATGAGCCAGTAGAGAGTTATGATTTTGTTTTGAATGTAGTAATCGTTGAACCACATTAAGTAGTAATGATAATGATATTGTTTTATAGTCTTGCTAGACTTTTGGATTTGTAATGTTCCAGTTATGGAAGAGCCTAGTGTATGGCAATGTTTTGTTAAGATGTATAGAATTCTTATTACTGAAGAGATTCAAGGTTGAATGGGTTATTGTTGAGGTAAGGATTTCAGCTCACAGTTATTCTAGTTTTAAGATCTAAAGGTTAGTAAGCGTATTGTATTTGTTGGTGCCTTGTGTCGTGGGCATAAGGTATTTAATGTGGATATCGAAAGAAATAAACTTTTTTTAAAATTTTTTAGGCCTTCGGGCATTATCCAAATGATTTCAAAAATATTATTTTTAAAACTTTAGTCCCGATCTAACTAATCTCAATCCCCAACAGAGCTTCATATTAGTGTATTGGGAGGGATCCTTGTTTGGATTTCGCTTGTGATACCTCCCTCGCATGAAATTACCGAATGTCAGGAATTGAGAGGAGTTAAATATTTGTACCCTACAAACTTTTATATATAAATAGTATATCATTATGTACTAAATTTGATCTGAGTTATTGTACTCTTTGTGGCAAGTGAAGCCGAATAATGTTTACGAGTTGAGCTCGGGTACGGGGTGTATGGGCGCCCTGGTTACTAGATTTGATTTCTAATTAAAATGTTTTTCATTAGAAGTGGGAGGATTAGGTATAGTGACATTGAGAGTAGGTGCCTTAGGAGCTAGTTGAGGTTTTGAGTACTAGGCTGGGCTAAATTTCGGGGAAAAATTCTTGTAAGTGGGGAAGTCATTAATACCCCACGATTTTTGGAATAATAATTTAATTATTTTTGGGAGAAATAATATTATTTTAAATTGGAGAATTTTAAATTGGCTTTGGAGGTAAAAAATTTGAGGATGTTAGGAAGTATTTAGAATGGTGATTCAAAGTGTGGGGTTGACTCTGAAAGGGTCGAGATAGTCAAAATGACTGTACTTGAGTCTTATTTGGGTTCCAAAACAATTAAAGTTCGTTTTGCTCGAATTGGAGTAACCGAGTCATTTTAAGTGTGTATTATCATTTAACGTTGGGTATTTTGGAGTTATGGATTTAAAAAAAGGCCTACGGGAGATAACAATCTCAATTTGTGAGAAAGAGAAAGCCCTAAAAAAAGTGAGAAGAGGAAAGGAAGAAGAGAAAGAAGAAAATCTTGGGGATTCCGGCCAATTCGTGATTTTGAGGGAGATTCAGACTATACAACATTGAGGCAAGTGATTTGCTAAATAATTCTTGTGCATCTTTTATTTTATGATTTGTGGATAAAATTGTGGATTTTGGGTTAAATATGTAAAACCTAAATTTTTGGGTAAATCTTGCATTTGAGGTGTGGGTTTATGGATTGCAGGTTTTAAAACTTGTTGGGAAGAAATATATTGAGTTTTGATGTTATAAATATGTTTGGGTTGAAGAATAATGGAGAGAAGATGATAGATGGGATTTTTGGAAATTTGGGTTTTTAAGAGAAATAACCCATTTCGTGCCTTGCTGAACAGGGCAAATCGATTCGGCCACCTTTCTGAATCAATTCTGAATGTTACAGCTTTCCAAGTTTGAGTGGCCGAATCGGTTCGCATTAGGGGCAAATCGATTCGCTGGGCTGAATCGATTTGGATTTGGCCCGAATGGATTCGAAAATAGGTCTATTTTTGTGAGGTTTTATCGATTGAGAACCCTTATATATGTTTTAAGAAGTATGTTTTTAAGATTTTAGGGAGTTTTACCGAAGATGAAATATTGGAGTCGTATTGATTGATTTCGAGAGAGAGTGAATTTATGTTATCGTATCGACTAGTAGGAAATCCCACTATCATCGAGTTTTCCATTCAGAGTCAAGTATGGGTCTATAAGAGAGAGGAATGATTGTTTTAGCGAAGTGGAACTTTTGGATTGAATCACAAATGTGATAACCTTAAGGGTTCATATCATTGTTTGAACCATAATATGGATTGGGGATAATGATTATTGAATGGTGTGTCATCGGATATAGATGGTATCCTTAAGGTTGATTAAATTATGAGACTTTTATACTCATATGTGTAATGGATGATCTTCAAGTGAGGGATCGTGTTGTGAATTAATGGGACGGTATGCAAGTTAACAACAGTTAGTATATCGGGAGTAATATACTTATATATGAAAATTGTATATACCTTGTGTAAGCCTAAAAGAGTAGGTATACCAATATGGTGAAATTGTATATACCTTGTGTGATGGTTTGTATATATATGTTGCGATAGTGTGCATATCTAGTGTGAATGATATATATATATATATATATATATATATATATATATATATATATATATATATTGTGTGGGCATACCCTTCAGTGCTATCATAGGAAGTTGCGGGATGTGGGTGCGCCCTTGGCTTGAGGAGCGGGGTGCATATAGTTCCTAGGTCATAGTTGTCCATTATTTATTATGTGATTTTATTTGGGTGTGAGAAGTCTTGGGTATGATTCGTTATCACTTTCCGGTTAGGAACTATGACCGTTTCCCATATGTTTTGATTTTTTTTATATTACCATGGCGGTGTGATAATAGTCTGATATATGGTAACCCGAGATAAAGTGAGTAATTCCTGGAAGATGATAGCATTGTGAAGTATTTTGTATATCCATGGGTGACTGGATTTTAGGATATTTAACTATACGCTAAGTGTGTTATGTGTACTTGATTATTAGGGTTGTTTTAATGTTCTTTATAACTAGAGTAATGTTATAGACCCCAATAAGGTTAGGAGCATTATCTTATTATGGGATTAGAGATTATTGCCCCTTATATGTATTCAGAATTATGTGTGGGGTACCGAGGTTGTAATGGATCTCAACGACCAAATATTATCAAGGAGTAGTGTATCAGGGGGGTTTTTTTTTTGGATTTCGCTTGCGAGATGTCCCACGCACGAAACGCAACGCAATATTGGGAGTGGGGAGAACTTCAATCTTTAATACTCAGATTTATACGTTATAGTGAAATAATGCTTAATCAGAATAAAATGGAGTAATATATATAAAATAAATAATTGGGGTTATACGCGTCGTGCATTGAGGGAAAAATGAATCTCGATAATCAATATTGTCAAGGAGTAGTGTATTGGGGAGTTCTGTAACACCCCAAGATTTTGGGACTGAGAAATTTAATTTTTGAGAGGAATAAAATTTATTTAAATCGGAGAGTTTTGGAATTTGGAAATTTAAGCCCAAAAATTGAGGACATTTTAAAGGTTTCCTAATGATAATTCTGAGTGCACCATTGGTTTCAGATGGGTCGAGATAGTCAAAATGGCTGTCATTGGGTTTTATTTTGGTTCTGAATTTTTTTTAAATATGTTTGACTCAAATAAGAGTAAACGAGTCATTTAAAGTGTGTATTAACATTTCAAATAGGGTTTATTGTTTTAAGGGATTTAAAGGCTTACGAATTAAGCCATCTCATTTGAGAGAAAGAGATAAAAATCCATAGAGGGAGAAAGAAGAGAGAAAGAATAAGAAAGGAAGAGAGAGAGGAAGAAAAGTTTGGAGATTCCGGCCCAACCGCGATCACATGGACGATCCAACCTCTACAATTTTGGGGCAAGTGTTTAATTTTGATAAATATTTCATTTGTGTATTTCATTTCATAATTTGTGGGCAAAAGAAATGGATTTTGGGTATATTTAACAAAACCTAGATTTTGAAGATTTAATATTGAAATTTATGTTTAGTTACGGGTTTGATGGTGTAGAAATGGTTGGGATTAACTTTGGGTTGATTTAGTATCTTAGAATCATGGTATGGTAAAGGTTTAGGGGTTAGAAGTGAAATTTTAGGGTTTATAGGTTTCATGAAGAAGAAGAGACCTTTTTTATTCTGCAGACTCGAATCAATTTTCCCCCCAAGCGAATCGATTCGGCTTAGGCAAAAGTGGAAGGTCTTCAAGACGAAATCGATTCGGACCCAAGGTGAATCCCAGGTCCTTTGGACCAAATCGATTCGTAGTTGGAGCGAATTGATTCACCCTTCAGACCGAATCGATTCAGGCCAGACCGAATCGATTCAGAAACATGGTTGTTTTATGGGGTTTTTCTAGGATGATTTACACTTTTTGGTTGGGTTTATTTATTTGGGACATGATTATATGATGGAAGAAAGGTGCTTTGGAGACTTAGTAAACGTTTCTCGCATGATGGGACCGCGGGTACTTATCAAGTTATTTTGGGGGACTTATATCCATATAAATTGGAGAGGGTCATATCGATATAATGGGGAATCTCATTGAAAATGGGAGTTCTAATTAGGGGTTACAAGTGGGCCAAATTATGATGTATGGATTGGGGTCCTTTCAAGAGAGTGGTGAGATTACAACATGAAATTGTAGGCCAAGGGTAGTGCCGAATCCTTATAGTAATTAGGATTCTATTGAGATTAAGATTTTGGGACCGACGGGAGAGAGTGGTCGCGTATCCTTAGTAATGGCTAACTTAAGAAATAGATTGCAAGCGCAATAAGATTTAGGGGTTCATAGGAGTGATTGAACCGTAGTAAGATTTGAGAGCGTTGGGATCATACTAGTAACAAGAATAGTGTGATTAATAAAGGGGATATCAATAATTGATGGGATCGTAAAATGAATTTAAGTTTAGGACTTGAGGTTTGTAGACTATTAGTTATGAGCATACCAATAGTCGAAAATTGTACTGGAAATACTGATGTACGTTTGGATATAGATGAGGTGTGTGGTGATTTTTACCTACACTCAACTTTGGGTCATAACCTTATTGTTGGAAAAATGTAGATATGTTGGAAGATTGTATGTCATAAAGGGAAATGGATGAATATGTCTCAAGTGAAGGATCGTATTCTTTAAATGAGGCGATCTAATGTGTTTGGGATGATGGCTAGTATATTGTGGATTATATATGCTTATAGCCAAGTTCATAAATATTAAACATACAAACGAGAGGTAGTGTGTATATATATATGTGGATATGTGGATATATATATCTGTATAGATATGAATATATGGGTATATTTATGTTGTGAATATCAAAACCATATGTGATTGTTTAATTATATGATGTATTCATATGGATGTATATATATTGTGCATGTGAATGATATATATACTCTGATGGTTAAGCATACTCCGCACGTGCTATCATTGGGAAGTTGCGCATTGAGGGTGAGCAACCTGGATCGAGGAGCAGAGTGTGGATATTCCCCAGGTCATGGTCGCCCATTGTGTTGTTAAGTGATTGACATTTATTATGGTGTGAGACGTGGTGGGTATGTTTCGTCTCATTGATAGGTTAGGAGCTATGATCGCTTCCCGGACGTCGTGTTTGTGTTGATCACGGGGTAGGTGTCTTTGAGTCCTACAGGTGACCCCAGTATGCTACGTGAGCCGGGCACTGGAAGATGATAGCATGGTGAAGTTTATTGACGATATATATAGCCGGGTATGTTATGTGTATGGCCATTGTACATTATATTTGGTATGTACACTTGGCTATGGGAATGGATGATTGTATATATATGGTTAGAATAAATACCTATATATATATATATATATATATATATATATATATATATATATATATATATATATATATATATATATATATATATATATATATATATTTATATATATATCCTATAGGTGAAAGGATATGGAATTTTTATGGTGTACATCTTGGATGATTATGGTGTACTAGATTGTTGAGGGTTAATGTATCGCATTTATGGAATATTTCGGTTACTTCATCCCAGGGGTATTTATTGGAGATATTGTGGTTACTCCGAAGTAGTAATTCAAATTTGAGAAATCATGTCCTATTTACTTATATGTAGTTGCAGCACTAAAATTGTGTGTACGACATAATGGATCTGTAGGATTGACATTATCAAGAAGTAGTGTATTGGGGGGATTCCTTGTTTGGATTTCGATTTGTGAGATGCCCCATGCACGAAACGTAGTGCAATGTTGAGAGTAGAGAGAAGTTTTGTCCTTATTAAATTGTGCATGTTATTTAGAGAATAAATTCTTAATATGAAGTTAAATGTTAATATGTAAAGTAATAAGATGGTTAAATGATTAAGCTAAGTTTGAATTTATTAAGCCTAGTATGGCATATATGTTTGTAAAGATAATTAAGTGTGATGAGAATGGGTTGGATTCTTGGGTTGTGTTAGGAGGGCAGGTTTTATGGGTATAGGTAGTGCCAATGGCAGGTTAGGTTGTCCTTATAGGTGGGGCAAGTTAATTAAGACTTCAGGACGCGAATAGGTGCGCGCTACTAGATGAGAGGTGAGTTTGGGATTTCACGAGAGTTCGATTCCACTTTAATTATGAAATAAGTGCATTTATATTTATTATGCATGATTAACTCACTTGCTAAACATCTTCACAACTCGGGCTCTGACCCGTTTATATTTCTTTCCTGTATATATATATATATATATATATATATATATATATATATATATATATATATATATATATATATATATATATATATATATATATTACTACAGGTATCCTACCGCATGGATGTCGGATGCCCTTCTATCCAGAGTTGTGGGAGCCGTAACAAGTGCGGGCTGTTACGGGATTTGGATTGTAGTCGCCTTTATTTATTTGTGAATCTAGATAGGATTCATGTTGTACATCGGGTTTATACCCAAGGAATATTCATAGATGTTTATATTTCTTCTTTATGGTTATTGTACTGTCTGTGACCCGACAGCTTATTCAGGTATATCTTTGTATACATTCATCTCATTTTATTCTAGCACTTTCCTTCTTCATCATACTTGCGAATTCCACCTTTGTTAGTAGTTTTATAGTGTTGGTTTTTCATCTGTTGCATATTTTATTTAATTTTAACATCTTGCTTCTATGATTTCGGGTAGTTAGTCTTATACAATTTAGTACTGCCAGTTGATGTTGAGAATGAACCATCTTAGATTTCCTGATTTATTATAGTATAAGGATGGCCACCCGTTATTATTTTAAGTGGGTCGCCAACGATGGTATCAGAGCATCAGGTTCTAGAGTCCTTAGGATCTGTGTGGGTTTTCAACATTCCTCTGTTGACGTTCTGGACATCAAGCCCTACTAGTAGGATTATTGTATTCATTACGTTTCTCTTTTCTACGAGGTGTACTCGCTTGAATGATGTTCTGACACAGTTACTTTCGTCTCAGACATCATTTTGACTAGATGATAGATGTAATACCCATAATAGATTTTGGGTACATTTTGATTTGAGGCATTTCTTTCTGTGAATCGGGCAGAGATAAGAATGAGAGGTTCATGATCGATATGGTAAGTACTGATGAAAACAGAGTAGGGAGCCCTCGGGAGGTTTAGATTGAGAAATTCTTCAACATTTGTTGGGAAACCTGGTGTTGGTCACTTTTACAGATGTGAGGTGTGTGGAGTTGTCCCAATATCGGGAGTATTGCCTTCTAGGAAGAGGGAGTGAGAAATTTAAAGTTTTGTGGTTTATTGAGTCGGACTGAGGGAGTTTTCGGTAGTCGCAATAGCGCCTTGTCCTTTAGGTTGGTTAGGAAGAAATTTTTGGGAAGATGTTCTCTTGAGGAGAATTAGGCTTTAGGAAGGAAGATTGTCCTGGATGAAGTAGAGGACTTTAAATAAGGATTCAAGGATGAGGTAAAACAATTGGATTATGGGAGTATAAGGTAGAACACCTTTCTTTGGGTTTAAGTCACGCTTTATGCAATCTCGGGAACGTCGCGCGTAAGATATAGGCGGTTAGCCTCTACACCCTTAGGGTTTATAGAATTTCCTTAGAGGAAGAAGTGAGTAAGTATGGCATCATTTGAGATAATACACCGTCTCGTAAGGAGATCGTAGAGAGTTACTCTATTGATTTTTGTGAGTGTGGACTGTTAAGGTTATTTGTTTATGGATAGGCTAAGATGGGAAATTTTGGTATTCCAGTGAGGGAAGAACTTATCTTGTGGAAAGGTGTTGATGTGATGTGAGGGAATAGTATAACTTAGGAGGTTCAAAGCTTAGTGGATTTATTTTTAACGGAGAATTTAGCTCATAGTTTTACTAGTTGGAGGACTAGGTAGTGGTTAGAGTATTGTATTTGTGGAGTCCTTGTGTACTAAGCATAAGGTGTTTGTTTGGCGTGTCGAGAGACATGGAATTATTTTATATTGTATTGTTACATAGGCCTTCGGGTGATATCTAAAACTCAAAAATCTTTTATAAACCTTAACCTTGGTTCGACTGATCTCAATCCCCGACATAGCTACCCAGTAGTGTATTCGAAGGGTTCCTTGTTTGGATTTTTCTTGCGAGACCTCACCCGCATGACGGTAGCTAGTGCTAGGAATTTAGAAGAGTTCAACCATTGAGAATTTTAAACTTTCATATATATTTAATATGCTATTATAGTTATTTGTAGACAATACTTTACGATTTGAGGCTAATGAAGCCTGCTTATAATTCGATGAGTGGAACTCGGTTACGGGGTGTAAGGGCGCCCTAGTAGTTAGTTTGATTTTTAAAAGTCTGTACGGTTCGATGTGAGAACTGGGAGAGATGGTTATAGTGACCTTGAGGGTAGATGTAAGGACTAAATGAGATTTAAGTCCTAGGCGTATCTTAAATTTCGCGGGTAAAATATTTGTAAGGGGGGAAGAGTGTAATACCCCAAGATTTTGGGACTGAGAAATTTAATTTTTGAGAGGAATAAAATTTATTTAAATCGGAGAATTTTGGAATTTGGAAATTGAAGCCCAAAAATTAAGGATATTTTAAAGTATTCCGAATGATAATTCTGAGTGCGCCATTGGTTCCGGATGGGTCGAGATAGTCAAAATGACTATCATTGGGTTTTATTTCGGTTTCGAATTATTTTTAAGTATGATTGACTCGAATAAGAGTAAACGAATCATTTAAAGTGTGTATTAACATTTAAAACTGGGTTTATTGTTTTAAGGGATTTAAAGGTTTACGGATCAAGCCTTCTCATTTTAGAGAAAGAGAGAAAAATCCCTTGAGGGAAAAAGAAGAGAGAAAGAAGAAGAAAGGAAGAGAGAGAGAGGAAGAAAAGTTTGGAGATTCCGACCCAACAGTGATCACGGCGACGATCCAACCTCTACAATTTTGAGGCAAGTGTTTAATCTTCCTAAACATTTCATTTGTGTATTTCATTTCATAATTTGTGTGCAAAATAATTGGATTTTGGGAATATTTAACGAAACCTAGATTTTGAAGATTTAATCTTGAAATTTATGTTTAGATATGGGTTTGATGGTGTAGAAATTGTTGGGATCAACTATGGGTTGATTTAGTAGCATAGAATCATGGTATGATAAAGGTTTAGGGGTTAGAAGTGAAATTTTAGGGTTTAGAATTCGTGTGTTTCATGAAGAAGAAGAGTCCTTTTTGATTCTGTAAAACCGAATCGATTCGCCCCCCAAGCGAATTGATTCGACTTAAGCAAAAGTGGAAGGTCTGCAAGACCAAATCGATTCGGACCTAAGGCGAATCAATTTGGATTGAGATAGAGTCATAGGTCCTTTGGACCGAATCGATTCGCAGTTGGATCGAATCGATTCGCCCTTAAGACCAAATGGATTCGGGCCAGGCCGAATGGATTCAGAAACAGGGCTATTTTATGGGGGTTTTCTAGGACGATTTCTAACCCTTTTTGGTTGGGTTTATTGATTTGGGACATGACTATATGATGCAAGAAATATGTTTTGGAGACTTAGTAAAAGTTTCTCACATGATGGTACCGCGGGTACTTATCAAGTTATTTTGGGGGACTTATATCCATATATATTTGGAGAGGGTCATATTGATATAGTGGGGAATCTCATTGAGAATGGGAGTTGTAATTAGGGGTCACAAGTGGGCCTAATTATGATGTAGGGATTGGGGTCCTGTCAAGAGAGTGGTGAGATTACGACATGAAATTGTATTACGAGGGTTGTGTCGAATCCTTATAGTAATTAGGATTCTATTGAGATTAAGATTTGGGGACCGACGGGACAGAGTGGTCGCGTATCCATAGTAATGGTTAACTTAAGAAATCGATTGCAAGCTCAATAAGATTTAGGGGTTCATAGGAGTGATTGGACCGTAGTAAGAATTGAGAGCGATGGGATCATACTAGTAACAAGAATAGTGTGATTAATAAAGGGGATTTCAATACTTGATGGGATAATAAAATGAATTTAAGTTTAAGACTTGAGGTTTTTAGACTATTAGTTATGAGCATACTAATAGTCGAAATTTGTACTGGAAATATTGATGTACTTTCGGATATAAATGAGGTGTGTGGTGATTTTTACCTACACTCAACTTTGGGTGATAACCTTAATGTTGCAGAGATGTAGATATGTTGGAAGATTGTATGTCATAAAGGGAAATGGATGAATATGTCTCAAGTGAGGGATCGTATTCTTTAAACAAGGTGAGCTAATGTGTTTGGGATGATGGATGTATATTGAGGATTATATATGCTTATAGCCAAGTTCATAAATATTATACACATAAACGAGAGGTAGTGTGTATATATATATATGGATAAATATCTATATAGATATGAATATATAGGTATACTTATGTTGTGAATATCTAAACCGTATATGATGGTTTTATTATATGATGTAATCATATGGATGTATATATATTGTGCATGTGAATGATATATATACTCGGATGGTTAAGCATACCCCCGCACGTGCTATCATTAGGAAGTTGCGCATTGAGGGTGAGTAACCTGGATCGAGGAGCAGAGTGTGGATATTCCCCAGGTCATAGTCGCCCATTGTGTTGTTATGTGATTGACATTTCTTTTGGGGTGAGATGTGGTGGGTATGTTTCGTCTAATTCATCGGTTAGGAGCTATGACCGCTTCACGGATGTCGTGTTTGTGTTGATCACGAGGTAGGTGTCTTTGAGTCCTATGGGTGACCACCGTATGCTACGTGAGTCGGGCACTTGAAGATGATAGCATGGTGCAGTTTATTGACGATATATATAGCCGGGTATATTATGTGTATGGCCATGGTACATTATATGTTGTATGTTAACTTGGCTACGGAAATGGATGATTGTATATATATGGTTAGAATAAATACCTATATATATATATATATATATATATATATATATCCTATAGGTCAAAGGATATGGAATTTTTATGGTGTACATCTTGGATGATTATGGTGTACTAGATTGTTGAGGGTTGATGTATCACATTTATGGAATATTTCAGTTACTTCATCACAGGGATATTTAGTGGAGATATTTTGGTTACTCCGAAGTAGTAATTCAAATTTGAGAAATCCTGTCCTACTTACTTATATGTAGTTGCAATAGTAAAATTGTGTGTATGACATAATTGATCTCTATGATCGACATTGTCAAGAAGTAGTGTATCGGGGGGGTTCCTTGTTTGGATTTCGCTTTGCGAGACTCCCCATGCACGAAACATAGGGCAATGTTGAGAGTAGAGAGAAGTTTTATCCTTATTAAATTGTGCATGTTATTTAGAGAATAAATTCTTAATATGAAGTTAAATGTTAATATGTAAAGTAATAAGATGGTTAAATGATTAAGCTAAATTGGAACTTATTAAGCCTAGTATGGCATATATATTTGTAAAGATAATTAAGTGTGATTAGAATGGGTTGGATTCTTGGGCTATGTTAGGAGGGCATGTCTTGTGGGTATAGGCCGTGCCAATGGCAGGTTAGGTTGTCCTTATGGGTGGGGCAACTTAATTAAGACTTCAGGACGCGAATAGGTGCGCGCTATTAGATGAGAGGTGAGTTTGGGATTTTACGAGAGAGCTATTCTACTTTACTTATGAAATAAGTGCATTTATATTTATTATGCACGGTTAACACACTTGCTAAACATTTTCACAACTCAGGCTCTGACCCGTTTATATTTCTTTCCTGCATGTATATATATATATATATATACTAGGGTATGCCCGTGCCTGAAGGCACGCTGATAAGTTTGAAAAGCATAAAATCGTTCCTTGGTGCGATGGCAAGTTCCCTCGCCAAAGCTACGATTGGTCTAGGGTTCGAGACACGGAAGCAGCCTCTTCATGTATGGAGTAAGCAAGCCGACATCTGCCTACTCAAGATCCTGCAGTTAAGCATATTGCCCTTTGACTGAAGGTACGAATAATATTTTTCAAAATATCAATTCATATATAATTTAAGTCTAATGTTTTTATATAAAATAAATAATCATAAACAATTTAAAATTTTTGGGCAAAATTTCCTTTGTTTATTGGATTATCCACCCTGTATAAGAAATAAAAAATACACCAACAACAAAACTAATAGTTTGAAATTAAAATATAATATCATTGTCTATTTAGATATGTATAACATATGGAGTACTCATTTGTAGTTGCTTTCACATTTTTCAAGGGCCAAACAATAACAATGTATAGAATGTGTCCAACTAAAATAAATATTTTACAAAAGAAATAAATAAGTTCTCAATATTACCAACATACATCATATTGACTTGTGAAAACAGTTTTGAAGAAAAAATAGAAATGGCAGATGCTTGCTCTATCGGTTTCCATCCCACTAAAGATCTCATTTTCATCGTCCTTTATATAATGGCACCAATGCCCATACAACGTGAGCTACTGCACAACAGCACTTTTGGTCAATCGATCAGCTCCTCAAGCACGAACTATAAACATATAATAAAAATAATAATTATTGTCATTATGTAAAATTTACATTAAGTAAAAATGTCAAGGGCTAATAAAATAGAAGAAGATCTTTAAATACCTTTTACAAATTCGTTGTTGCACCCCCAAACGGGCACTGAGAGAGTCTATGGGTGACAACTCCAAAGCAATCTGTGGGAGGAGGGCTTGAAAGATCAAGTCTTTGATGTATTTCCTCTTTCCAATAATCCCATCGCTCAAGTCTAGTACATTATTCCATCGAACACACCCTCAATAAATGTTGTATCTTCGCAAAGGAAGTCAATTTGAGGAATTTCATCATGATATATGCAAAGCTGGTCCTTAATTCTACAATAGTTTACATCAAGAATTTTGTTATGATATGTACACTGTTATACATCAAGAGTAGAAACCAAATGAATATAATAACGAATTTACGAATTCAAACGTTTAATTTCATGTCGTGTCATTCACATATTAATTTCAAGAACCCTAACAAAAGTTGATTTACTTACTAAATCTATATTGGCGGTTTCAATCCATCTACACTTCAATAACTACCCCGTAACAAATACTAACAATAACAAATACCAAAGAACCTATGACCCGTTCATCAAGAAATTGCAAAATTCAGCAGTGAGAGGCTACGAACCGCAAATGCCCCTAATAATTATCATCCAGCGAGTATAATGTGCATCGCTCAGTGCACTTAAAGCCTTGACATTTAACCGTATGAAGTAAACTGATATTAACAAACGCAATAGGAAGGAACCAATGTAAGTTTATAAAAAAATGTCAGTAAATTGACGCCGACTATTATCCTATTATTGCAGCAGCAGCAGTGGTTGTGTTGTTGTCACAATAGCGACAGCAGCAACGGCGTAATGGCACTGCTTTGATTGAAATTTCCGATGAAGTGCGGTATGTGTCCATAGTTCATCCAAAAGAATGCTACTGTGGTATTCTCGAAAAATGGAGAATTTAGCAATTGATTCTTTATTGGCCAAGAATGAAAATAAAAATATGGATTCCTCATCCTCTCCTTCTAGTGATGTGTCTTTTGTCAACTGCCCCACCGTATTTACAATTTTAGGAATGGACTCTATGGACGACTGCCTGTTGTAATGTCCAAATCAAAATCAGCACGGATATAAACACTATAACAATATTATTGCTACGACTTAAAACACTATACTATAATCCTCCAAACAGTTTAAAAAAGAGTTTCAACTTCCTAAAACTAATTTTTTCATTTGCAAAAAAACTGAGTCAAATTTTTAGTTGACATAATGACAATTAAAAAGAATGTTACTTAAAATCAATATATAAAGTCAATAAAGGGCCACACTTACTTGGCAGAATTTATGTAGTATTGAATGAACTCAACAAAGCTCCATATCTAGTACAAATATAAGGAAATAATAAATTGAAACTGCGACTATGATATACTTATCTCGTGAAGGTCTTAGTTTGCTTGCGGGTTCCAAGCATGATAACTGTCATATAGACATACTGCAGTACCATGTTGGAGAAGCATCGGAACAGTAACAAATCACCGGAATATAAGAAACTGCTACTTCAGTCAGCATGAGTCTCTTACTGCAACATGATGAGCTCTCTTACTGTTAGAATATAGGACATTACCTAAGGGCATAAGCCCATATGGCATAGGCTTATTGTCAAATGGTACTGAGATTTTAGAACGTTTTGAAACCTCAGGTCATAAGCCCATATAGTACAATCACTACTTGTGCATCCTCTTCATGTTCAAAGATAAGACGTGGATATCTGATTCTCTCATTTTTGTCTATCAAAGTTAGATCCTCCTGAAATGAGGAATTAACTATAAAGTGATATCACCAAGTTAGACCTGCATTTTAAATAATCCAAACAGATCAAGAATTCAGGCTCTGTGTCCAAGATAACAAAAAGCGTAGAAATTGATAAACCTTATCAGATATAGAATAGATGTTCTATTCAAGATAACTTAAATCTAGATAGAGATGGATAATGCTTTTAAATACCATTTGCTCACATGTAAGAAAACAAAGTTTGGCCCTTCCATTATTCATTGAGGAAGATATCGTGGCTATCACCATTGATATTTTTTCAGTAGCATTTCTAATTTTTCAAAAATGTATTTCCATCCCTTCTAGTGTCACACTGCAAATAGGAGGAAAAGCATTCGTCATAACACCTTAATATTTGAAATGCAAACTATTGTATCACACACTTTTGGTAATTCCACTCAATTCTACTAAAAATAAAAGTAGCACACACTTTTGCTAAACTTGGTTCCAAATATCATCATTTTTTTAGAAAAGAAATAACTCAAAAGGTTTCTAGTCCAAAATCTGATAAACTGATCAAATATGTTCATAAACAATATGATAACAAAACCAAGATTAAACTAAACAAAACAAAGATAAAATGAAAAGGATTTGCATTTGTCTTTACCCACCGAGAACTTCCCATCTATACTCTACCCACAGAGAACCATAAGTTCAAACAGTTGTTTCCAACGGGACCCTGAAATTCCAAACATTTGTTTGTCATTACATCCATCTTATACACATTTAATAATGATAACTAATCTATTTCAAACCAAAAAATATTGATTGATTTTCTTCTCCCATACTTTCATTGCTTTTCAAACCAAAAAATAATGAGAACTAATAATTTCGTCCTTTGAGTTTACCTCCTACTCCCGATGTTCTTTTTTCTATCCCGGGATCCTTTCCTACACAAAAAAAAACAAATTAATTTGGTAAGTGAGTAATGTTATTTTCCATTAAACAAAAATATTTTAAGATAATGGAAAACTTGTACCGATAACAAAGGTTCTTAACAACCAAGAGAAAATATCATTAATCTTCCTACAAAACATAATTCAATATCTTTAATTTCAAAATATACACTTCGTAACCATATCAACCATAGTGCATACTGGTATCTTTCCCAGAGCTTCAACCAAAGCATTATATCTTTATGTTGTGTGTTTGAACCCTTTTAAATTCTCAGCCCCAAAATACCTTTTAGGCCAATAAAACAGAAATTGTGATCTAAATCACACCAATCAGAACTGAAAACAAAGCCCCAACCATTTCGAAAAAAATTGAGAAATGAGAAAAACATATCTTACCAAATAAACAAAATTCAAACATTTCACCTACGAAAAGAGATAAGACCTTAAAATGAAAATGAGATAATAATATTACCATTGAACTTGTAAACCTAAAAACCAAAATATAAATATCACCCAAAATTGATGCCCTAATTAACACCCACCCAGTAAATCCAATAGCAAGGAGAACTACACAACCAACGGAGGCAACGTTGAGGTGAGGGTGGCGGCTATGAGGTGAGGGCGGCAGATGTGTGAGAGGTTTGTATTCTGAGGGTTTGGTTTGAGGTTTGGCTTAAACAACTAAATAGACATGTTAGAACTGCAACAACTAAAATCAAAAACCCGCCAAAGAGATTTTTGATATGAAAAAAACTGATCATCCCAATCACTTGAAACCAAAATTTACACATACACATACAATAGTCAGTGGTTGCTGCGAATTTGCTCCAACTCAGTGGCTATACACATACACATAAAATAATCAGTGGCTGATCCAATTCACATCCGTTGTATTCACGGTTTCAAATATAGGTTTGGGGATACGCAATGAAAGTATTATCGGTGTAACGTTTTCCAGAATATTAGACATGTGTCAACCAAATCAAGTAATGACCCAAGAAAAAATTAGTGGAAGACATGAGACTGAAAAAAATTAAAAGAAGAACAAATGTAGCAAAAAAACAGAACATATTAAACAATATACCTGTGATGACGATCTGTCACGACCAATAAAAACCACTTATACTCACAACTCAAGATCCCTAGCTTTCAATAATAATTTGGTGAACATAAATTATAAGAGAGCAGTCAAATCTTTAAATCATAAGAAAAATGGGATTTCGAATTTTTCTAACAATACTATGTAATACAATAAATAGACAATCACCACCAACATCATCAAAAAAATAGTAGAGAGTTCAGGAGATTCCCAAAGTTCATAATTACTTTAGTCAACCAAATCAAGTACCTGTAAAATTAAATCAAGTGGTTATTCAGGTAAAATAATAGAAATCGAGGAATACAAATATAAAAGAGAGATCCAATACAACATATATCTGCATATATGCATATGTGCCGATATATTCAGATATGCAGATGTATGCATATATATCTGTTGTCTGCTACATATATGCATATTGTTTTTGGCTCTGCTCAACAAGCGACCGTATTTTCCATGTGCATTCGAGGATAGTTTATCTAAGGTGGCATCTAAGGTAGTTCCTGTTAGTACAAACAAAGATAAAAAAGAAAAAGAATTCAACTTGAAAACCCAAAAACTTAAAGTGCAAATATCCAGAAACACAAATAAGGTATTCATTTTCTCTGCTTTATCAACAACCATTTGCCATATTAACTTCGAATTTTACAATCAATAATAATTTTACAATCATTCTCTCATAACGCCAACACAGGGCTTTGATCTCTTCCCCAACTTTTCTAATAAAAAGCGATTCTACTTCTAGTATCAGAAAATCAATAACCTCGAACCCGAAAAATTGCGAAACCAAATAGGGTGACTAGATCAGAAGTTCATCTACTTACATTGGACATCACATGAATATTAAGAGCATAACAAATAAGATGATGAGACTAGGCAGTAGCAAATGAATTAGTTTTTAGTTAATACAACCTTTGGTGCTATCAAATAATATAAAATAAATTAAGTGTTATATATATTCCTACGGATCTACAAAAGACGCAGTATCAAAGTGCAAAAAGATCAGCAAATAAAAAAAGTGAAGGTCGGCATTTAGTCCCAATAAAAATGGGGTTACATTTAACATTAAAACAGAAAATAGTAATCATAAATAATGATAGGTTTAAGAAATTAAAAGAATACAATGAATCTAATTACCTTTTCAAGGATGAAGTCCAAGATCTTAGGGCTACATCTGCAAAAAAAATACAAACCCAAACATATAAGAATCTTACCAACGTTACAATGAGAACTAAAAACCTTAGAACTGAAGCACCAAATGTTAGATCTGCAAAAAAAAAAATGTTAGATCTAAAAATTGAAAACCCACGCGTGGTGAGGGCAGCAGCGTGAGGAGGGTGCGGGTGAGGAAGCATAGAAGAGAGGAGAGGAGGAGGAGGCGACTGTGTGGAGAGGACGGGGGAGGCTGTTTCATGAGAGGGATGGTTAGGAGAGAGAGAGGGGTAGGGTTTGGGAGAAGTGGGAGCAAAAGACGGCTAGGTTGGCCAAATGAGCGTAAGGAGAGAATGAGGAAATCAATCCCAACCCTTCAATTTTGACACGTGGCTTCAATCTCAACCACAAACTATGTCCCCGACTTATGAACAGTAAAAACACCATTCCTCCTTATTATATATATATATATATATATATATATATTACTACAGGTATCCTATCGCGTGGATGCCAGATGTCCTTCTATCCAGATTCGTGGGAGCCGTAACTGGTGTGGGCTGTTGCGGGATTTGGATTGTAGTCGCCTTTATTTCTTTGTGAATATTTATAGGATTCATGTTTTACAATGGGTTTATAGCCAAGGAATATTCATATATTTTTATATTTCTTCTTTATGGTTGTTGTACTGTCTGTGACCCGACAGCTTATTCGGGTATATCTTTGTATACATTCATCTCATTTTATTCTAGCACTTTCTTTCTTCACCATACTTGTGCATTCCACCTTTGTTAGTAGTTCTATAGTGTTGGTTTGTTGTCTGTTGCATATATTATTTAATTTTAACATCTCGCTTCTATGATTTCAGGTAGTTAGTCTTACACTATTTAGTACTGCCAGTTGATGTTGAGAATGAGCCATCTGAGATTTCCTGATTTATTATAGTATAGGGCTGGCCACCCATTATTATTTGAAACGGGTTGTCACAAGTTTCTTGTTTATATTTCGCTTGTGAGACGTCCCATGCAAGAAATGAAGTGCAGTGTTGAGAATTGGGAGAAGTTTAGTCATTAGCATTTAGATGCTCAGTATGTCAATATCTAGAATTTGCTAAATTCTAGTAGAGTTATGTATATATATATATATTTATAAGTTAGTATAATTTTAGTTGTACGTGGGGTAAGTTAGATTTGGAAGCTTATGGAATTATCTTAGATGTTGGGTTATGCTAGTGTGGATTTAAGCATAGGTTAGAATGAATTGTCCCAAGAAAGAGTTGGGTAGTCATTTAAGGATCATGTGCATACTTTTAGGTGCGCGCACTAGTTGAGGGGTGAGTTCAATTTTTTTCAGGAGAGTGCGATACCATCTTAAATCATGTTATAGTGCATTTATAATTATCATGCACTTTAATGAACTTGCTAAAACATTCTCACACCTCAGGCTCTGACCCGTTTATATTTTCCTCTTGTTATATATGTATATTGTATTATTTTAGGTGTTCCTCCAGAAGGACGCCATTGATGTTTTCTACCCAATGTATGCATTGAGCTGTAGCAATTGCGGACTGTTGCGGGATTTTGTTTTAGCCGTTTACTATCCTTTTGTAAATCTAGTTTAGGATTCAGTTGTTTATCGGGTTTATACCCAAGTGTTGTAGGTGTAGTACTTTTATATTTCTTTCTCTAATTATTGTATTGTCTGTGACCCGACAGCATATTCGGGTATTTTTTTTGGGGAACTGATGTTATAGTTATTTTATTATCATCGTGTACATGATATCATGTTTAGTTGTTATTACGTTGTTGGTTGATTATTGTTTTGTATGTTTTAAATTTTTTTTTGGCACCCGGTTTTTTTATAGTTTTGGGTAGTTATTTATGCTTATCTTGCATCGTTAGTAGATGCTAAGAATGATCCACTTGAGATTCCTGATTTATTTTAGTATCGGTCTGGCCACCCGTTATTATTTTAAGTGGGCTGTCATAGGTTAGGGGTATAAATGAGTCGAGCCTAGGTGAGCTTAATTTTACGATACCTTTGTTTAATTAGTTTATTTTTCCTATTAATGTTATTTGTTTTATTTATAGACGAGATATGATGGAATCAAAATCCAAATACCATTTCTATATAGCGGAGGTAATCAAATCAAAATTTCTTGGGTGAGGCGAAGTACACTTAGTCCTATTCGTTCACTGTTGAAATAGGTTTATTTCAAATGTAAATGTCAACTACTTTTTAATTTGAGACATTCATCGTTGATATAACGGTTTGAAGATACGAGTACATAAAATTTCCTCTCCATTTTAAATTATCATTCATCATTGTTTGAAGTTGTTAAACGGTTGTATGTTGGTAGTTTGGAGCAGATGGATCATAGTTTTGAGCTGCAAACACATGAAGGAAGTGTATTTTCTTCGGAATGGAAGAATAATGGTTGTGGGGAATTGAGGAAGGGAGGGATTTGTTTAGTCCCTATGTACATTTTAGTGAATAATCACCGGATATTACAATGACTTAAGAATCAAATTCTATCCAAAGCATGCCCATGCCATAATCTCTCCTTAATTCTCTCTATGTAGCAAGACTTATGAACAGATTCTATAAAAACAATCATGTGATACTATCCATATTACAATGACTTAACAATCAGATTCTTGAACCTTAGTGTTCTACACTTACTTTTATTATTAATTATGGTTACTCAATATGAAGTTGTCCTTTTGTTCCTCAAGAAAGTAATATTTATGTGATGGTTTTTTTTTTAAAAATGTTATTGGTATATCATGAGGTTCTAACTAATATTTTTTTCCTCCTACAGAAAATACTTTCATGCGCATAATGGAGTGACATACAATTGAAAAGGGGAACAAGATTTGAGTAACATTTGGAGAAATTAGTTTGGGCATTTCAAATTGTCCAATATAAACACTATGATTATTTTATTATATATTCTATCAACTTATTCCAATTTGTGATCGACGTTATAAATACTAATGCAATTTCAGAATTAGGACTTCTAATTGTTTCATGGAAAATATTCTTGATAATTCTTGGTTTGGTTGGAGGAAATTTTGCCCAAATTTTCAAAACTGTTTAAACTTATTTGTGTTTTAAAAATTATTTTGACTTAAATTATTCGCTATTTAATGCTTTGGAAAAAATTACTCCTTCAGGATTTTACCCCGTTTTGATAATTCCAGATGTGTTTATATGTTAGAGACATTGATGAAGGTTTAAAATAGACTATTAGTTTTGTTGGCGAATTTTTTTTATTAAACAAGGTTGATAGTCCTACAAACTGATGAAATATTCCCTAAATGTTTATAATTTATTTACAGTTATTTATGTTATAAAAAACATTCAAATTAAAATATACATGACTTAATACTTTGGAAATTAACATCGTGCCTTCAGGCATGGGCATACCCTATATATATATATATATATATATATGTATATGTATGTATGTATGTATGTATGTATCGACTAGAGATTATTGGTATATTGTTATTTTCGTTGATCATCGTATTAGCTACAGTGACTTTTTTATCGTAACCATACCAATTTATTATTTTACTCATTTACGTATAAAAATGGTAGTAAATATGAAATCCTGACATGTACGAGTAACATTACATTTTTTTGAATATATTTTGGACTTAGTTGCCATTTTTCTAATAAAATTGTCCCCTTCATTTTAAAAATATATTTAAACGAGTTATGGAACCAAATGACTTGAGATTATGTTATTTTTGTAATTCGAAACTATATTACGAGTCATATTTATTAAAAATTGGTATTATGCAGGTGTTGGACTATTTATGTTGTTGTGTTGGTTAATTTTTTGAAGTGGCATGACTACTAATTTATTATCCAAATAAGGGAGGGAGTTTTTAAGTTTTTTTTTTAATTTTATTGTTTCACGAAAATTAATTTTATACTCACTGTATCGATATTGACACTCGAATAGTAAAAAATATGACCGTCGAGGAATAGTAAACACTAACACAATATCGGATTAAAACTAATATTTTAATTAATTTAATTAAGTAATTAATTTCGGACCAACTGTGTAAATTAATATTTTGGAATTATCTATCGGGACAATACTCAAATCATATATTTGACCCCGTTAATATTTTAATAAAATATAAAATCAATAGTTATTCAAACAAACCAAATCCTTTGATTCCATATAAAGAATATTTTTCCTGAAAATTGTATTATTCAAATATAGAGTTTCCATATAAGCGTCTAAATTTTAAATATTACTTATCACGTCAACGAAGTAAAGAGACTAATTTAGAATTATATACAAAATTCTTATACTTATGCTTGTCATAGCATAAGATTTATTTATATTTACTGAACAACATCAGATATCCTCAACCCAAACCATCTTTCCAAAATGCTGATATAACCACTCTCATTTAAACCCTCGATCCAAATGTTTATGAGAACTGGAACACAAAAATGAAAGATCCGTTGATAACAACAAAAATCTCGTAAATACCTGTAGGTGGTTCTATTTCACTATTATACATTGAAGTTATGTCTTTGACATTAGTACTTGTTATATCACTGTGTGATAGTTTTGAACTCGTATTCTCATTTACGAACTTTTTGATAGTTCAACTGTACTGTGAATATTGATTCAATCTTTTATCAGAATAAACTCAAGCCAGTCCAACTCGGATAACCTGATTTCAATAAATTATCCGGATTGGTATACACCACTGTGTCCCGTTGAACAATGATTTAAACTACTTTACCATATTGCAGTATTCCCTACATGTTATTTAACTTTTGTTTGAATGATCTGATTTTCTATATAGCCTACCATTTTATAACTATTATCAGTGAAACCTTCAGTGGCATACCATATAATCTAGGGATTAGATCCGGTAAACATCCTACAAATTTACTTGCCCTAAAGTACTCAGATGTTGAGTGCCTTATTATTATATGTTGCTGTAAGTATGAGTGTTAGGGCAATACCCCGTAATTTTAGGGATAATTAAATTCCATAAGTGGGCGTAATTTGGAGATTAAGGGAAATTATGTGAAAAATAATTTTGGGATTAATGAACGTTATATTACTAACGGTGTGTGATACATTTACTTTTGAGACTAAGTAAATGTGTTGGATTACTTTAATTACATGTCATAGCTGGGTAAAGCGACAAAGGATATTTTTTTATTTAGAAAACCCGCACTAAGATGTGTTGGGTTTAATTAGTGATATGTAGTTAAGTGACTCGGATGGATATTTCGAGTGCGCGGTTGATTTTAGAATGACCGAGATAGTCAGAATAGAGTATCGGGGGCAGTGTTTAGGTTCAGGGGACTTTTGGTCTAATAGGGACTCGTAATTGAGTAAACGAGTCATTTTTTGGTTTATACGAGATAAACCCTTATTTCTCCCTATATAAGGCACGGTAGAGTGGGATAAAGGAAAGAAAAAGAGAGAAAAGAAAGAAGAGACGAAAGGAAGAGAAAAGAGGAAGAAAAGGGAGGTTCCGACCAAACTTCGCGGGATTCGACTCGAGGTCATCAGATTTTATACACGAGACAAGTGTTTACTTTCTTATTTCTCTCAAATCATAAATCTCATATTATAGTTGGTAGTGATAAACCACAAAGATTTTCGGGATGGGTTTTCGTGAATCAAAATGGGTTTTCGAAAGTTTAACGGATAAACCCTGGATAATATACAATTTTGGAAACTAAGGAATTTATTAAAATTAGTAGTTGATTCTTGGTTCTTGGATGTTTAGAACCCTTGTGATGTGTGTATATATTATTGGTTGAGCTTCGGATGATTTTTGGAGGGGTTTTGGTGAAGAAATTAGGAGAAAAGTCGAGACAGCCATGGTTGTCTCATCCTGAATGTTACATAGGACCGGATTGATCCGATTTTCCAGGACCGGATTGGACCAGTTTTTGCATATTTTTGGAAAATGAAATTTGAATATCTTTTTGATACGGCCGCATGGGCGCCGACCGTGTATTTTTCTGATTTGTTTTGGATTTATAATGATTTTTCTACGGAAGGCTATCTGAGATAGAAATCGTTATTTACAAATCAAACATGATATTGGGAGAATTAAGGCTAAAATTGTTTGTATATTATCTTAGGGTATTCTAGAAGTGATATTAGGAGTCCTAGATAATGGTATTTAGTGTGAGTAAACCATGGATTGAAAGAGGGAACCGCGAGTTAATTTGGTGTACAATCCGGGATATGGATTTAATGAATGTATGAATAACATTCGTGGGAAGTATTCAACAAACATATGTGGATATATTTATGTTGTTATAATATATATGGGGAAATTGTAATTGAGTAAATCCTAGGATGCGATTAGGATGTAATTTAGGGTACCGGCTTAAGAGAATTGCGCGGTTATCCGGTACCTCTATTGACGACTATTATTATAGGTAATGCAATACCTATGGGACTAAAATAAGTTGAGAGTGTACTTATTTGATTATTACGAATTGATATATTTGGGAGTATATATATAAATCCTTAAAAGTGATTTAAGGTACGAGTCATATGTTAAGTAAGAGAATACTTTTAAATTTAGTATTGTAAGTTTGCGAATACAAAGATACCATTTTGAATGGGAACATTAGAGGTTGTTGGCTATCGCTATAAGAGTTTGGCAATTATAGCCATAAGTATTGAGAAGTAATATAGATTATATATATACGACGTTGTTACAGTATATATATAATATGATCAGAATACATACACACACACACACACACACATATATATATATATATATATATATATATATATATATATATATATCCATGTGATTGGTATGTTTGTATCTTAGAGGCCTATTCCACGGGCTTTCCTTTAGCGTAGGGTTGGAATAGCCAGATTATATATTTTTCTCTAATGCGATCCGAGGAGGTTGTACGATGTGGTTGAATCCCCTGGCTTGATGAGCAGGCAGAGTATATACCTAGGTCATCTTGTCCCGACTACGAGTGCAATGTGTGTACACCACTTGCAGTGGGAATATGACCGCCTCCACCGTTGTTTATTTTTACCATGACCATGAGTGAGTCTGGCTTGATACTTTGGTTGAGTGAGTAAACTCAAAATTGGATAGACACTATGAGACTGCATCCTCGAGTTATAGCTTGGTTGGATGGTTATTACGCTTCTCATTGTAATAAGTATAATTATATTCGTTGAGCATAGTATATTTCCTGTATATGAAAATGAGATAACCATGTAAAGTAAATTTACGTCTATAAAGTGTATTTCTCCTTCCGGTCGATTTATATGAAAATAAATTATAGGTTCTAGTAAGAAATGTCTTTATATATATTTATACGAGCTACATATATATCCACGTTATGTGTTGAGGGCCTAATGAATCCCGACGATCAACATTGCCAGGTAGTAGTGTATTAGGGGGGGTCTTTGTTTAGATTTCGCTTCGCAAGACACCCCACGCACGAACGAAGCACAGTGTTGGGACTGGGGATAAGTTTAGCCCTTAGTACTGGTGTTAGTTAGGATTTTCAGGGATTGGGTGTAACGAGTTTAGTTAGTCAGAGTAACTTAACTAGGTTGTCTAAATGTATGCGATAGGGTGAACTGTTAGAAGAAGGGTGAAGGGTATCTCACGAGAGTGCGATGCCCATTTAAATATGCGATATTTCATATTTTAAAATATAGCAGTTATGCACTTGCAAAATATTTTCACAACTCGGGCTCTGACCCGTTTATCTATTTTCCCCCACTTTTTCTATATATGTATATATATAGGTGTCCAGACACAGGGACACCTGGATGATGATTCATTCGAGTCAGACGTTTGCTACAGAAGCTATGGATGCATGCAAGTTTCTTATAGACTCTTTTGTCCTTGAGATCTAGATAAGAGGTATGGTACAACTGCTCGGGCTGATAGCCCAATTATATATGTTCACTTTGTTACCGCCTTTTAGTGCAACATTTGATTTGGTTGTATTATGTTAAACCAAGTGTTCGGTTATTTTATTTTATTTCAGTTTTGTATATATAAATTGTGTGAATATTTTATTTGAGTGGTTTGATTAAAAAGATTAGTTAAATAAAATTTTAACACCAGCCTAACAGGTTATTAGTAATTAAATTGGTTTTCTACATTGATGCTGAGAATGAACCATATGAGACTCCTGTTTCAATTTGGTATAGGATTGATCACCCGATATTTTCTTAGGCGGGGTGTCACATATGGTATCAGTGCATCAGGTTCTAGTGTCCTTAGAAATATATGCGGATGTATCCTTATGATTAGGATTGTTGATTCCTCTTGTGAGATTTCGGTCTCCTGCCATTTTGTAAGATTACAGTAAATCTTTTGCATACTCGTTCGAGGTTCGTGTGCTGATTAAGGAAGGACAACTAAGGAAGGCCATGATGAGGGAAGAGGGAGGCAAGGTTTATTTGGAGCTATAAGTTGAAGTAGGGATTTAGGACTACAGTTGAGGTCAGTACCCTTTGTTGCATTGTCAAGGATTGCTGCAACGACTACTAAAGTATAGTAGTTATAATTATCCAAGTACCGCTATGATAGAGAGTGGTGCTAAAGTTGAATTACCCAGTGAAGTCAAATTGGAAAAAGGTTCGAAAGTTCTTCGATAAGGACCTTACATTGAAGTTATTTCATGTGAATTAAGTGTAGCGTTACTCAGTGGAAGTATAGGGCTCAGAAGCTTTGGCTTAGAGAGGGGTATGGAAATACCAATAGTGATAATTTGAGGTAAAATTTTCACTCATGGGAGCAATATTGAAATGGTGCTAATGGTAGTCACCATGTTTAAGGGAGCATGATGTTTTGCTTATAAAGGGATCTTACGGATGGATATAATTGTTAGTTCCTTTGGTTTATCAAGAATGAAGAGAATGCAATTCCTTAATTATTCACATAAGGATCGGTAAGAGGCCGATAGTGAATAAAGAGTTATATGGAGAAGTGAACCTTGTACCAAAGTAAGATATCTACAATGAAGAGAGAGTCCTTCAGTGGAATGATAAGCTCATTGGTTAAGTGTTGCTAACATTGGTGGAGAACTTGTATCTGTAGAACCCATTGGTGGACATCCACCAGAGGAATTCTTAGAAACAGGGTTGTTGAGGCCGGTAGTGGAGTTTCCTTTTGACAAAAAAGTTAATGGGACTATGAAGGTGATTGTTAGGATCGAAGTTATAGAGTCCAATATACTGATAACCTTAACATGGTCAGGGTAGATAGAGATGGGAAAATATTGCATTATGGAGTGTTCAACCACACGCTTTGATCTTTCCCGGTGGGAGTTAAAGGACAAGAGTAGGGTGCCTAGATGGGGCACAAATAAAAGTAATTTTGGGGTTCTGTTAGGTCAAGCGTACCATTCTCTGAAAACCATTTGGAGTAGCTAGCGAGATTGGAGAAGTTGTTGTTATGAGTTTCACCTCAGATAGAGGAGGCATATTTGGTGTGACTAGATAGATTCGCAATATTTCGCTAGCCCTAGATTCGTGTGTGTAATTTGAGGATTATGGCTCTATAAGTAATATTATATAGTGTATTTCTATGTGTGTTTCCGCGATAGCGGGGTTCTATTTTCCTTAATTTGTTGTAATAGGGGGTGTTGATATTTTGAGTATATATTTGGTTTGCACTGCTCATTTGGTGTGTGTTATATGATTATAGTACAATTCTAAGAATAATGTACTTGTGAATTATCAGAGCGATAGCAGGCTAGTGATTGCAGACTATCATGTATGCGGTTCCAGGGTGGAACCAGTTGTTTCTGTGACTCTCATCTGGGTACGGGTTGAGCTCGCCTTTATTTGACGTTTATATGGAACATCAGTGAGTAGATGTTTCACTAGCATGATATTAACTGCATAGGGATATGCAGGATTTATAAAAAAAATTCATGTTTTACGTTGACATACCTCGACGATCGACAAAGTTAAGTAGTAGTATATTGGAGGGGTTACCTGTTTAGATTTCTCTTGCGAGATGCTCCACACACGGACCTTAACGACGTTGGGAGTGGAGAGATGTTACTATACACTAGGATGTTAGTTTTAGTGATATTTACCGAGACCCATTGTGATACTCCACCAAATAAAATGTCGGGCGATCAATCCTGTACCAAAAGAAAATTGGAGTCTCATATGGTTCATTCTTAGCGTCACTGTCGAAAACCAATTTAATTACTAATAACCTATTAGGATGGCATCAAAATTTTATTTAGTTAATATCTTTAATAAAACCATTCTAATAAAACATCCACACAGTTTATATATATGAAACTGAAATGACATAAAATAACCGAACACTCGGTTTAACAATATATAACCAAGTCGAAAGCCGCACTAAAAGGTTGTAAAAGAATAAATAAATACAGTTGGGTTATTAGCCTGAATGTTACTACAAGGCTTCCTATCTAGATCACAAGAATAGAAGCGTGTAAAAGTAAACCTACATGCATCCACTGCTGCTGCAACAACATGTGACTCGAAAGGATCATCATCCAAGCATCCCTATGTCTGGACACCTATATAAATAGATTATGTATATAGCAAAAGAGTAAAATAGAGAAAATAGGTCAGAGCTCGAGTTGTGAAAATATTTTGCAAGTGCATAAATGATTTATTTTAAAATATTATTTATCCCATATTTAAATAGTTATCGCACACCCATGAGATACCCCTCACCTCTCTTATAATAGTGCAGTACTATCGCATACCTATTAAACAACCTAGTTAAGCTACCCTGTATAACTAATACTTTTCACCCAATCTCTGAAAATCCTTATAAACCCGAGTACTGAGGGATAAACTTCTCCCCATTCTCAACATGGGGCTATGTTCGTGAGTGGGGTGTCTCGCGAAGCGAAATCCAAACAAGAAACCCCCCGATAGACAACTACCTGGCAATGTTTATAGTTGGGATTCATTAGGCCCTCAACACATAACGCGTATATAAAACTCATATATAAATATATTTTTCTTACTATAACCTCTGATTCATTATTCATATAAATTCGGATATTTATCTACCGGAAGGGGAAAAATACCTTTTCATTCTTTTCACCTTATATATATATATATATATATATATATATATATATATATATATATATATATATGTCTTAACTTTATATACAAGAAATATACCATGCTCAACGAACATAATTATACTTATTACAATCACAAGGATAATAACCATCCCACCAAGCTATAACTCGAGGATGCAGTCTCATAGTGCCTATCCAAATTCGAGTTTACTCACTGTACCACGGTACCAAGCCAAACTTACTCATGGCCATGGTAAAAATACACAACGGGGAGAAGTTCATGTTCCATCTGCAAGTGGAGTACACACATCGCACTCGAACGCGGGACGATATGACCTAGGGATATACTCTCACTGCTCCTCAAGCCAGGGGATTAACCCACATCGCGCAACCTCCTTGGATCGTACTAGAGGAAATATATATATAATATGGCTTTTACAACCCTATGACAAAGGAAACCCTGTGGAATCAGCCTCTAAGATACAAATATACCAATCAGACACGTAGATATATGTATTTTCGTAACATATTATATATAATGTAACAACGTCATATATATAACCTACTTCACTTCTCAAATATATATGTGGCTATAATTGCCAACTCATATAGTAATAGCCAAACCCAAATGCTCCCATTCGTAATAGTACAATTATTTACACACTTAAAATACTAAGTCCATAAGTATTCTCTTACACAAATATACCTCGCACCTTAATCACTTTTAGGGATTTATATACTCTCCGAATATCCGATATTCATAACCATTTAATAACTATACCCTCAACTTATCTTTAGCCTATATCCCAGATTCCATCCTAGTTGCCTCGTAGGATTTACTCAAATATTGTCGGCAGATAATTACATTATCTGCATGCATAATTATCTATATATAATCGCCTTCCGAGATAATCCCACGACTGTTATTCCTCCCGAATACCTTTAAACTACTAAGCCCTTGTATTTTACCTTTTTCTAACCCAAGGTATACACCTCACTCTTATAATAATTTAGTGGTCCTTACACTACATTTAGGAACCCCACATATCTAATTCCCTAATTTTTTTATGGTCTCAAACACCCTCCAGTAATAAAATCATATCAAATCCAAAAAAATTAGAAAAATACACGATCGGTGCCCACGCGACCATATAAAAAATATCTACAACTTTCGTTTTCTGAAAATCAGAAAAAACCGAACCAATTCGGTCCTGGGAAAAATCAGCACGAGACAGTCATGGCTGTCTCGACTTTTCTCCCAATTTTCTTCACCAAAACCCCTACAAAAATCATCCCAACCTCAACCAATAATATATACACACATAAAAAGGGTTCTAAGAATCCTAGAAGCCATAATCAACAATTGATTTTAATAAAATACTAAGTTTCCCCAAATTGGGGTAATATCCGTGGTTTATTCATTAAAACTTCCGAAAACCCGTTTTGATTTACAAAACCCCAACCCAAAATTATCTAGTTTGTTATTATGAAATTATGATATGAGATTTATGCTTTAAAAAGAAATAAACAAATAAACACTTGCCTCGTGGATAAAATCCGACGACCTCGAGTCGAATCCCGCGGAGTTTGGCCAGAATCTCCTTTTTCCTCTCCCTCCCTTCCTTCCTTTCTTCTCCTCTTTCTTTTTTCTCTTTTATTTTCTTATTTCTCCATCTCTCGGACCTTATATAGAGAGAAATAAGGGTTTGTCCCTTATAAACCCAAAAATGACTCGTTTACTAAATTACGAGTCCCTATTAGCCCAAAAATTCTCAGAACCTTAACACTACCCACGAATACTCTATTTTGACTATCTAGGACATTCTGAAAAAAATCGCACACTCGAAATCTCTATCTGAGTCACTTAACTACAATTCACTAATTAAACCCAACCATCTCACTACAAGTTTTACAATTATATTATTATTCTTTGTGGCTTTACCCCCCTGCGACATGTATTTAAAATAATCCAACTCATTTACTTAGTGTAAAAAGTAAATGAAACACACATCGGTAATAATAAAATTATCATAAATCCCAAAATTACTATTCACTAAATTTCCCTAAATCTCCAAATTACACCCACTTATGAAATTTAATTATCCCTAAAAGTGCGGGGAGTTATAGCCATGTGATGAGTAGGGGCTACTAGACTGATGTGCTATGGAAAATCACTAAAAATGTTTCTCTCCCCATAAATATGTGGGTGAGGCAGGAGTTAAAGTGAATTAAGGTTTATAGTAGGTCCTTGAATAGAAGGGAAATTCAGAGGAAATGTGTTTTGGATGAAATGTTCCTAACACCTTTGTAGAGGGTAGGTTCCCCGATTAGTCAGACTTTCCATTTCTCTAAGATAGAAGGATATAGTGGTAGAAGAGAGTTAGTAGGTTAGTGAGGTAGGATTTTAGAACGTCCCGTTGGTGTGTCTTAGATCGTTATATCTCGATGACCGACGATGCGAGGGAGTAGTGTATTGAGAGGGTTCATTGTTTTGGATTTCGCTTTGCGAGATGTCTCAAACATGAAACCGAGCAAATGCCAGAAATTGAGAGAGGTCTTGGGCACTAGGGATATAATTAGGATAGTAATCATTTCACATGAGTAGGAAAACACATTGAACGTAGGGATGTTAGGAAGTCAGGTCAATAGTACTAGTGGCGCTGTTTTAAGAAGATTGTAGTGAGTTGACCACGAGTAGATTGGTGGGTTATCATTGAGGAGGATTGGATATCTAAATATAGTAAACATTGGATCTTGAGAAGATTGTTGAGAATATCCAGGTGTTAGCACCAGACCAAGAAAGTAATGCCCATTTTTAGAGAGAGTGTTACGTAAGTGACGTTTACAGTGGTTGTGCAAATAAGCACGAGTCAAAAGGTGTATGGGTACCATGGTAAGTTGGTTTTATATAACATCTGAAATAGAATGGACGTAGTATATATAGTTGAAGAATATGCATTGAGGCAGTTATATGTGAGATTGAGGTTTGTTGGATGGAATTTCGTATGGAGTCGCAGGAATCCAATTATATCACTGCAATAAAAGTTAGTACACCTAAGATAAGAGAGAATACTGATGTGAATAGTCAGGTTATATTATAGTTTCCTTTTGGAGGAAATTCGGCATCATGAGATTGACGAATGGACGCTTAGAGTGCCTACATTCCAAGGGGATCGAGACGTTAGAGCTGCGGTTACAATCTCATTTTCTTTATATACGGTTATAAAAGCACTAGGTGCGATTTATCACTGTTAGAGTTCATCTTACACTCGAGGTAGTGTTGTAGCATATAGAAATTTAGTTAATATTATGGTTAGGCTAGTGCATTATAGAATAAACCCTGAGATAAGTGAGTATCGTGATGGAGTGTATAGTAGAGTGCCATTAGATTAGTACCATTCGACTTTTGTCCACTAGGATGTAGTGTAATTAGCGATCCTAGGTTAGTGGTACAGGTTATATCTTAATTTCAAGGAAAAAATTCCGTTGTGGGGGGGAAGTATGTAATACCCCGTACTTTAAGGGATAATTAAATTCCATAAGTGGGCGTAATTTAGAGATTAAGGGAAATTATGTGAATAATAATTTTGTGTTTAATGAACATTGGATTACTACCGGTGTGTGATACATTTACTTTTGAGACCAAGTAAATGAGTTGGATTATTTTAATTACTTATCGCAGTTGGGTAAAGGGACAAAGGATAATATTTTATTTGGAAAACCTTTATTAAGATGTCTTTGGTTTAATTAGTAATTTGTAGTTAAGTAACTCAGATGCAGATTTTGAGTGCGCGATTAGTTTTAGAATGGCCTAGATAGTCAGAATAGAGGATCTGGGGGAAGTGTTTTGGTTCCGGGGACTTTTGGTCTAATAGGGACTCGCAATTGAGTAAACGAGTCATTTTTTGGTTTATAAGGGATAAAGCCTTATTTCTCCCTATATGAGGCAAGAGAGAGTGGGATAAAGGAATTAAAAAGAGAGAAAAGAAAGAGGAGAAGAAAGGAAGAGAGAAGAGAAAGAAAAGAAAGGTTCTGACCAAACTCCGCGGGATTCGACTTGAGGTCATCGAATTTTTTCCACGAGGCAAGTGTTTATTTGCTTATTTCGTTCAAAGTATAAATCTCATATTATAGTTGGTAGTGATAAACCATAAAGAATTTCGAGATGGGTTTTCGTGAATCAAAATGGGTTTTTGGAATCTTAACGGATATACCCCGAATAATATACAATTTGGGAAACTAAGGAATTTATTGAAATTAGAAGTTGATTCTTGGTACTAAAATTTAGAACCCTTATTATATGTGTATATATTGTCTGTTGAGGTTAGGATGATTTTTGGAGGGGTTTTGCTGAAGAGAATTGGGAGAAAAGCCGAGATAAACATGGTTGTCTCGTGCTGAATTTCACACAGGACCAGATTGGTCCGGTTTCCCAGGACCGAATTGGTTCGGTTTTTGCTAATTTTCCAAAAATGAGATTTGTAGATCTTTTCGATACAGTCACGTGGGCATGAACTGTGTATTTTTCTGATTTGTTTTTATTTATAATAATTTTTCCACGGAAGGCTATCTGAGATCGAAATCGTTATTTAGAAATCAAACCTGATATTGGGAGAATTTAGGCTAAAATTTTTTGGAGATTATCTTAGGGGATTGTAGAAGTGATATTAGGACTCCTAGATAATGGTTTTGAGGGTGAGTAAACCTTGGATTGAAAGAGGGAACCTCGGGTTAATTTTGTGTACAATCCGGTATATGGATTTAATAAATGTATGAATAACATTCGTGGGAAGTATTCAACAAACATATGTGGACATATTTATGTGGTTATAATATATATGGGTCGATTGTAATTGAGTAAATCTTAGGATGCGATTAGGATGTAATTTAGGGTACAGGCTCAAGAGAATTGATCGGTTATCCGGTACGTCTATTGTTGATTATTATTATAGGTGATGCAATACCTATGGGACTAAAATAAGTTGAGAGTGTACTTATTTGATTATTACGAATTGATATATTCGGGAGTATATTTATAAATCCTTAAAAGTGATTTAAGGTACGAGTTATATGTTATGTAAGAGAATACTTTTAAATTTTGTATTGTAGGTGTGCGAATACATAGATACTATTTCGAATGGGAACATTAGAGGTTGTTAGCTATTGCTATGAGAGTTTGGAAATTATAGCCAAAAGTATTGAGAAGTAATATAGATTATATATATACGACGCTGTTACATTATTTATGTAATATGATAAGAATACATATATATATATATATCTCTATGTGATTGGTATGTTCGTATCTTATATATTTTTCTCTAGTACGATTCAGGGAGGTTGCACGATGTGGGTGAATCATTGGCTTGAGGAGCAGGGAGAATATATCCCCAGGTCATCTCATCCCGATAATGAGTGCGATGTGTGTACGCCACTTGCAGGGGGACGATGTTCGCCTCCACCGTTGTGTATTTTTACCATTACCATGAGTCAGTCTAGTTTGGTACCGTGGTTGAGTGAGTAAACTCGAATTCAGATACGCGCTATGAGACTGCATCCTCGATTTATAGCTTGGTGGGATGATTATTATGCTTGTGATTGTAATAAGTATAATTATATTCATTGAGCATAGTATATTTCTTGTATATGAAAATGAGATGCTCATGTAAAGTAAATATACATATATAAAGTGTATTTATCCTTCCGGTCGATTTATATTCGGATTTATATAAAAATAAATTATTGGTTGTAGTTACAACTGTTTTTATATATATTTATGCGAGCTACATATATATCCACATTATGTGCTAAGGGCCTAATGAATCTCGACGACCAACATTACCATGTAGTAATGTATCGGGGGGTTCCTTGTTAGCATTTCTCTTTGCGAGACACCCCAGGCACGAACGTAGCGCAATGTTGGGTCAGGGGAGAATCTTAGCCCTTAGTACTCGGGTTAGTTAGGATTTTTAGGGATTGGGTGGAACGAGTTTAGTTAGGCAGGGTAGCTTAATTAGGTTGTCTAAATGTATGTGATAGTGTGCACTATTAGAAGAGTGGTGAGGGATATCTCACAAGAGTGTGATACCAATTTAAATATGAGATATTTCATATTTTAAAATATAGCAATTATGCACTTGAAAAATATTTTCGCAACTCGGGCTCTGACCCGTTTATCTATTTTTTCCCACTTTTTCTAAATATGTGTATATATATAGGTGTCCATACACATGGGTACCTAGATGATGATTCCTTTGAGTCAGACGTTTGCTGTAGAAGCTTGTAGACGCTTCTATCATTGAGATCTAGATAGGAGGTATGGTAGAAACACTCGAGACGATATCCCAATTATATATGTTCATTCTTTTATCGCCTTTTAGTACGAAATTTTTGGTTGTATTATATTAAACCGAGTGTTTGGTTATTTTATTTCATTTCAGTTTTGTATATATAAAATTTTACTTGAATGGTTTGATTAAAAATATTAGTTAAATAAAATTTTGACGCTAGCCTAATAGGTTATTAGTAATTAAATTGGTTTTCGACAGTGATGCTGAGAATGAACCATATGGGACTCCTGTTTTAATTTGGTATAGGATTGATCACCCGGTATTTTATTAGACGGGGTGTCATAGCCACTTTATCTAAGTGTTCCCATTTATTATTCCACAATTATTTGGGATTACTCGTTCAAGTGCATTTTAATGCTTGAGCGATATTATATTGGTATGACTACGCATTTGCGGTACCTATAGACGATAATTTGTGGGTTATCATATTATAGTCTGAACCTTATTTGTTACTTGATAAACACCATATCAGATTATAATCACCATAAAATTATTTCACATATATCGCAGACTTCAGTATATCCATGTTTAGTTCTGTTGATATTTCATTTTTCTCTAGATTTCCATACATTGTTTTATATTTGAGCAATTCAAACCCAGCTATGCTATTCCCATATTTACATTGTTAATGAACTAGAAATATTTACTACGCAAAGTTTTTCTTATTCCTTCCTTTCCAGTTATTTTACACAGGTACCAATAGGCCATGTAGAATAGTTCAGAGACCAGTTGATACATAGAGACAACGACACGTCAGGTTGGGAGAAAAGTATCCTAGTTAGCAGGAGAAATACTTTTTTATTGTTTCTAGATTTTCACCGTAACACATTTCAGAATCAATAAATGCCTTAGTTATTTCATTATTCAGATTTCTTTATGATTCAACAATTATCAGGTTAACCCTCACCCTCGGATAATCGGTATCTGAGAACGATAATTTGAAAATATCCTGACATGGGCTGATAAACATGCGGTTAGATGGTGAAAACCCAAAATATCCCCGAAATGACTGATAAAGGAACTTTTGCATGTATATTTTTTTCGTCTTTGCTTGAAAAAGATCTTAAACAGAAATCCTCAAATAACCTACAACTTATAACAATCTCAAGTGTAGAGGTAAGTAAGGGTATCAATCCACATCAAGAGGGTAAGCTAGAGACCAACTCAATTGTAATTAAATTTTTTATTTTATTTTTGGAATTTTTCTTTTCTATTTTTTTTTTGCCTTTTCAAATATTAAAACAATTAGGTGAGGTGAGGTGAAATAACACTAAACTAAAATGAAAGATCAAATTACAAACTAAAAAAGTAACTAAAATGGAAAATAAAGTCTAACACTATAATATGAGATAAATGAGGTAAATAAATTTTGAGAACAAGCAAAGAGTGGGATTACACCACAAATTTTTGCTATTCTAATTAATTAATTTAATTACTTGAATTCTCCCAAATTAATATCTAACATACAAATCAACTCTCGTTTCAAATGTAATTTTAATAGTAACGTTTTAGAAAATTAAGTTTAGCACCCCAAGACTCTAGAAAAATATATCTACACTCCTTTTAATTAATTACCCGCTACGATCGATCGATTAAAATTTATGTAAATCTTCGAAAAAAAATTTAGAGTTGAAATTAAAGTTATAATACCCCACTTAAGAAAACCCTATCTCTAGTTCGAATCTAAAATGTGTATTATAACTAGAATTTTGATTTTCTCTCGAAAATCATTTACCCTCTCTCGAGGCGTAAATTTAAGGTTAAGGGATCAAAATTAATATTCAAAGGGAATTTTAAAATAATCCAACTAACTAAACTAAAATAACGTCAAATAAGGGATTCCCCCACCCCTTGAAAGGGGATTTAGCCTAACATGGTATGAAATTGGACAAATTAATAATCAACGACATAAAATAAATGAGAAGAGAAAAGAACAATCAAGCCCAATCACTTCATGGTTAATTGAACTTCAATCCATGAGTTTAAATTAACATCCCTCAATTTGAATGATCCAAACAAAATTATATCAAGAATTTCACTCAAACTAATCCTCTCAACAATTTATTTTTCCCTCACTATCTAAAAATAAATGAAAATTCTAATCTAAAAACCTACACTAAAATGGTATTTTCCCTCTCTATTTTCTATGATATAAAATTCGATTCTAAAGCTTGTTTCAAATTCAGTCTTCATCTTCTTTTTATAATAGGCATGGAGCATGAGGGTAAAAATAGGAGGACAAGGTTGTATGGGATATGGAAGGTATTTGGATGAGGGTATCTAGGGAATTATGCACACATGTGCTTGGGGAAGAGGTGAGATCTTTAGGGAAGTGTGGTGGTGAGGATAAAATCAGATTTGGTTTGAGGGGTATTTTGGTCATTGGGTAGAAAACGTAGTTGGGTGTAAAATAGGAAAAGGGGTTTAAATTGGTTAAAAGACATGTGGGAGATATGTTTGGCTTTTGATTTTTGGCAATTGGCAAGTGAACGATTTTGGCTTGGTGGGATTTAAAAAGGTAGATAATGGGTTTGAATGGTTTGAACATGGGTTTGGATATGGTTTATGGGAGTGGCATGGAGGTGGTTTTGGGTTTGTTCTAATGGGTCAATGGGATCGTAGCACTGCCGGAGGGTTTCAGAGTCTAGAAAGTGAGTCGCGCTGGTGATGGGCTCGTGGTGGTTGGGTCAGTCCTACTGTTTGATGTCGCGTCGGAGTTAAGTCAGAGGTTGAACGCCAATGGGGTAGTGGGGTCGCTGAGTTTAAGGGTTAACGTCGACGACGGCAGGATCGCGATCGGGTTGGCCGAAGGGTGGTAGCGCTGTTGATGGATCGAGGAGAGAGAGATGAGCTAAATTTGGCAGCCAGTTAAGGGGGTTTTGGTGGTTTCGATTAGAGAGGTATAAGGATGGGTTTGGATTGGTGGGTTTAATGGTGGTTGTTAGCAGGTGGAATAAGGGTGTTTGTTGGGTTGTTAATGGACTTTGGAGAGAGGAGAGAGAAATGGGTTTGGTGATGAAGATGAATGGTGGGGTGTTAGTGTGGGTGAAGTGTATAGTGTTAGTTTGAGGGTGAAGGAAGAAAATGGGTGTAGAAGTTTGTATAGTAGCAGGATCTGTGGGTTAATTTGTGACCCTTAAAATAACACTAAGTAACTAAAATAAAAATTAATAAAATAAAATAAAAACCTAAAAAATAAAATCCTATTCTAAAATAAAATAAAGACTGAAATAAAAATTAAAACTAAAAAGAAGTAATAATAGAAAAATAGAAATCCATTAAAGTAAAAACTAAAACTAAAATCCTAAAAAAATCTATAAAATCTATTAAAATCAGACAAAAACTAAAAAGTAAAAATAGCATCCTAAAAAAAACTAATCCTAAAAAAATAGAATAAAAACTACAAACTAATAAAAATCGAAATCAAAATAAAGAAATATATATGAAAATAACAATTAATTCCTAAAAATTCTAAATAAATTCTAAAAAAAAAAACGACTCAAACTAAAAATCTAAAAGAATATAAAAGGGCAAAAACATAACACAAATGGGGTTTAGGCTCAGGTTTGATTACGAAATAGGTTATTTTCTCCATTTTAACTGCAAATTGCCTCGAAATATAGAATTTGACACCGCAACTGAAATTAAGCCTGCACATTATATAATTAAGTATATAAGAACCAGATTATCGAGAATCAGCAACAAAAATATGTCTATTAGTTGTATAAAATGTACACGTTTGGGTGCTTATCACACTACCCCCAAATAGAGAGTTGTTAGTCCTAGAGCAATAAGATAAAGAGATAGAGAAAGATAAGTAACCAAAATTGTACCACTTTCGCGGGAACTTGAGATTGCACTTTGCATGCGCAACAAGACTTTAAACCTAGAGGTTTCCCTACAGGACGAGTTGTGTCTCATGAGGGTTTGCAGGGAATATACCCACAAAATTCTTATTTGCAAAGATTTATTGAAAGGCAGTCAATATCTTATTAGACATAGAATGATCGCACAATCCATCATGAGATAAATGATGTCAGAAATACAAGCTAAAATGTATAAAAAGTTTATCTAAGTAAATACACAAAGCACATCCTTCCTAGAACTCAATGTGTGTAGTGTGAATCAGTAAACACGAGTCGAGTATGACAAGAGTAATTCCTAGATAGCCTCTTGGAATCAACGCTTTAACTTCAAATCTCACAGATATATCTCTCTCAAACGAACTCTCGAGATTTGGGTTAGTGGATCGCTCTTGTGTGAGGAGGTGAGTAAATGTAAGAAAGTTTAAATGTCTCACACACACATAAGAAATAACGAATAATTTTAAAGAAAGTGATCTCATGAAAGAATGCTAATCAATATAGTGAGAACGTCGAGTTAATCACCATGTCGATTTTTATTTGCCTGAACACCTAGGTTAACATGGATGATAATGGGTGAGGGGGAAATGAAATGGGAAGGAAATGATGGGGTAAAGATGGTGATGTATGGATGAATGATGAGTGATGGATGTGTGACATGATGGATGTAAAATGGATGGATATGCGATAAGATTGAGAAGGGTGTACTATGAAGAACAAATGTCTTTATTTCATAATACCTAACTACACTCTATTTTTTCTTTTCTCTCTTATTTCTTTTTTTTTCGATTTTTCTTTTCTTTTTCTCTTTATTCTTTTTGTTTTCTTTATTTTTGTTATTTTTCTATTTTTTGTTTTTTTCTCTCTCTTTTCAAACCAACAATGAAGACATTAAACATTTGGAATAAACACCCTTTTTTCTCAAAAAATGATGGATGAAATATAAATGGAGATGACAGGTGAGGGTGTGGGGAATATGAGTGAATAGGGTAGAATATGGTAATGTAATTGGTGGAGTGAATGGAAATGTGATATGGAAAAGTGGTAAGTGTATGGATGAAAATCTAGTATTTAGGACAAACTTCAAGACACGCGTTTCTTACAACTCGAAAATAATGTCGTTCCCAGTGATCAAGCCAAATTTTAATGAATTTTAATGAGATCATGAAACAATTTAAGAGCGGTCCCAAATGAAGTTGAATAAAATTGTGACTTGGAGATTGCGTAAAACTCTCTGAAAGGGTCAAAGGAAAAAATCTCACAAGTTAAAGTCTCTACTAGTGATCCTTAAGGTTCTCTTTAGAATTATAGTACTCTTCAACTCTAAACCTTAGTGACTTGATAAGTGCGCAAATTTTTGTTGAGTCTAGAAATTCACAGTGCAAAATGCCTTGCTACGTATTAGATAAGCTATTTATAAAAAGATAAATCCTCTAGATCGATTCCTAGACTTAAAAAGATGGATGATAGAAAATTCACATCAATGAGTGAGATGAAAGAAAATGCACAAAATTTTAAAAATCAGGTTTAAAAATCAAAATTGTTCAAAAGAGGTACGAATTTGATAAAACTCTCCACCCCTAAACAAAAAGGAACCTCGTCCTCGATGTTAAGTAAAATGATTATTAAAATTGAGAGCATTAGGGAGGAAAGAGATTACCAGAATGAACCGCTAATGAAGTGGACAGAGGCACCCAAAACTAAACCTGAATAATAAGTGAGAGAAGAAAATGTGTGAAAGTCCATAACATGGTAAAGCTTTGGTTGATGTGAAACATCACCCCCAAACAGGATGATACTAGTACAAGAAACACGGGTTGCCTCCTGGTAGCACTAAGTTTAATGTCTTCAGCCAGACCGATCCAGTCTCACCCTAAAGATATAATCCATAAAAGTACGGGGCGGCAGAAAAATGGGTGATGAGAATCACCCCCAAACAAGACTGAAGCATCAACCTTATTGGATAGATGCTAAAAGTGGTCAATGCACTTGTATAGAAAAGTTCATCACGCGATGCAAAGCATCAGTGGACCATGGGCGGGTGGGTATTAGGGTAAAAGTGAAGGTGGAAAGGGTGAAGAGGTATCGTCCACGGGGCTTGTTGAGCTTAAAGGTGAGGGAAACTAGGGCCCTATAAGCATGGTGCTCTAGTTATATTGGGAGGAAAAATGGTTTGAAAATTTTAATGGGGCGGTCTCATAGAAATCACATGACCGTTCTATAAATGGACAATGATAAGGGTCACACCGTGACACAACAGGTAATTGTCGAGGGAAAAAATAAAGAACACAAGAGAGTGGTGTGCATGTGGTAACAAGCTTGATGTCACGAAGGTAGAGAGTAGCACCACAAATACTCTCTTAAATTGTGGAGGATGGTTTCAGGTTAGGATCTAAAAATGTGGTTGGGAACATGCAAGGTATAAGATCTAGATCCAAACTAGATGACGTGACAGAGGGTGGGTCGGGTGGGATAAATGGTGTATCGGGTGGGATAAATGGTGGAGGAAGATGATCTAACTCAAGCGTGGTATACACATACTCGTTAGGAGGAGTAAAGGAATACTCACAAAGGAGTGTGGTTTCGAAATAAGTAGTGGTAAACTTCTCCATAAGAGTAGCATTGATGAATGTGGTGATTTGGTAAGACGAGGCACCAAGATCTAAGATTGAGGAATAACTAGAAATATCGGGCTCAAAGGGAGCCAAGCATAGTGGAACATGATCCATATCCGGATAGTTAGGAACTATCACGGATTCTATCTTGGGAAAATGAAGAACACTCGTAGCCGGATCTAACCTAAAAGATATAGGCATGTCCGAAGCATATGCAACTGGGGCATAAGGTAAAACCTCGGGCATATTTTTGGATATTACGGGAGTGGGAACCTCAAAGTGGGGTTCATGTGGACATGGTGTGATTTGATCATTCTTACTATCTTCAGATAAGTCATCACAATTATCGACTTGGGGCTCGGACCAAAGAATGGTTGTAACTTCAAGATTCTCGAGGTGGTAGGGTTGTTAACACACAAAATCTGTGTCACAAGAGGACACATCATCATCACACGCAGTTGCGACGATGGGTGGAGCCGTGGGAATGTCCGGCTCTCTCGCACACTCCAATTCATTTAACCTTTGTTCAAGCCTTTGGAGGGCTTCATTTTGAAGTTGAGTGGCTTGATCTTGCTCGAGTTTGAACTTTTGCAAGTGGATCCGAGAGTGGATGTGGATGGTGGTGGTGGTGGTGGTGGAGTGACGGGTGGTGGCGGTGGTTGAGGTGGACACAAATCTCTATGATCATGACTATATGGAGAATACTCAAATGAAGTGGGTGGAGTGGGGTCAAGTTGATCATACAAGAAATGATCGCTTTCGTGATGGACAAATGGTTGATACTTATAGGGTGCGTAGTGAGGGAACTGATCGTGAACGGGTGCACAAAGTTGCAATGATGACTGTTGGAACATGTGAGGATACCCAACATCGGGTTGGGATTCTTATTGCGTGATAGGGTGATCAGGCCTCCATGAATAACTAGGGTACTCATACCACTCGAGATTGGGTATATCATGACAATCAACCAAGGTGGGTTTCGAAACAGTTTCATATGGATACATATGTTCCACGGTGGTTTCGGATGGATATGGAATGTAATGGCACTCATGGGATATGTGATCGGCATAGGAACAATGGGTGCACGACAAGGTACGCGACACTTGACACTTGACACCGAGGGTGATGGAATATGTGGTGAGTACATGGTCGAGTCAAGAGTATCTACGGTAGTCGTGAGAGAGGTGAGACCACTAAGGATATCATAAAGAGACGGCACATGATCACTCTCACACGTGTCGCGTGACAATGGAAAATGACCAAAGTAAACCCGTAAGGGACGCTCTTCGGCCTTGAGGAGAGAAATATTTTTTTAAATTTTTGTTTGTTTTTTTAAAGGGAACAAAATATTTTTGGATTTTCTAAAAATAATGGAAGATAATATTTTTGAATTTTTTTCTAAAATGAAAGAAAGAAAATATTTTTGGATTTTTCTAAAATGAAAGAAAGAAGATATTTTTGGATTTTTTTATAAAAATGACAGAAAATAATTTTGGATTTTTTGGAAGAAAAGGTGGGGAAAAATATGGACTCTTTCAATTGGACGAACAAACTAAAACCGACAATCAAAAAATTAAAATTGAACACATACACGTCAAGAAGAATTCCTAACTAGCACATAGCCAATTTTAACTTCAAAATTTAGTGAAAGGGGAAGTCAAATGTTAATTAAGTCCGCGGGCGATAAAATTTCACGGAATAGTCTGAGTGATCGCTTTTGCAAAAAGGTTCTACTAATGGCCTATCTAGTTCATTGATTTTAAATTTAATGATGGCTAGGGTAGCACACAATGGTAAGCGAGTGAGTCGGGTGATGAAATCCCTTCTCGTAAGTGACCGAGTGTAGGTATTAGTCAATTAATTCATCACACCATTCGAAAATAAATGCGAGAAGAAAATCAAGTAAGAGAACACAAAGCGCACAAAAGAATTGACTCGCTAACAGGGGAGGCGCGAGGGTATAAGAAATGTACCTCCCACGGTTTTTAGGCCGTGGAGTGCCGAAAAATTTGAGTTGACCGGGGGGGATAAAGCCTATCTCAGTCAGCCTTGGGATTACTACCGACCCAAGGTAGAGAGGATTCTAAATCCTCGCCTTTGGATGCCCTCTCTCTACTTTGTTCGGTTTCCCTATCACCCTTGTCTTCGATTATTACAAATAAAAAATAAAAAATAAAAAATACATGGTGTCTCTATGCACCACAATACAAGCCAAGAATAAAATTCATAATACAAGCCTTCTAAAAATATAAAAATGGTACAAAAAATTATAAAGTGCGAAAAATAAATGAACTACAAGTTGAAATCCGCTCCGAGTGGTTCACGCTCCCAAGAATGGCAACGACGCCATTTGATTGAAAAAACTTTTCGGTGTATTTTTTTTTCGTCGTTGCTTGAAAAACTCTTCAATCAAAATCCTCAAATTACCTACAAAATATAACAATATCAAGTATATAGGTAAGTAAGGATATCAATCCACATCAAGGGGGTAAGCTAGAGACAAACTCAATTGTAATTAAATTTTTTATTTCATTTTTGGAATTTTTCTTATCTATTTTTTTTTTTTTGCCTTTTCAAATATTAAAACAATTAGGCGACGTGAGGTGAAATAACAGTAAACTAAAATGAAAGATCAAATTACAAACTTAAAAAGTAACTAAAATGGAAAATAAAGTCTAACACTAAAATATGAGATAAATGAGGTAAAAAAATTTTGAGAACCATCAAAGAGTGGAATTACACCACAAATTTTAGCTATTCTAATTAATTAATTTAATTCTTGAATTCTCCCAAATTAATATCAAACATACAAATCAACTCTCGTTGCAAATGTAATTTTAATAGTAACATTTTAGAAATTTAATTTTATCACCCCACAACTCTAGAAAAATAGATCTACACTCCTTTTAATTAATTACCCGCTAGGATCGATCGATTAAAATTTATGTAAATCTTAGAAAAAAAATTTAGAGTTGAAATTCAAGTTATAATACCCCACTTAAGAAACCCCTATCTCTAGTTCGAATCTAAAATGTGTATTATAACTAGAATTTCGATTTTCTCTCGAAAATCATTTACCCTCTCTCGAGGCTTAAATTCAAGGTTAAGGGATCAAAATTAATATTCAAAGGGAATTATCAAGTAATCAAACTAACTAAACTAAAATAACGTCAAATAAGGGATTCCCCCACCCCTTGAAAGGGGATTTAGCCTAACATGGTATGAAATTTGACAAATTAATAATCAACGGCATAAAATAAATGAGAAGAGAAAAGAACAATCAAACCCAATCACTTCATGCTTAATTGAACTTCAATCCATGAGTTGAAATTAACATCCCTCAATTTGAATGATCCAAACAAAATTATATCAAGAATTTCACTCAAACTAATCCTCTCAACAATTTATTTTCCCCTCACTATCTAAAAATAAATAAAAAATTTAATCTAAAAACCTACACTAAAATGGTATTTTCTCTCTCTATTTTCTATGATATAAAATTCTATTCTAAAGCTTCTTTTAAATTGAGTCTTCATCTTCTTTTAATAGTAGACATGGAGAATGGGGGTAAAAATGGGTGGACAAGGGTGTATAAGATATGGAAGGTATTTGGGTGAGGCTATCTAGGGAATTATGCACACATGTGCGTGGGTAAGCGGTGAGATCAGGTGAGAAGTGTGGTGGTGATGATAAAATTAGATTTGGTTTGAGGGGTATTTTAGGCATTGGGTAAAAAAAAGTAGTTGGGGGTAAAAAAGGAAAAGGTGTTTAAATTGGTTAAAAGACATGTCGGAGATATGTTTGGCTTTTATTTTTGGCGGTTGGAAAGTGAACGATTTTGGCTTGGTGGGTTTTAAAAAGGTAGATAATGTGTTGGAATGGTTTGAACATGGCTTTGGAGATGGTTTATGGGAGTGGAATTGAGGTGGTTTCGGGTTGGTTCTAATGGGTCAATGGGATTGTACCACCGCCGGTGGGTTTCAGAGTGTTGAAGATGAGTCGTACCAGTGATGGGGTCGGGTTGGTTGGGTCAGGCCTGTGGTTTGATGTCGCACCGGAGTTGAGTCGGAGGTTGAAGGCCGATGGGGTAGTCGGGTCCCCGAGTTTAAGGGTTAACGTCGACGACGGCAGGGTCGCGACCGGGGATTGATCGAAGAGAGAGAGGGGGGATAGATTTGGCAGCCTGTTAAGGGGGTTGGGTGGTCGGGTTGGTTCCGGTTAGAGAAGAATAAGGATGGGTTTGGATTGGTGGGATTACTAGTGGTTGTTGGCATGTGGAATAAGGGTGTTTGTTGGGTTGTTAATGGAGTTTGGAGAGAGGAGAGAGAAATGGGTTTGGTGTTTGGGGAAGAAGATGAATGGTGGTATGTTAGTGTGGGTGAGGGTGTATAGTGTTAGTTTGAGGCGAGGGAAGAAGATGGGTGTAGAAGTGTGTAAAGTAGTAGGATGTGTGTTTTAATTTGTGACCCTTAAAATAACACTAACTAACTAAAATAAAAATTAGTAAAATAAAATAAAAACCTAAAAAATAAAGTCCTATTCTAAAATAAAACAAAGACTCAAATTAAAATTGAAACTAAAAAGAAATAATAAAAAAAATAGAAATCTATTAAACTAAAAACTAAAAATAAAATTCTAAATAAATCAATAAAATCTAATAAAATAAGATAAAAACTAAAAACTAAAAATAGCATCCTAAAAAAACTAATCCTAAAAAAATAAAATCAAAACTAAAAAACTAATAAAAATCGAAATCAAAATGAAGAAATATATATAAAAATAGCCATTGAATCCTAAAATTCTAAATAAATCCTAAAAATAAAATGACTCAAACTAAAAATCTAAGAAAAATATTAAAGGTCAAAAACCAAACACACATGGGTTTCAGGCTAGGTTTAAGCTCGGGTTTGATTATGGAAGAGGCTATTAGCTCCATTTTGACTGTAAATTGGCTCGAAATATAGCTTTTGACACTACAACTGCAATTAAGCCTGCACATTATAAAATTAAGCATATAAGACCCAAATTGTCGGGAATCAACAACCAAAATACGTCTATTCGAGTTATAAAGTGTACACTTTTTGGTGCTTATCAATGACCACATGAGAGGGGCTATCACCTCGCATGGGATGTAACTCGTAGGACTCCCATTTTGAAAATGTAACAATAATTTAAAAATATCAAGACCTGGGCTTAAATATATGATGTTAGAGGGATAAAACCATAAACACCGCCTAAACGACCGCGTAAGAGGCACAAACACTTAGCACGGGACAAATTTAACTCGTTGGAACTGACCGTGTGGTCACGGGACTCCAGTTTGTATCTAGATCTGGGATTAAAATCATGCCGCTAGAGGGTAGAACCCCAAAAAGCCCCCGAACTTCCACTCAAGAGGCGCAAACGCCTCGCACAAGACCAATGTAACTCTCAGAAACTGATCGCATCGTAATGGGACCCTAGGTTTGAGAATGTGACTATAATTTGATAAGATATATACTTAGTCTTAAAAACTTTACATGATAGGGAGAAAACCGAAAAAATAAAATAAATGACACTGTGAGAGTTGCATATAGCTCGCATGGGACCAACCTAACTCATGGGAGTTGATCGCATGGTTACAGGACCCCCAATTTGAGAATATGACCATAATGTGAAAATATCATGACTTGGGCTTCAAAATGTTCTATTAGAGTCAGAAAAAACAAAACACCCCCAAATGCCCTCTAATAGGGGCGAAGACCTCGCATGCGACCAATGTAATTCACACAAACTGACTGCATGGTCACGGGAACCCCGATTTGATAATATGATGATAATCTGAAAATATCTAGACTTGGGATTAAAAACGTGCCGTTAGAGGGAGAAAATCCAAAACAACCCAAAATGGCCCCGTGAGTTGCGCGAATACCTAGTACGGAGCAAATGTAACTCACACAAACGGACCACATAGTCATGGGCACCTCAGTTTGATAATGTGACTATAATTTGTAAATAACTAGAATTAGGCTTAAAAACTTGTCATTATAGGGAGAAAACCCAAAACACATCCAAACGGCACAATGAGAGACATGAATACTTCGTACGGTCCAAATGTAACTCACAGAAACTGAGCGGGTGGTCACGGGAGACTCACTTTTAGAATATGATGACAATTTAAAAGTATCTAGAGTGAGTCTTTAAAACATGACGATAGAGGATGGTTGTACGAAGACCTTCGCAGGACCAATATAACTCACAAGAACTAATAGTGTGGTCAGAGGAAACCCGATTTGAGAATATGACTATAGTTTTAAAATATCTAGATTTAGGCTTCGAAACATGTCGTTAAAGGGAGAAAATTGAAAACACCCCCTAAACAGCCTGTGAGAGGGGAGAACACCTCGCATGGGACCAATTTAAATCACATGAACTGACCTCATGGTCATGGGACCATGGTTTGATAATATGACAACAAAATGAAAATATCTAGACTTGTGATTAAAAACATGCCATTAGAGGGCGAAAACCCAAATAACCCACGAAATTACCCAATGAGAGGTGGGAACACCTCGTATGGGATAAATTTAAGTCGTATGAACTGATTGTGTGGTCGTGGGATCCCTAATTTGAGAATATGATGATAATTTGGAAATATATAAACTTGGGGTTTAAAACATGCTGGTAGAGGGCCAAAACCAAAGACACCCCTCAAACGGGCCCGTGAGCGGCACGAACACCTCGCACGGGATCAATGTAACTCATAGTAACTGACCATGTGGTCACAGGTGTCCAGTTTGATAATATGACTATAATTTGAAATATTTAGACTTGGTATTAAACATGTGCCATTAGAGGGTGAAAACCTAAAACAGCCTCTAAACGGGCCCATGAGAGGCTGGGACACCTCGCACGGGATCGATGTAAAATTTAGGAACTTACCTTGTGGTCACGGGACCCCCATTTTAAGAATATGATGATAATTTGAAAATATCAAGATTTGTTCTTAAATACAATCCTTTAGAGGGTGAAAACCAAAAACACTCCCGAAACAACACCGTGAGAGGCGCGAACTCCTCGCACAGGACCAATGTTTCCCCCAAGTACTGATCATGTGGTCATGGAACCCTGGTTTGATAATAAGACAATAATTTTTAAAATATCGAGAATTGGACTTAAAAATGTTCCGTTAAAGGGTGAGAACCCAAAACACTCCTAAACGACAATGTGAGAGGAGCGAACACCTCGTTTGGGAGTAATGTAACTTGTAATAACTGACCATCTGGTCATGGTAGTTCGATTTGAGAATATGACTATAATTTAACAATATACATTGGATTAAATACGTAGCGTTAGAGGGTGAAGACCCAAAACACCCTCAAAATGACCCCGTGAGACATGGAACACCTCGCATGGGACCGATCTAAAACATAGGAACTGACCTTGTGGTAATGGGAACCCCGTTTTGAAAATGTGATGATAATTTTAAAATATCAAGACTTGTTTTCAAATACCTGTCGTTAGAGTGTCAAAACCAAAAACACCCCCAAAACGACACCGTGAGAGGCTCGAACTCCTCGCACGAGACTATGTAAACCCCAAGAACTGATCTTGTGGTCATGGGACCCCGGTTTGAGAATAAGATAAAAATTTGAAATTATTTAGACTTATGTGTAAAAACATGATGTTAGAGGGTGAAAACCTAAAACACACCACAAAACGACCTTGTGAGACGTGTGAACAGCTCACACGTGAATAATGCAACTCGTTGAAACTAACCGTGTGGTCACGGGACCCTCGATTAGAGAATATGATGATCATTTTAAAAGATCAAGAGTTTGTCTTAAGAACTTGTCATTAGAGGGTGAACACTCATTCCCCAAGCGGCCCTGTGAGAGGCACAAACACCTCGCACGAGAGTCTGGATTGAGAATATGACTATAATGTGAATATATTAAGACTTGGGCTAAAAAACATGCCGTTAGAGGGAAAAAACCGAAAACACCCAAAAAACGGCCACGTGAGAGGGGAGAATACGTCACACAGGACAAATGAAGTTCAAAGGAACGTACCACATGATCATCGGACCCCTTCTTTGAGAATATGATGATAACTTGAATATATTTAGGATTGCCCTAAAACTATGCCGTTCGAGCATAAAAAATAAAAAGATCACTGAAATGGCCTCATGAGAGGTGAGAAAACCTTGCACGGGACCAATTTCATTCTCATGAACTAATAACGTGGTCGTGGGACCCCTGTTTATATAATAGAATGGTATTTCTAAAATTTCCATACTTAGGCTAAAAAATATGTTATTAGAGGGAAAAAATAAAAAACACACCTCAAACAGCCCCTAAGAGGCATTCACATCTCACATGGTACCATTGTAAGTTCGAGGAACTGGACAAGTGGTCACGGGACTCCCGATTTTAGAATATGATGATAATTTTAAAATATATAGGTTTGGTCTTAGAAACATGTCGTTAGAAGTAAAAAACCCAAAACATTCCCCAAACGGCCGCGTGGGAGTTAGGAACACCTCATAAGAGACTAATATAACTCGCAGGAATTGACCGCATTATTAATGGAACCCCAGTTTGATAATATTATGATAATTTGAAAAAATCTAGACATAGGATTAAAAACACGCCGTTAGAGGGTGAAAATCGAATATATCACCCAAATTATACTGTGAGAGGGGCAAACAATCACACAGAACCAATGTAACTTGCAAGAACTGACCTCATGGTCACGGGACTCCCCATTTGATAATATGACAATAATTTGAAAATATCTAGAATTAGGTTTAAACACATGCTGTTTGTAGGCAAAAACCCAAAATACACCAAAAACGACACAATGAGGGGCACAAACACCATGAAGAGGAGCAATGTAACTTTCATGAACTTATTGCATATTTTGTAGACTATCCATTTGAGAATGTGATGATAATTTTAAAATTACTGGACTTGGGCTTAAAAACGTGCCATTAGAAGTTCAAAACCAAAAACACCCCCGAAACAGCCGGATGTGAGACGAGAACACCTCGCAGTGGACCAATGTAACTCTCAAGAACATACCACATTATCAGGGAACTATCGATTTGTAAATATGGTGATATTTTGAAAATATCAAGACTTGGGCTTGAAAATTTTTCGTTAGAGGGAGAAACCCAAAACATTCCCCAAACGGCCTCTTTATAGGCCTAAACACCTCACACAGGATCAATGTAACTCATAGGAAACTACCGCATGGTCACATGACCACGTTTTGAGAATATGGAAATATTTTGTAAGCTTCTAGACTTGGGCTTAAAAATGTGCCATTAGAGGGCGAAGACCCAAAACACCTCCCAAATGACCCCCGTGCCCCTAATAAAGACCGGAACATAGTCCATGGGACCAATGTAACTGGCAGGAACCAACCGTGTGGTCACGGGACCCCCAATTTGAGAATATAACATTGATTTGAAAATATTTAGACTTGGGCTTAAAAACATGTCGTTAGAGAGCGAAAACCGAAAACACACCCCAAACGACCATGTGAGAGGTGCGAACAGCTAGCACGGTACCAATGTGACCTGTAGGAACTAAATGCATTGTTTCAGGATCCTCAACTTGAGAATATGATGATAATTTAACAATATATAGAGTTTGGCTTAAAAACGTGCCCTTAGAGGGAAAAGACCAAAACACTTGCCAAACTTCCCCGTGGGAGGCGGGAATATATTGCACGGACCAATGTAACGTTCGGGAATTGAGCGCATGGTCACGGTAACCTTGATATGAGAATATGATGATAATTTTAAAATATCTAGACTTGGGCTAAAAAACATGCCGTTAGAGGGAAAAAACCCAAAACACCCCCAAAACGACTTGGTGAGAGGTGAGAACACGTCGCACGTGACCAATGTAACTCGAAGGAAATGGTTGTGTGTTCATGGGTCCCCAACTTTGAGAATATGATGATAATTTTAATATATCTAGACTTGACCTAAAACTGTGCCATTAGAGCACAAGAAACAAAAACACCTCTCAAACTGCCTTATGAGAGGTGAGAGCACCTCGCACGGAACCGATGTAACTCATAGGAACTGATCGCGTGGTCATGGGACTCACGATTTGAGAATATGGCAATAGTTTTAAACTATCTTGACTTAGGCTAAAAAAACATGTCGTCAGAGGGAGAAAACCCAAAGCATCCCTCAAACGGGACCGTGAGAGGCACGCGACAAATTTATCATCCCGGAACTAATCGTATGGTCACGAGACTCCCCATTTAAAAATATGATGATGATTTAAAAATATCTAGACTTGGGTTTAGAAATGTTTCATTATAGGGAAGAGACGCAAAACACCCCCAGATGGCCCCGTGAGAGGTGCCAACATTCTCGCACGGGATGAATGTGACTCATTAGAACTGACCGCGTGGTCAGGGGACCCCTGATTTGAGAATGTGACCCTAATTTGAAAATATCTATACTTAAGCTTAAAAACATGCTGTTAGAGGGAGAAAACCCAAAACACCCCCAAAGGGCACCGTGAGAGGCTGGACCACCTCGCACGGGACCAATGTATGTCGCATGAACTGACCACATTGTCATGGGATCACCTATTTGAGAATATGACAATAATTTGAAATATCTAGACTTAGGCTAAAAAACTCAATGTTAGAGGACAAAAATCTAACATAGACCCCAAAAGGACACGTGAGAGGTGAGAACACCTAGTATAATGAACATGAAGTAATCACGTAGTCAATCGACCCCCGGTCTGAGAATATGATGTAATTTGAACACATATAAACTTAGGTTTGAAAACATGTTGTTAGATGGCGTAAACCCAAAATACCGCCCAAACGGCCCCATCATAGGAGTAATCATCTCACACGGGACCAATGTAACTCATAGAAACTGTCAGCATAGTCACGAGACCACATGTTTTAGAATACGATGATAATGTTAAATATCCATACTTAGGCTTTAAAAACGTGCCTTTAGATGGAAAAACCACTAAACACCCCTCAAACGACCACGTGAGAGGTAGGAACACCACGCACGGGACCAATGTAACTCATAGGAACTGACCGCATGGTCACGGGACTCCCAGTTTGAGAATATGATGAAAATTTTAAAATATCTATACTTGGGCATAAAAACGTGCCGTTAGAGGGGCAAAACCCAAAACACGACCTAAACTGCCCTGTAAAAGAGGCTAGACCCTAGCATGGGACCAGTGCAACTCATAGGAAATGACAACGTTGTCATGGACACCGAATTTGAGAATATGATATAAATTTTAAAATATCTAGAGTTCGGTTGAAAAAACAAGACATTAGAGGCAAACACCCAAAACACCCCCAAACGACCCTATGAGAGGCAGGAACACCTCGCTTGGGACTATAACTCCCCTGAACTCACCGGACAGTCACGTGAGCCTCCATTTTAAAATTTGATGATAAATTGAAGATATCTAGCCTTGGGATTTTAAAGCGTGTCGTCAGAGGGAGAAAACCCAAAACACCCCTAAGAGACTTCGTAAGAGGCACAAAGAGCTCGCACAGGACCAATGTAACTCACATGAGCTGGTCATATGGTCAAGGTAGTACCGGTTTGAGAATATGATGATAACTTGAAAATATTCAGACTTAGGCATAAAACTGGCCAATATATCTATAGTTAGGCTTGAAAACGTGACGTTATAGGGAAATAAGCAAAACACCCACCAAAACGGCCCCTTGAGTGGAGAAAACACCTCTCACGGGACACTTGTAACTAACAAGAAGACCATTAGCATGCGAATATGACCATAATTTAAAAATATCTAAACTAAGGGTTAAAAACATGCCGTTAGATGGAGAAAACTCAAAATACAACACAAATTGCCCCGTGAGAGGAGCAAACATCCCACACGAGTCCAATGTAACTCGCAGTAACTGCCCTTGTGCTCATGGGACCCTAGTTTTAGAATACGATGATAATTTGAAAAGATCCAGACTTGGATGTAAAAACATGCTTTTAAAGGTCGAAAACCGAAAACTCCCACCAAATGGCCCCGTGGGAGGCGAGAACACGTCGCACGGAACCAATGTAACTCGCGAGAACCGACGACATTGTAATAGGACCTTGAGTTTGAAAATATAACTATAATTTGAAATATCTAGTCATGGGCATAAAAATGTGCTGGTAGAGGGAGAAAACCCAAAACACCGCACAAATGGTCGTGTAAGAGGTGCAAACACCTTACATAGGACCAGTGTAATTCGCAGGAACTGACCACATGGTTAGGGGACTACCAATTTGAGAATGTGATTAAAGTTATAAAATCATCACCTTGGCTTAAAAACATGCTGTTAGAGGTTAAAAGCCCAAAACAACCAAAAACGACAAATTGAGAAGAGATAACCCCTCACACGGGACTAATATAACTCGTAGGAACTAACCGCATGGTTCGGGGACTATCGGTTTGAGAATATGACTATAATAATAAAATATCTATACTTGGGCTTACAAATGTCCATTAGAGTTCGAAAACGCAAAAAGTCATTGAAATAGCTAAGTGAGAGGGTAGAACACCTAACAAGGGACCAATGTAACTCGAAGGAACTGTTCGTGTGGTCGCAGGATCCCCAGGTTGAGAATATGATGTTAATTTTAAAATTTCTATACTTAGGTTTAAGAAAATGACGTTAGAGGAAGAGAACTTAAAACACCTCCAAACGTCTCCTCAAAGGTACAAATACCACGCACAGGAACAATATAACTCGCTGGAACTGACCTTGTGCCCACGGGACCTTCACTTTGAGATTATGATGATAATTTAAAACTATCTAGACTTGGGCATAAAAACGTGCCGTTAAAGGGAAAAAACCAAAAACACGACCTAAACTGCCCTGTAAAAGAGGAAAGACTCTCACATGGGACCAATGCAACTCATAGGAAATGACCATGTGGTCATGGACACCGGATTTGAGAATATGATATAAATTTGAAAGTATATGGACTTCGGTTTAAAAACATGTTGTAAGAGGGTGAAGACCCAAAGAACTAACAAAAAGTCCCCTTGATAGGTGAGAAAAACATATAGGGAACCAATGTAATTCCCAAGAACAGACCGAGTGGTCTCGAGACTCCCGATTTGAGAATATGACAATGGGTTGAAAAAATCTAGAGTTGGGGTAAAAAACAAGCCGTTAGAGGGCGAAAACCCCAAAACACTTCCCAAACGACCCTATAAGTGGTGGGAACACCTCACTTGGGACTATAACTCCCCTGAACTGACCGCATGGTCACGGGAGCCTCAATTTGAAAATTTGATGATAAATTGAAAATATCTACCCTTGGGATTTTAAAGCGTGTCGTTACAGGGAGAAAACCCAAAACACCCCCAAGAGACTTCGTGAGAGGCACAAATAGCCCGTACAGGACCAGGGTAACTCACATGAGCTTGTCGTACGGTCAAGTTCGTACCGATTTGAGAATATAATGATAATGTGAGAATATCTATAATTGGGCATAAAACGGGCCAATATATCTAGAGTTAGGCTTGAAAACGTGACGTTATAAGGAAACAAGAAAAACACCCACCAAAACGGCCCCTTGAGTGGAGAAAACAACTCTCACACGACACTTGTAACTCACAGGAAGACCTTTAACATGATAATATGACCACAATTTAAAAATATCTAGACCAAGTGTTAAAAACATGTCGTTAGAGGGAGAAAACTCAAAATACCACACATATGGCCCCGTGAGAGGAGCAAACATCCCGCACGAGTCCAATGTAACTCACAGTAACTGACCTCTTGCTCATGGGACCCTAGTTTGAGAATATGATGATAATTTGAAAAGATCCACACTTGGACGTAAAAACCTGTCGTTAAAGGGTGAAAACCCAAAACACCCACCAAATGGCCCCGTGGGAGGCAAGAGCACGTCGCACGGAACCAATGTAACTCGCAGAAATCGACAATGTTTTAACATGACCTTGAGTTTGAAAATATAACTATAATTTGAAATATCTATTCATGGGCATAAAAATGTGTCGCTACAGGGAGAAAACCCAAAACACCGCCCAAATGGCCGTGTAAGAAGGACAAACACCTCATATAGGACTAGTGTAAATCACAGGAACTGACCGCGTGGTCAGGGGGACTACCAATTTGAGAATGTGATGAGAATTATAAAATAATATAGACCTTGGCTTAAAAACATGCTGTTAGAGGTTGAAAGCCCAAAAAAAAAACCCGAAACGACAAATTGAGAGGAGAGAACACCTCACACGGGACCAATGTAACTCGCACGAACTAACCGCGTGGTCTAGAGACTACCGGTTTGAGAATATGACTATAATAAGAAAATATTTATCCTTAGGCTTAAAAATGTCCGTTAGAATTCGAAAACGCAAAAAGTCATTGAAATAGCTAAGTGAGAGGGGAGACCACCTAGCAAGGGACCAATGTAACTCAAAGGAACTGTTCGTGTGGTCACAGGATCTCTGGGTTGAGAATAGGATGATAATTTGAAAATTTCTAGACTTAGGTTTAAGAAAATGATGTTAGAGGGAGAGAACCTAAAATACCCCCAAACGTCTCACAAGACCAACATAACTCACTGGAACTGACCTTCTTGACACAGACCTTCAGTTTGAGATTATGATGATAATTTCAAAACATCTAGACTTAGGCTTAAAAACATTCCACTAGAAGCAAAAACCTAAAAACCTAGCAAACGTCCCTATGACAGACAAGAACACCTCGCACGGGACCAATGTAACTCACAGGAACTAACCATGTGGTAAGGGGACCCTTGGGTTGAGAATATGAAAGTAATTTGAAAATATCTAGAATTAGGCTGTAAACATGACGTTAGAGGGTGAAAACCCAAAACACCCCCAACGGCCCATTGAGAGGCGCAAACACTGTGCACGGGACCAATGTAACTCGTAGGAAGACCTATTGTTTGAAAACATGATGATAATTTAAAAATTTATAAACTAAGAGTTAAAAATATGGCATTAGAGGCTAAAACCCAAAACACCACTCAAATGGCCCTCTGGGAGGGGGGGGGGGACATGTTTCATGGACCAATGTTACTCGTAATAACTGAACACGTTGTAATGGGACCCTCAGTTTGAGAATGTGCTGCTAGAAGGAAAAAACTCAAAATAAACCCGAAATGACCCTATGGGAGAGCAAATCCCTCGCACGGGATAAATATAACTCGCCAGAACTGATCGTCTGGTTAATGGAACCCCATTTTGAAAATTTATGACAATTTGAAATATCTAGACTTGGGCTTAAAATTGTGCCATTAGAGGGGGAAAACTTAAAACACCTCCCAAACATCCCCGTTAGAGGTGTGAACACCTCTCACGGAACCAATATAACTCTCAAGAACATATTGCATGGTCACGGGACAACAAATTCGAGAATACGCTGATTGTTTAAAAATATCTACACTTGGGATTAAAAATGTTTCGTAAGAGGGAGAAAACCCAAAATACTGCCTAAATGGCCCATGAGTGGGGAGAACACCTCACGTGGGACCAATGTAACTCGCAGGAAATGACCCCATGGTCCCATGACCCCTGATTTGATAATGTAACTATAACACCCCCGAAATGCCACTGTTAGAGTGGGGACACCTCGCATTGGACCAATGTCACTCGCTGATCGTGTGGTCAGAGGAACCCTGGGTTGAGAATATGATGATACTATAAAAATATCTACACATGCTTGAAAACACGACGTTAGAGGGAAAAAACCCCAGCCCCACAAAGAAACCCTTGAGAGGCGCAAAACACCTCGCACGGGACTAATGAAACTCGCAGGAAGACCTCCATCTTGAGAATATGAAAATAATTTTAAAATATGTTGACTTAGGGTTAAAACATGTCTTTGAAGGGCAAAAACTCAAAACACCCGTCAAACGACCCCGTTAGAGGTGGTAACACCTCGCACGAGACCAATGTAACTCGTAGGAATTGATCATGAGATCACGGGACCCCAAGTTTGAAAATATGATGATAAATTTAAAGTATCTGGTCTTGGGCTTAAAAATGATCCATTAGAGGACAAAAACCTAAAAAAACACCCAAATGGCCCCGTGAGAGGCATATACACCTTGAACAGGATCAATGTAACTCACATGAACTGACCACGTGGTCAGGGGACTATCGATATGAGAATATGATGATAGTTTCAAAATACCATGACTTAGGCATTAAAATGCGCAGTTGGATGTCAAAAACCTGAAAAGTACTCGAAATGACCAAGTGAGAGTCGAGAACACCTCGTATGGGACCGATGTAACACACATGAACATACCGCATTATCACAGGACTATCTCTTTGAGAATATGATGATAATTTGAAAATATTTAAACATAGTCATAAAAACTTGTCATTAGAGAGAAAAAATAAAAATGACCCTTTGAGAGGTGCAAACACTTCATAGAGGACCAATGTAACTCATACGTATTGACCAAATGGTCACTGGACCTTCGGCTTGATAATATGATGATAATTTGAAAATAGTTAGACTCACAGGTTAAAAACATGTGATTAGAGGGTGAAAGTGCAAACCACCTCGCACGAGACCAATGTAACTCACAGGACCTGATCGTGAGATCACGGGACCCTAAGTTTGAAAATATGATGATAAATTGCAAGTATATAGTCTTGGGCTTAAAAAGAGCCATTAGAGGGCAAAAACCTAAAAAAAACAAATGGACCCGTGAGAGGCATATACACCTTTAACAGGATCCATGTAACTCACATGAACTAACCACGTGGTAAGGGGACTATCAATTTGAGAATATGACGATAGTTTCAAAATATCAAGACTTAGGCTTAAAAACGTGCAATTGGATGTCAAAAACCTAAAAATCACACGAAATGACCAAGTGAGAGTCGAGAACCCCTCTCATGGGACCAGTGTAACACACATGAACATACTGCATTGTCACGGGACTGTCTTTTTGAGAATATGATGATAATTTGAAAATATCTAGACATAGGCATAAAAACTTGTCATTACAGGGAAAAACCAAAATGGCCCTTTGAGAGGTGCAAACACTTCATAGAGGACAAATGTAACTCGTACGTATTGACCACATGGTCAATGGACCCTCGGATTTATAATATGATGATAATTTAAAAATAGTTAGACTCACATGTTAAAAACATGCGATTAGAGGGCGAATGTGCAAAAAACCTCCCAAACAGCCACGTTAGATGTGGGAACACCTCGCATGCGACCAATGGTCATGAGACCCCTATTTTCAAAATGCGACAATAATTTTAAAATATAAAGACTTGGGCTTGAAAATGTGCCGCTAGAGGGCAAAAACCCTAAACGCCCCTAAACGGCCCCGTGGGGTATGGGAACACGTCTCACGACACCAATGTTACTCACAGGGACTGATCACAGGGTCATGGCCACAGTTTGAGAATGAGATGTTAATTTCAAAATAGCTAGACTTGCATGTGCCATTAGATGGTGAAAACTCAAAACACCTGCCAAGCTGAAAACACCTCGCACGGGACAAATGTAACTCGCAGGACTGATCGGGTGGTCACAGGACCCCTGGGTTTAAAATATGATGAGAATTTGAAAATATCAAGATTTAGGGTTAAAAACATGATGTTTGAGGGATACCCCCCCATCCCCAAATGAGAGGTTTAAGCACCTCACACAGGACCAATGTATGTCCCCAAAAGACCTCTAATTTGATAATATTAAGATAATTTAAAAATATCCAGACTTAGTCTTTAAAACATAACATTAGATGCAAAAACCTAAACAACTCCCAAATGGCCCCATGAGAGGTGAGAACACCTTACACATGACCAATGTAACTCGCAGGAACTCACCGTGTGGTAAAGGGACCCACGGGTTGAGAATATGATGATAATTTCTAAAATATCAAGAATTAGGCTTTAGAATATGACATTTGAGGGCGAAAACCCAATCCCCCCAAACAGCCCCTTGAGAGGAGCAAACACCTCTCATGGGATCAATGTAAATCATAGGAAGACCTCTAGTTTGAGAATATTATGATAATTTGAAAATATCTAGACCTAGGGTTAAAAATATGACATTAGAGGTGAAAATCCAAAACACCCCCAAACGTCTCCTAGGGAGGTGGGAACATGTCGCACGAGACTAACGTTACTCGCAATAACTGATCACGTTTTCACGTGTTGTTAGAGGGAAAAAACTTAATACAACCCCAAAACGAACAAATGAGAGGTATAAACACCTCGCACGGGACAAAAGTAACTCAATGGAACTAACCGCCTCGACATGGGAACCCTTGATTTGAGAAATGACAATAATTTGAAATATCTAGACTTGGACTTAAAATCGTACCATTAAACAGAGAAAACCCCAAGCACCTCCGAAACGGCCTCGAGAGAGGCATGAATACCTCGCACAGGATGGATGTACCTCGCAAAAATTGGCCTCGTGGTCAGGGGACCCCCGGTTTGAGAATATGACAAATATTTTAAAATATATATACTTAGGGTTGAAAATGGGTCGTTAGAGTGCGAAAACCCAAAACACCCCCAAAAGCTCCACGAGAGAGACACAAACACCTCACATGAGACCAATGAAACTCGCAGGAACTGGACTCTTGATCACGGGACCTCGATTTAAAAATATGTTGCTAATTTGAGAATATCTAGATTTGGGATTAAAAACATTCCGGTAGAGGGTGAAAAACCAAAAACACCCCCTAAACGGGCCCTGAGAAGGTGACAAAAAATCGCACGAGACCAATGTACCTCGAAATATTTATATTTAGGCTTGAAATCTATCGTTAGAGGGCGAAAACCCTAAACACCATTCAAACGGACGCATGGGAGGCAAAAACACCTCGCGCGGTCACGGGACTACCAACTTAAGAATATGACGGTCATTCAAAAATATTTAGACTTGGGCATAAAAATGCTTATAAGAGGGAAATAACCCAAAATACCTCCTAAACGGCTCCATGAGAGGGGTGAACACCTCGCATGGAACTAGTGTAACTCACAAGAGCTGACTGCATGGTCATGTGACCCACGAGTTGTGAATGTGAGTATAATTTGAATTTATCTAGACTTGGGTTTAAAACCATGACGTTAGAGGGAAAAAACACAAAGCACCCCGAAAACGACCCCGTTAGAGTGGGGAGACCTCAAACGGGACCAATGTAACTCCCAGGAACTGACCATGTGGTCATGGGTCTCTCAGTTGGAAAATATGATGATAAATTTAAAATATATAGTTTTGGGCTTAAAAATGTGCTGTTAGAGGGCGATAACGTAAAACAACCCCTAAATGGCCTTGTGGGAGGCAAAAACACCTCGAACGGGATCAATGTAACTTGCAGGAACTGAACGCTTGGCCAGGGGAGTTTCGGTTCGAGAATACAATGATAGTTTGAAAATATCAAGATTATGGCTTAAAACGTGCTGTTAGAGGTTAAAAATCCTAAAAAACCCTCAAAATTGTCATGTGAGACTTGAGTACAACCTCGCACGGGACCAGTGTTACTTACAGTAATAAACCGCATTGTAACGGGACCAACGGATTGATAATATGATGATAATTTGAAAATATCAAGACTTAGGCTTAAAAACATGACATCACATGTACAGAACCCAAAACAACACCCAAACGGCCCCTTTAGAGGCACAAACACCTCGCACATGACCAATGTAACTCGCAAGTACTGACCACATTATCACGAGACCCCCAATTTTGGGAATACGATGACAATTTAAAAATAGTTAGGCTTAAGGGTAAAAATCATGCCGTTAGAGGGAGAAAAACTAACACACCCCCCCCCCCCCCCAAACGTCCTTGTGAGATGTGAAAACACCTCACGTGAGACCAAGTAACTCGTAGGAACTGACCGCAAGGTAACAAACCCATTTTTAAGAATATGATAATAATTTAAATATATATATAGACTTAGGGTTGAAAACATGCCGTTAAAGCGAAAAAACCCAAAACATCCCACAACCAACCATGTGAAAGGTGCGAATAACTTGCATGGGATAAATGTAACTCGCAGGAACTGATTGCGTTGTCAGGGGCCCCTAGTTTTAGAATTTGAAAGTATCCATACTTGGTCTTAAAATGTGTTGTTAGAGGGAGAAAATCCAAAACACGCTCCAAACGGCTCTGTGATAGCCTCGAATGGGATCAATGTAACTCGCAGGAACTAACATCGTGGTCACACGACCTTGGTTATAGAATATGATGATAATTTGAAAATATCTAGATTTGGGCTTAAAAACATATCATTAGATGGGAAAAACCCAAAACACCGCAAAAATGTCCCTGTGGGAGGCGAGATCACATCGTGCGGGACAAATGTAACTCATGGAAAGTTATCGCCTGGTCATGGGACACGCGGTTTGAGAATATGATGATAATTTGAAAATAACTAGATCTGGGCTTGAAAACATGCCGTTAGAGTGAAAAAAACCAAAGCACCCTCTAGACGGACCTGTGAGAGTCACAAAAACCTCGCAAGGAACCAATTTAATTCGCATGAACTAATCACGTGGTCATCTAACCCATGGTTTTAGAATATAATTATAATTTCAAATTAACTTGACTTGCACCTAAAAATGTGTCGTTCGAGAGCAAAAACTCAAAACAACCCCGAAATGGCCCATGAAGGAGGGAACACCTTGCACGGGACAAATGTAACCCGAAAGAACTCATCACACAATCAGGAGAACCCCTTATTTGAGAAAATGACTATAACTTGAAATATCCAGACTTGGGCTTAAAAATGTGTTGTTAGAGGGAGAAAACCCAAAACATCTCCCAAATGGCCTCCTGATAGGAGTGAACACCTCGTAGCGGACAAATGTATCACGTAGGATCTCACCTCGTTCTCACGGGAACCAATATAACAATGAGATGATAATTTGAAAATATCTAAACTTACATTTAAAAACACATCGTTAGAGGGAGAAAACGTAAAAGGCCGCCCAATCGTCCCCGTTAGAGATGGGAGCACCTATCACCGGACCAATCTATCTCGCCAGTACTGACAGCAAGGCCACGGGACCCTCAGTTTTAAAACACAATGATAAATTAAAAATATGTATTCAGGGCTTAAAAATGTGTCGTTAGAGGGGGAAGCCCAAAACACAAAACCTTGTGCAAGACCAGTGTAACTCGCAGGAACTGAATATGTGGTTAGAGGACTACCCATTTGTGACACCGCACCTAATTCAATACCGGGTGATCAGTCCTTTATTATATTAAAAAAAGTTTCTCTTCTGGTTCATTCTTAGCACCATTGTCAAAAAGTTTTTAAAACTAGCTAACCACGTACTATTCAAAAAGCTAATATAAAAACTTTACTCTTCATATTAAAGAACAACAACAATATAATTGTAAATTTAAACCATTCACACAATTAATAAATCTAAATAAATAGTGAATAAATAAATAAATGTCTAGCGTAATAAACCATCGACAAAAAATACAAAATCCACTATAAGAATCCAACAAAAATAATAAATTGAGTACCAAGTTTGATTGAAATAAAATAGCCAGGGCAATATGCCCAAAAGAAATAATGAGTTCCATCCTACACTAGGAGTGAAATGATTGAAGTGGCTATGTCCAAATCCTACAACATCAACACCTGCTACAGCTAAACATCCCTGGCACAGATCATCAAGTTTGGCATCCCTATGGCTGGACACGTAAAATGTTTTGAAAATATTTTGCAAGTATGGGTCAGAGCCCAAATCCTTTCGAAAATATTTTGCAAGTGAATTAAAATGAAACAATTAAAATGTATTAATGATCTTCATATTTAAGTTAGTGTCCCACTCGTTTCTAGATATTACTCACCCCTCAACTATTGTTCACACCTAACGCTTCTTCCTAACCCTCCTAATTACACAACCCCATTTAACTAGCCTTGTCTTGAAGCTCCTTGACACTTTACTCTAGCCCGAGTACTTTGTACTTTAACTTCATAAGTTATTTATCATATTAAATTAATTAATACTCTTTAAATGCAACATATAGCAGTCTCACTACTTGTATACAAGTAATCCCTTTTTATATTATGTATTTGCCCATATATAAATATCTACAATCTTATATACATACATATGTAATACAGTTGCACTATATGTATTTTACCCGTATATAAATCTACACCATATATACGTATCAATATATCACAACATTCACACATATGCCCCATATATAACCATCCTCCCGAGTAGATACTCACCGAATTGTAACACCCCGTATTTTTGACGATTTAAATAATTATGTGATTAATTATTATTATGGGAATAAATATGCAATTAATTATTGTTGTTGGATTAATTAAATTAAAAAGTGAGAAATTAACTTGTTATTAATCCAGATTAAAATAGTTATTAACTAGCATGCCAAGGGTTAATAATTATTGTTGTGAACTATTAAATATTACTGTGTGATATGTAATATGGAATTATGATATTTGATAAATCGCCGGAAGTGAGAAATACGACAGTTTGGTAATTTAAGTCTATCACGCGTGTGAGTCGTGTCGGGACTAATTGAATGGAATGAAAAGAGAATTTATTTTTATTAATTCGTATCGTCATTTCGAGTGCGCCATTGAGTCCAGAAGGGTTGAGATAGTCAGAATAGTTTACCTGGGTGTTTAGTTTGGGTCCCGTGGCGATTTTAGGCTAAATCGGCACCCCGTAGGGGTAGTTTTGTAATTTGTATTTTTTGACTAAACTAATGGACGAAATTTGGGATTAATTATATCATATAAGGAAAGTCCATTATGGTTAAGAAGTGACAGGAAGTTAGAACGGCCATGGAGGGTGTGAGGGAGAACCAAATTCCAAGAGAGAAGACTCATTTGGCATCACCTTACATAACCGTGACTACCAACGCATAGATCGCGAATAGAGGAACGCGTATATACAAATATCACCAACGGATCAGAATGTCATATTCGAGGCAAGTGTTTATTAATTTCTTTCTTTTAGCAATAATCATGCTCATGTTAGTCTAGGTGGAATTAATCATGATTTATATGTTAATTGGGTGAAAATTGGAGATTTAAATTATGATTAAGGGTTGGTTTAATTAGTGGTTGGAATTCATTCATGTATGTAGAGGATCAATCATGGAATTTGATTATATATTGATGAACAAATCTGGGTTGATTAGGTTCTTTAATTGAAAATTTTGAAAACAAGGGTTCATGTGAATTAATTTGGGGGTTTCATGTAATTATGATGATTAATGACGAATTAAGGATCCTAGGATGATTGAAATGATGTATAACCTGTTAGGGGTTGATGGGTATTGATGATGAGTTGTTGAGAATTGATTCTTAGAGGTTTTTAGGTTCAAAAATGGTGAAAAACATTGAAGTTTGGTGGAGAAAACGAACAGTGCAATCTCGCGCGATCTCGCGCGAAGTGGTTCAAATGAGATGGAGATCTCGCGCGATGTGGTTCAATCTATTAGCCAGGGTTGCAGGATTAGTATGAGTGTACTTGGGTAACTTTCCACTTTGTGAGACTAGTACATAAAATGAAAATGAGATGTAAAATGATCTTAGTGAATAAAAGATTAACCATTCAAACGGTGAAAAATGAAATTTAGTATGTGAGATAAACTATCTGAATGACGTATTGTATGGGAGATACGAGAATACTACTAGTGAGCATAGTTATTATCAGTATGGTTTTTGACTAGTTAGACTGCGAGGTATAACTAGGGGGAGATTAGATGTACGTTAGGCGTGCACAATAGACGAGAGGTGAGAAACTCATGTGAGAGTTCGATAACTAACATGCGTATAAGACTTGTTTTAAGAACCAATTCTAAATACTTGTTAAATCATTTTTACACATCGGGCTCTGACCTGTTTATTGTATCTCTTCTCTCTTTTGCTATATATATGTATTATATCACGTGCTCAACCACAGGAGTATCAGATTTAGATATTTGGATTGCTTGATGTGTTGCAGCTGTTGTGAGCTGTAGGTCCTTGCAGTAGACGCATCTATCCTTTCCATTGAGTTTTATCTAGACTTCTTATTTAGGGAATTTATTGCCCACTTCTAGTTCTTCCATCAGATATTTTGTATTTAGTTTATTGTATGGTTTGGAGTTTTGAACTGAGAGTTTTAGTCAATATTATTTATTTTAGTACTTGATTCATTTTCATTATTTATTTACATTCCTATGTGTGGTGAATGGTTTATATTTTAAGATGGAAAGAAATGGATTTACTTGGTTTTATTAAAATTGGAAATGTTTTGACACCTAGCTTAATTTTATATTAGGCGATTAATATGTTAAAAAGTTTTTCGACAGTGATGCTGAGAATGAACCAACTGAATATCCTTTTTTAAATTGGTAGAGGACTAATCACCCTATATTTAATTGGGCGGGGTGTCACAGGTGGTATCAGAGCATCAGGTTCTAGTGTCCTTAGGATCTGTGCGACTTATTACGTTTTAGCGTATCGTTCTTTGATGTAGAGCCTTATGATAGGATTGTTCTGTTCCCTTACGTATGCGACTTACATTCTCCTGCTACGAATTATAATGGATGTGACTCATTATAAGAAATTTAGTGTGATTCAAACACCGAACATTTTAGCACGACAAGTGAGGGCCGTAAGAAGAACTGCGGGAGAAGAGGCGCAACAGATGACATAGAGTAATCGGGTAAGAGTGATTGGGATAAAAATCACAACGAGAATTACTTAAACTAGAGATAGTAAAATCATCACTTGGGAACTCTGGGTTCCTAGGACACTCATAGATAACGGTGGAGTGATTTCAAGACCACCTAACATAGTCGATAAAGGGGAAATCAGAGGGACTCTTTCAAAAACCCATCGATGAAGATGAAAAAAAGAAAATGAGAATGTGTAACAGACCAGTAGAGGTATAAAATCCGAAGGCAATTGTGTAGAGTCGGGCGTTACGGCACTCAGAATTTAATTTGCAGTTAAAAGCTAAAGCTTTTAGGAGCATCATGTAGTGATTAGGGGCAATCACCACATATGAAGATGTTTGTTTGAAATTTAGAGAGAAGTTTGGGTACGATTTGATCGTGAGGTCTTACATTCGATGTGATAACAAAATGTGAGTGAAATTTTGATGTTTAAAACGATGGGTGAGATGGAAAGCGATCATGAGAGAGAGGTTAAATTGCTTAGCGAACTTCATACCTGGCACAGGGGTATAAATTATCCAAAGGGTTTATAGTTGATAAAGGACCCGTGAGTAGAATACCAGTATGGATGAGAAATCCATTGCTAGTGATTGCAGTCCTTTCAAGAGAAGGGAGTAAAGAGGGTTAACGAACCTGCTGAAGAGCAGAAACTGAATTTAACGATGTTAGTGAAACCCCACATGAGAGTATACCCAATAGGGAACTCAGTTAAATGATGTTAAGTGATTAACTTTAAGAGGACGATGAAGTCAATAAGACTGTAGATGCCAACCATAGTTCCGGATAGCTAGCATAGCCAAAGGGACAGTGGAAGAATAATTGTGAATTAAGACTGTCAGTCCGAGAGAAGGACATTCCCAAAATACTTTAGTTATTTTGGTATAAAGAGAATTGACCTTGGATATTACGAGAGAGATAGTAATCTAAATATTTATACTATACGTAAGTGATTAGGTTAAATACGTATGAAGAGTATATATGTAGGTTGGAGAAATACCTATAATTTATAATAGGATGTGTGTATGACTATTATGTGATATTATTGTTATGATAACTAATGGGTGATAACCCGAGGGTGCAAGAACCTTATAGTTAAGAGCACTAATGAGTGATAACTCGGGGGTGCAGAAACTCTATTGATAAGCGTACTAATGGATGATAACCCGGGGGTGCAAAGATGATTATTGTTAAGCGCACTAATTGGTGATAACCCGGGGGTGCTGGATTAATATTGATAAGTGAATTAATGTGTGATAACCAGGGGATACAATATTCTATTTTTAGGCGCACTGATGGGTGATAACCCGAGGGTGTCAAATTATTATTGATAGGTGCATTAATGGGTGCTAACCCGGGGATGCATGATTTTCTGGAGATATCCACTAATGGGGCTTAGTCAGGGGTGCATGATTAGTATATATATATATATATATATATATATATATATATGGACTTGTGAATATTGATACTGTGTGAAATTAGTAGATTTGGTAATAATAATAATTATTACATTATACCAAGCGGTCTTAACCTAAGGGTGCATGATTACTGTATATATTTAGGGATGATGAGACTATATATATGTATGAGTGTACTTGGGTAACTTTATACATTGTGAGACTAGTAGATAAAATGAAAATGAGAAGTAAAATGATCTTAGTGAATAAAAGATTAAACATTCAAACGGTGAAAAATGAAATTTAGTTTGTGAGATAAACTATCTGAATAACGTATTGTATGGTCGATACGGGAATACTACAAGTGAGCATAGTTAGTATTAGTATGGTTTCTGACTAGTTAGACTGGGAGGTATAACTAGGGGGAGATTAGATGTACATTAGGCGTGCACAATAGATGAGAGATGAGAAACTCATGTGAGAGTTCGATAACCAACATGCGCATAAGACTTGTTTTAAGAGCCAGTTTTAAATACTTGCTAAATCATATTTACACATCGGGATCTGACACGTTTCTTGTATCTCTTCTCTCTTTTGCTATATATATGTATTATTTCAGGTGCTCATCCACAGGAGTATCAAATTTAGAGATTTGGATTGCTTGACGTGCTGCAGCTATTGTGGGAGCTATAGGTCCTTGTAGTAGACTCATTTATCTTTTCCATTCAATTTTATCTACACTTCTTGTTTAGGGCATATGTCTCCCACTTCTAGTTCTTCCATCAGAGATTTTATATTCAGTTTATTGTATGGTTTGGAGTTTTGAACTGAGAGTTTTACTCTGTATTATTTATTGCAGTACTTGATTCATGTTCAGTATTTATTTACATTCCTTTGTGTGGTGAATGGTTTATATTTTAAGATGGAAAGAAATGGATTTACTTGGTTTTATTCAAATTGGAAATGTTTTGACACCTAACATAATTTTATATTAGGAGATTAATATGTTAAAAAGATTTTGGATAGTGATGCTGAGAATGACCCAACTGAATATGCTGTTTTAAATTGGTAGAGGACTGATCACCCTATATTTAATTGGGAGGGGTGTCACACGAATGTTCTCTAAAACGCTATCACCATAGGTATACTCATCCACCCGGACACCCCGACTCGGTTTGCTCCCCGAATCAATGAAATGAAAATAAATGTAGCGGAGGCGTCCAAGTTCCTTCACCAGAAATGGAACCGAATCATGCCCCAAAGAGGTTCACCCCTCAAAATAAATCACATAATAATATCAAGGACGACTATGTCCTGGCGATTATTCTCGCCTTGTTCATCAATCCGGGGGATTCACCCATATCGTGGAACCTCCTGTGATAGAACTAGAGGGGTATGTATTCCTATAAATATTTTTCACACCAATATTTATAAAGCATACAAATAAATATATACTACACAATCACCACATGTATATATTTAATTTAAACCCGACTAACCTGTGCCTAAATGCCATAGAACTAGCCTAAAATATCCGAGCCAATATCCCAAATCCAAACTCTAATATATATATTAAGGTACTAAGAACATCTCAGTCCACACTGTGTGCTAATTTCATCCTAAATTTCCATTCGAATCCGTTCATATATTTTTGAGTGTTGTTTATCCTAAACACTCTTAAATCCATACCCGAGATTCATTCCCTTCCAATTCCAAGGTAAAAATCATGTTATTTAACATTTTCCAGAGTCTTACACTCATATATGGACTTCCTTAAATAATCCATCTTTGATATCTCCTAAAGAATTCAGTTTTTGACACACTTCCGTAATAAAATCATAACTAATTATCAAAAATCAGAAAAATATGAAACTAACGACCATGTGTTTGTAACGACAACATCTATCTCCATGTCCCAAACCTAGTGTCATTTGAAAGAGATATAAATCTAATTAGAACAAGATTCTAAACATGTTTAAAAGTCTTACAATGTCATTGGAATGACTAGTGATATCATTCGAATGACTCTCGAGGTCGTCCGAACGACTTATCCAGATTTGTCCCCATTATTCCACCTACATTTGGTCCGCTATGGAAGAGTTCTTTAACTCTGTTACCAATATTTCTTCCTACTAACATTCCTTTTATGTATCAATGTGATTTCTATCCAATTCAAACTATCAATTTAGTAACCTCCAATAACGCAAGTTTCATAAATTCGAAATCATTTGTAGTTCACGATTTATTCCTATAAACTCATAGATTAAGTTACTCAATTTCTATAATACCTCCATTTAAATTTTAACCGTTAGCCAAATAAACAAGATAAATTTCCTGGATTCTAATCATAAATCTTTATTCCCTAATAGTACTCTTTGAGATATCCCTTTTTCATCTAAAATTCTATGCGTAATGTATCATAAATTGAAAACTCAATTTATATGCAAATTCAACCCAAAATAATTGATTTTATCAAACCCACTATGATATGAATCGATTATCAAAAATTTACATTGAAGAAATTTAACCACGTGACTTATCAAATTCTTAGAGTATGATCCTATGGTGAAGATGATATATTTATCTCCCCAAAAGATCCCCCAAATTACCCATCTTTTCTTCTCGGCAAGCCTAGGATTTTTCCTTTGAGTTGTGTCGGTCTGAATTCCTCTAATTTGGATTTTATGATATTTTTCTTTTAGCGTTGGGTTCACCCCAAACTCTCAAACTTAGGTTTTAATTTGTTGATCCCCAAATTATGCTTGTGGGCCATGTTAAAATGGCCCAAACACCCCCCGTGTGAGCCTAGTTATGCCTAAAAATACCCTGAAACCTAATTACTACCCCAAGATCTCTTTTTTGACTCTCTTGACCTCTCTGGAATAAACTATGCACTCAGAATTTCCATCCGAATTACTTTATAACATTCTCCAATTTTTGACCTAAAAAATGCGACACAAAAATAATTTGAATAATGAAATCTCAATTCGCAAATTAAATGAATACTCTAATTAAAATAAGTTCTCCAAATCATAATTTTAATTTCTTTAAATTAAAGAAGTTATATTCCTCCCAAAAGTAATTTAAATTCAATGTCCTCAAAATTACGGGGTGTTACACCATTTGAGAATATGACAATAATATGAAAATATATGGAATTGGGCTTAAAAGTGTGGCATTAGTGGTCGAAAACCCAAAAGACCCCCGAAACGGCTAAGTGAGAGGCGAGAACATCTCGTACGAGGCCAATGTAACTAGGAGGAAGTGATCGCATGGTCTTCGGACAACCGAGTTGAGAATATTTTGATTATTTTATAAATATAAATACTTAGGCTTAAAAACATGATATTAGAGGGACAACACCCTAACCCCTCCCTCCCAAATTTTCCCTTTAGAGGCACAAATACCTCGCACAGGACACATGTAACTCGCATGAACTAACCTCATTATCGTGGGACCCCCAATTTGAGAATATGGTGATAATTTAAAAATATGTAGACTGGGGTTGGAAACGTGGCGTTGGCAAGGGAAAAGACAAAACACCACCAAACAGCCACAAGAGACGCGCAAAGACCTTGAACGGGACCAATGTTACTCGCAGGAACTCATCACATGGTCATGCTCCACCGTTTTAAGTATATGATGATAATTTGAAAATATCTAGACTTGGGCTTAAAAACATGTCATTAGAGGGAAAAAATACAAACACCCCCTAAATGGCCTTGTGATAGGCACGAACACCTCGCACGGGACAATGTAACTCCTAGGAACTGACCTTATGGTCACGGGACCTAGGTTTGAGAATATGATGATAATTTAAAATTACCTAGTCTTGGGCTTAAAAATATTCCGTTAAAGGGAGAACACCCAAAATACCCCCCAAACAGGCACATAGGTGCCAGGAACACGTCGGACGGGACCGATGTAAATCGTAGGAACTCTTCGCGTGGACACGAGGCCCATAATTTGAGAATATGATGATAATTTGAAAATATCTAGACTTGGGCTTAAAAACATATCGTTAGATGGAAAAAACGTAAAACACCCCACAAACGGCCCCAAGAGAGTTACGAACACCTTGCACGAGACCAAAGTAACTCGCTGGGACAGGCGAATGTACCTCCCTAAAACTGACCTCATGGTCACGGGTACCCGATTTGAGAATATGACAATAACTTAAAAATATCTAGACCTGGGATTAACACCATGCCGTTAGAGGGCAAAAAAACAAAACACCCCCAAATGGCCTCGTGGGAGGCGAGAGAGTAAAGATCATTAAAAAAATATAGACTTGGGCTTAAAAAAGTTTTGTAAGAGGGTGAAAACCCAAAATACTGCCTAAAAGGACCCATAAGATGGGTAGACGCCTCACACGAGACCAATGTAACTTGCAGGAACTGACAGCATGAACACGTAACCCCTAATTTGAGAATGTGATTATAATTTGAAAATATCTAGACTTGGGCTTAAAAACACGCCGATAGAGGGAAAAAAACCCGAAATACCCCCAAAGTGGCTCCGTTATAGTGGGTACACTCGCATGGGACCAATGTTACTCGCAAGAACTGACCACATGTTCCCCGAACCCCTGGGTTCAGAATATGATGATAATGGCAAATATCTAGATTTAGGCTTGAAAACCTGATGTTAGAGGGAAAAAACAAAAAACACTCCCCCAAACGGTCCATTGAGAGGCGTAAACACCTCGCACGGGACCAATGCATGTCTCAGGAAGACCTCTAGCTTTACAATATGTTGATAATTTAAAAATATCAAGATATAGGGTTAACACATGTCATTAGAGGGCAAAATCCCAAAACACCCACCAAATTACCCCGTGAGAGGCGAGAACACCTCACACGGGACTAATGTAACTCATAGGAACTAATCAACTGGTCACGGGACCCTGAGTTTGAAAATACGATGATAAAAATAAAATATCTAGTCTTGGGAATTAAACATGCAGTTAGAGGGAAAAAACCTAAACCACCCCACAAATAGCCTCATGAGAAGCATAAGCACCTCGCATAGGAAGTAACTCTCGGGAGTTGACTGCATGGTCAGGAGACTACTGACTTGATAATACGATTATAGTTTGAAAATAACAAGACATGATCTTAAAAACATGCTATTAGAGGTAAAAAAAAAACACAAAAAACCTTTGAAACATCTAAGTGAGAGTTGAGAACACATCGCACTGAACTAGCTTAACACACAGGAATAGACCCTAAGGTCAAGGTTGAGAATATGATGATAATTTGAAAATATTTATACTTAAGCATAAAAACATGACATTATAGGGACAAAACCCAAAACACCACCCAACGGCCCTTTGTGAGGATAAAAAACCTCGCACATGACCAATGTAACTAACAGGTACTAAATGCATTGTCATGGGACAACTGATTTACCAGTATGGAATTAATTTAAAATAGTTGGACTTTGGTGTTAAAAACATGCTGTTAGAGGGAAGAAACCCAAAACACCTCCCAAACGGCCCCGCGAGAGGCATGAACAATTCGCGCGAGAGCAATGTAACTCGTACGAGATGACCGCATGGTCACGGGGCCCCAATTTTATAATAATTAGAAAATATATAAACTTGGAATTGAAAATGTCCCATTAAAGAAAGAAAACCCCCAAACACCCCCCAAACGGCCACGCGAGCGGTGCGAACACCTTCCACAAGTCCAATGTAACTTGCAAGAACTGAACGCATTGTCAAGGGACTACAAGTTTGAGAATACATGATAATTTTAAAATATCTTGAGTTTGGTTTAAAAACGTTCCGTTAGAGGTCGAAAATACCAAAAAACCCTGAAACGGCTAAGTGAGAGGAGAGAACACCTCACACGGGACCAATGTAACTTGTAGGAACTGATCGCATTATCATAGGATCTTTGGATTGAGAATATTATGGAAACTTGAAAATAACTAGAGTTAGGGTTAAAAACTTGATGTTAGAGAGATAAAACCCTACTTGACCTCCAAAAGGACCTTTGAGATGAGCAAACACCTCGCATAGGACCAATGTAACTCGCAAAAACTGACCTCGTGGTCACAATACCCCGGGTTTAAGAATATGATGATAATTTAAAATATCTAGACTTATTCTTAAAAGCTTTCCGTTAGTGTATAAAAGCCCAAAATACCACAAAATGACCCCATGAGAGGCAGGAATAACTCACACGAGACCAATGTAACTCCTAGGAACTGACCGCGTGGTCATGGGACCTTTTTTGGGAATATGATAATAATTTGAAAATATATTGACTTGCGGTTAAAAACGTGCCGTTAGAAGACAAAAACCCAACACATACCCCAAACGGCCAAGAGACAGGCATGAAGACCTTGCATGAGACCAATGTATCTCGCTGGAATTGATCGCATGGTCAAGGAACCTTGGTTTTAGAATTTGAAAGCATCTAGACATGGGATTAAAAATGTGTTGTTATAGGGTGAAAAGACAAAACACTACCAAATGGCTCTATGAGAGGCGCGAACACTTCGTGTGGGACCAATGTAACTCGCATGAACTAATCTCGTGCTCACAGGACCCCGATTTGAGAACACAAAAATAATTATAAAATATCTAGACTTGGGCTTAAAAACATTCCGTTAGAGGGATAAAACCCAAAACAACCCTAAAACACCCTTGTGAGAGGCACGGTAACCTTGCTTGGGACCACTGTAACTCACAGAAACTGACCTCGTGATCAACGAAGCTCGATTTCAGAATATGAAGATAATTTGTAAATAACTAAACATGGGCTTAAAAACATGTTGTTAGAGGGCAGAAACTCAAAAGAATGTAACTCGTTGGAACTCAAAACAAACAACCCCAAGAAGTTGCGAACACCTCGCACGACACCAATGTAACTCGTAGTAACTCATCGCCTGGTCACGGGAACCCCCGGAGTGAGAAAATGATGATAAGTTGAAATATCTAGAGTTGGGCATAAAAACGTGTTGTTAGGGGGTGAAAACCAAAAACACTTTCCAAATGGCCTTGTGAGAGGTGTGAATACCTCCTAGGGGACAAATATACCTCATAAGATATGACCTCGTGATCTGGGAACCCCAGTATAAAAATAAGATGACAATTTTAAAACATCTAAACTTGTTCTTAGAAACTTACCGTTAGAGGACAAAAACCTAAAACACTGCCTAACTAGACCTGTGAGAGGCAGGAGCACCTCGCATGGGACCAATCTAACTCGTAGGAACTGACTGCGTGTCGAAGATACCCTCAGTTTCAAAACATGATCAAAAATTGAAAACTTCTTTTCTGGGGCTTAAAAATGTGTCGTTAGAGGGAGAAAACCCCAAACAACCCCGAAATGGCCTAGCGAGAGTCACAAAAACCTCGCACATGACCAATATAACTCTCATGAACTGATCGGGTGCTCAGGGGACTACCGTTTTGAGAATATGATTGTAATAACAAAAATATTAAGACTTGGTCTTAAAAACATAATGTTAGATGATAAAAAAACCCCAAAAAAGAAACGGCTAAGTGAGAGGCGAGAACACCTCACACGAGACCAATGTAACTCGCAGGAATTGACAACATGGTCATGGGATAGCCGAGTTGAGAATATTTTGAGAATTTTAAAAATATCTAGACTTAGTCCTTAAAAAATGATGTTAGATGAACAAAACCCTAAACATCTCCCAAAACGACACCTTTAGAGGTGCAAACACCTCACACAATACCAATGTAACTCGGAGGAACTAACCTCGTGGTCATGTGACCCTTGATTTGAGAATATGACGATAATTTCAAAATATATATACGGGGATTTGAAAATGTACGGCTGGCAGGAGAAAACCTAGAACATCCCCAAATGATGATAAGAGAACCGATAACAACTCGCACAAGACCAAGGTAACTCGTACGAATTGACCACATGGTCACGGGATAGACGGGTAGAGAATATTTTTATAATTTTAAAATATCTAAACTTAGGCTTAAAAACATGACGCTAGAGGAGATAGCCTCGTGGCCATAGGAACTGCAATTTGAGAATATGATAAAAATTATAAAATGTATAGATAGCCTAAAAAAGCGTCGTTGGCGAGCAAAAACCCGAGCACCCTGAGACCAATGTTACTCGTAAGAACTGACCTTGTGCTCACTGGATCCCGCTTCTAGAATATGATGATAATTTGTAAATATCTAGATTTGGGGTTAAAAACGTCCTATTTGAGGGCGAAAACTAAAAACAATGTAACTCATCAGAACTCACCCCAAAGAACCCCATTAAGGTGAGAACACCTCGCATGGGACAAATGTGACTCGTTGGAACTCAGTACCTAGTCACAGGAAGTCCCAATGTTAGAAAATTACTATAGGTTTAAGTTTCTAGACTTCGAATTAAAAATATGTCGTTAGAGGGTGAAAATCGAAAACACATCTAAAATGGCTCGTGAGAGGCGTGAAGACCTCCCACGGGACAAATATACCTCTGAGGATCTGACCTCGTGGTCACAGGACCCCGATATAAGAATAAGATGATAATTTCAAAGTATCCAAACTTGTGCTTAAAAATATGCCATTAGAGGGACAAAACCTAAAACACTGCCAAACCCGTCCTTTGAGAGGCGGGAGCACCTCGTACAAGATTAAGATAAATTGCAGGAGCTGACTGCGTGGCCACGAGTCCCTCAATTTCAAAACATGACGATAATTTTAAAATATCCAGTCTTGGGCTTAAAAACGTGCCGTTAGAGGGAGAAAACCCAAAACACCCCCCAAATGGCCTCGTGAGAGTCACAAACACCTCGCACTGGACCAATAAAACTCTCAGGAACTGATCGGTTGTTCAGGGGACTAACCAATTGAGAATATGATGATAATATCAAAATACATACACTTAATCTTAAAAATTTATTCTTAGACGTTGGAAACTTTAAAAAAATGGCTATGTAAGAGGTGATAACACTCACACGAGACCAAAGTGACTTGAATGAATTGACCACTTGGTCACGTAATAGCCGGGTTGGGAATATTTTGATAATTTTAAACAATCTAGAATTAGGATTAAAAACATGATGTTAGAGGGACAAAAGCCTTAACACTACACAAACGGCCCCTTTAGAGGTGCAAACACCTCGCACAATACCAATGTAACTCCAAGGAACTAACCCCTGGTCATGGACTCCCAATTTTGAGAATATAACGATAATTTAAAAATATATAAACTAGGGCTTGAAATCATTCCGTTGGAGGGGGAAAACCCAAAACACACCTAAATGGCCACAAGAGAGGTGCGAACAACTTCATGGGACCAATGTTACTCGCCAAAATTGACCGTGTGGTCACACACGCACGATTAAAGTATCAGAAGATAATTTAAAATTATCCGGACATGGGCCTAAAAATGCGTTGTTTGAGGGAGAAAACCCAAACACCCAGCACATGGCCTTGTGAGAGTTGCGAACACCTCACAAGGGACAATTATAACTCACAGGAACATACCTCGTGGTCACGGGACCTTGGTTTGAGAATACAATGATAATTTGAAAATATCTAGACTTGGGCTTGAAAACATGTCGTTGGGGGTGAAAACCGAAAACACCCCCAAACGGCCACAAGAGAGGCGTGAACACCTTGCACTTGACAAATGTCACTCGCAAGAACTGAACTCGTGGTCACATAGCTTCAGTTTAATTATATGATGATAATTTGAAAATATCTAGAACTGGGCTTAAAAACATGCCGTTAGATGGAGAACACCCAAAACATACCCCAAATGGCCACATGGGAGGTGGGAATATGTCACACGAGACAAATGTAACTCGCAGTAACTGTTCATGTGGACACGAGACAGACGGTTTGAGAATATGATGATAATTTGAAAATATCAAGACTTGGGTTTAAAAAAGTTTCATTAGAGGGAGAAAAATCAAAACACCCCAAAAATGTCCCAATGAGATGCGTGAACACCTCACACAGGACCAATGTAACTCTCAGGAACTGATCACCTAGTCATGGTAATTCCATTTTTGAGAGTACGACAACAATTTGAAATATCTATAAATGTGCTTAAAAATGTGCCATTAGATAGTGAAAACCCAAAATAGCTCCCAAACGACCACGTGAGGTGCGCAATCACCTCGCATGGGACGAATGTGCCATGATAAAACTGACCTCAAGGTCATGGGACCCCGGTTTGAGAATATGAAGATAATTTGAACATATCTAGACTTAGGCCTATTAACATGTCGTTGGAGGGGAAAAATAAAAACACCCACCAAATAGCCTTATGGAAGGTAGGAACACATCGCACAGGACCAATGTAACTCACAGGATGTGTCCAGTTGGTCATAGGACTCCCGATATGAGAAGATGATGATAATTTAAAAATATCTATACTTCGACTTTGAAACATTCCCTTCGATAGAAAAACTAAAAAGTACCTCCCAAATGACCCCATGAGAGGCTTGAGCACTTGACATGGGACAAATGTTACTCGTAGTAACTAACTGCGTGGTCATGGGACTCAAGTTTTTAGAATATGATAATAATTTGAAAATATCTAGGTTTGGGCTAAAAAAGGCCATTAGTCGGTGAAAAAAAAACTCCCAACCGATCGCGTCGGAGACGGGAACACCTCACACGTGACAAACGTAACTTGTTGGAACTGACCGCATGGTCATAGGATATTACGACCCCAACCAAAAAATAGTAGGGAACGAGTGTCTTAACATGCCACGAAGGCATCCAATATTCTGGCCTTTAAATTTTTCTTTTAAAATATATGTAGCGGAAGTATAATCACCTGGTTATGAATCGTAAAATACTAAAAGTGAAGAAATTACATCATCAGAGCTTTCTAAAGGGAACATCATTTGTATAAGAATATCAACGAGTTACAACTTGACACAAAGAGCTAAACATGCTCTATCTAATTAAACAAACTTCTACTTAAGGTAACAAAAAGAGCTTTAAAAGCTAAATCTTCAACATAGTCTTTTTTCGTTCCATCCATGATCTTAAGTATTTCCTGAAAAATAGTTATTTATACAACGTCATCTAAAAGACGACTGAGATTCAATCTCTAGACATTCTAGGGGTTTTCAGAAAATTGATACCTATTCAATTTAGAACATATGGTATATACATAGAGATAGGAATTTCAAGTAATACATATAAAGTAAATGACAATATATATGTTCAGAATAAACATTTCAGAACAGAGAAGATAATACAATTGAGCATATGTCAATTATTTAGTTTTAGTGGCCATGTACGCTCTAATACCTAGACAAATAGTGTTACCAAATGTTTCCACCAAGTAACTTCACATACAAATAATCATGATTTCTGGAACAACGCCTTGTTTAGGGCACACCAGCGATAAACCAACTGGGAAGGTACCACCCGGTAGTCAAGGCCAATATAGTAAGAGAGTTTCCATAGGTCGAATCAATAATTTCAGAATTCAAATCTGATGTTTATATGGAGAGATATTACAATATAACAAACGATGGAATCATCGGTATCAGATGCATTTTGAGAATAAAAGCATTTCACAAAATATACATAGTTTGTATAATATATTATAATCAAAATGCGCAAAAAATTGCATAGAGTACTCACCTAAAATAGAGGTCAAAATTATAGATAATGAGTCTTCGATCGCACGTTAATCTAACAAATACGATAAAGCTTTAAGTATACGTTCTAAATAAGGTCAAGACTGCATATTGTATTTTAATAATAACTTGTTTCAAAGGATTACTAAAAACCATTTTCTTAACTCTTAAAACTCATTGATAGAAATTAAAGGATTCAATTCATAGTTCTTCCTAATCAGTCGGTTCCTAGTAGAGATGCAGGGTCACAGGCGCACTGCTTAAATACCATCTCCTCTAGACATAACATTTTTGGATTCATTCCCTGTAGAGATGGAGGGTCACAGGGGTACCACTTAAATACCATCTCATCTTAACAGAATTTTACCAGGCCTGACTTTGGAATTAATTAAATGGGATGCGATAATAACGAGCAATAACTTTTAAAAAATGATTTTTTATAAGCGTATATATAATTTTAAACAAGTTTAAATAAAAATAAAATCAACTTGGTGTGACACCCCACCTAATTAAATACCGGGCGATCATTCCTTTATTAAATTAAATCAAGGTGAACAGTTGGTCCATTCTTAGCATCACTGTAGAAAAATAAATTTTTCCAATTTAACACCCTAATTAATTAAGCTAGGTGTCAAAACCATTTTCATACATACTTTCCAAATTTTATTTAAAGAAAAAAAATCATTTATTTTGTTAACAACATTCAACAAGTAAGAAGCACACCACATTAAATTCCGCAACATAATCCAATTAATTTAATACATTCATCAATCGAATGTCAACATACGAAATCTAAAGTCACACATCCAAACTGAATAAATCCCATAGTAACAATGCTGGAAATAACTGAAATACAAAAGTCCAATAACAACGGAATAATGGAAAGAGCTACACATGACCAACTAGATGAAAGTACTAAGAGTGGATCCGAATGAACGAAGTCGTCTAATCAAGAGAACTGCAACTCCCACCTAAGCTGCAGCGCGTTCCTTCGAAGAGATCCTAAGCAGGACGCCCCTGTGGCTGGGCACTTGTAATACATATATATATATATATATATATATATATATATATATATATATATATAAGAGGGAGAGAAAAAGAAACGGGTCAGAGCCCGATAGTGTGTATGATTTTAAAAATTTGTTTAGCAAGAATTCAAATTGATACAGGCCAATGCAACATCATATTAGTTCGACACTCTCTCGAGAAAGTCTCACCTCTCTTCAAATGTGCACGCCTATCGTACTAACCTTACCAACGGATTATCTCGTCATATAACACCCTATCTCTCCTCAATTATTTAACTTATCTTAAGTTATTCAAAAGATTTAAAACTGAACAACATAATTATTTAAAATGTAAGATTTCAATTTGTAACCAAAGTTCTCATTTTAACTTTATCAATAAAGTTTCCAGTGTCATATTATACGTTCTCAACGCAAGTATTAAAATTTGACTCATCAACCATGTCCTACATAACAAATCACAATAGGCAGTTCCAGATTTTAGAATTTCATATATAAATATTAACTACTCGTATAATATATATATATATCATAACAACACCTCAAATAAAACTATGGTGCGGCCATACTCTACTATCCAAGCCCCATATCACTCGTATTAAGGGGAATACAAATTCGGAATCACTCTCGAATTGTATTAACACATACTCAAACAATATTGAGACGAAGTATAGATTCCATGTCTCTAAGAGAATGGCATAAATCTGCATCTCTTAGGACCGTCTAAACTATCACTACGATAGCCTGTACCAAGGATATATATTAACAAACAAAATGAGGCGAAGCATAGATTCCAACTCTCTAAGACGAAAGCACATACCCGCATCTCTAAGGACCGTCTGAACTATCATTCCGATAGCCTGTACCAAGGATATCTATCTTCTAGGGTACAAGTCAATATCCCCCATAAAGGTCCCATCGAGATAAGACTGTACCAGTGCGATAACCTCAGGGATAGCAAGTAGCGTGGGCATGTTTTTCACATGTATATAATATATGCATACACAATCTTATAAATATACCACTTTGATAATTATAATATAGGTTCCTCTCATCACCCATAATTACATCATTTAATCTTACTTTTCACATTAAGTATTCCTTATAAGGGTTCATCGCTAACCTTAACTCGAAGGGTTTCTCCAAACCATTACGTGACACTTGTGGACCCTATCCTCCCAAGTATAAAATTCAGTAGGTGTCATTATTATGGTCCAACATAACTCTCTTACGTGCCTCACCCTTTAATACATAAATTTACCAACCCTAAAGTAAATACCCCATAAATACCATTCTCGTCGAATATTAAAGATCCCAACATTTATTCATATGCCCTAGTGGTCCTCAATGTCTCCCAAATCATTTTATTTAGAATGCCTAAGAATTATATCACGACAATTTGAATTAAACTCATTTAAAAAGGGAAATAGAAGTCATCTAGGAGGGGTCGATCGATCGAGTTTTGGGGCTCGATCAATCAAACTTTCGATCGATCGAAGCTTTAGGCTCGATCGATTGATCAAGCAGGTCTGCGAAAGCTGAAATTCTGCAGTTACGGGTTTCATCTCCAAACACCAACAATTTCCATATTTTCTAATCCCAATCGTCCCATAATTGATGCTACTAACCTTATATCATCATATAAGGTATTTTCAACGTAAATCATGTGAATTTCTGTGATTTAATCATGAATTAAAAGCCCCAATTTCATACAAAATCTCAAGAACCCTAAAATTCTCTTAAACATGGTTCTAACAATTATTTCTAGAATTCCCTTCTTACACACATCATAATTTCGTGGTTTAAATTCCTCTACATGGCAAGGGTTTTCAGAATTATCAATTAGACCAATACTACATGGATTTTCCTATCATAAATCGGGTTTTCTTCCATTAAAACTCATCTTAATTACTCCTAAACTAATATGAAAGATGCATCAACGAAATAAGCAAGATTAACACTTGCCTGGGATTTTCAGAGCTATGGTTTGGTGCCGAATTCGGTATGGTTGCATTCCCCGTCTCGCGATCTACGCGTTGGTAGTGGCGGCGGTGCAAACCATTGAGTTTTGGGCCTTGAATTTGCCTTGAGAGCTCTCTCCTTCCTCTCCTATGGCCATCACTTTTGTTTAGAGTTTCTAACCCTAGAAGGTAACTTAGGTATCTGATATAACTCCTCTAATTTTCATGGGTTTAATTACCCAAAAATGTAAAATGACCAAAATACCTTCCCAGATTACTAATTAGGCCTAAAAACGCCCCGAGACCCAAACTAAACCCCCGGGTACACTTTTCTGACTATATCGACCATTCCGAACACGTTGGCGCACTCAAAACGACCATAAAAACAACTTATAAAATATTCACTTTTATTAATCCACATTTAGTCCTGATATGACACAGGCGCGTCCTAACTTAATATTCCATAATTGTCATTTTATTCACACGTGACAATATGATAAAAAATAAATCTCATATATTACTATACTCATCCAGTAATATTCAACAAATAACAAATTTCCAGTAATTACTAACTCTCGTCACGCTAGTAAATATTTAAAACAACATTCCGGATTAAAATTAAATTGATTTACCTCAATTAAATTTAATAAATCCTTAAATTTAAAAGCCATGAAAATACGGGGTATTACATACTTCCCCCCTAATAACGTAATTTCGTCCCGAAATTCGGAAAATAAGGCCTACCAGGTATCACAATTTTGGATATCCTTGTCAGTACGCAAATTAACTACATATTACGGCACTCAAACATTATAGCCTTATCCTCACAACAACATTGTTTTATATTCTCATTTGGGGACAATTCACATTGTGCTCCCAACCGACAACATTCGCATAGGTCACGCCTATACGTTATAAATTCCATTATCTCACTATCATTAGGAGGCCGCACCTCACTACATGACAACTCCTCGGATTTATTCATATACAAAATTTCCATTCTGAGAAGATCATACAAACATTTGACCACTCTTACTGCCTACAACAATCCTGGAATTCCACCATAGTTATCGATTATTTTCTCGACTCATCCAAAAATTCTAATTATCTACTCTCCTCTAAACATACAGAAGGAGAATAGTCGAGGTTCTTCCATAAAAAAACATTAATAAGTACCTTGTACGCGACACTCAGGTATGAGTACTTCTATAGATCATTCTTTAAATCATCTTACCAAGATTCCAAAATCTCCTTCACGTGGCTACACTAATCTTTAATCACCATGCTCTTATTCCCTGGCTAAGGGTGATACATCCTACTCGAAACGAAATCTTATCTCCGTTGGTTCCTGAAATCCCATATCAAAGGTGGGATTCACCAATCTCATCCTGATTCAAAAATTTATACTGTGCGGGACCATGCACTGGCGCGATCCATCCTTTCAAAGGAAGTCTGGGGCATACTAGTTTCTATTGTAAGCCAGTCCAAAGGAATAGCAATCACTTCATTCTCGATGACTTAATTCACATGTTCGAGATAAACCCTTGACCTTGTTTTGAGGATGGAAACCCATCCAAGAACTTTTCCGACTTTACCAACCTCTTCAAATTTCAGGAATGTTCGATAAATACAAAATTCTTTGGTTGATTCTCCTCTTTCAACCACACCTTACATATGGGAAGTGCATGTAGAGACTACTCACTAAGTCTCGCTAAACATCGATTCTTCCCTTTATATGTCTCACATTAAGTGACACGTAATACTCCCCTTCCTTCCTTGGAGTACGCCGAAAGTTCCAACCCATGCTCTTCTCTCCACGAAGCGCACTTCTGGATCTCTTATACTATACTAACATCATTACTCTTTGTATGCGCAAGTTGCTCTCACACTTGACTAATAAGAACTCCGCTCTGGGTGTTCTTCATAACAATTAAATTCTACTCTATTCAAGGAATACCAATTCTTGAATGGCTTCCCACATCCTTCCAATCATGTTAGGGCGTGCTATTCTAACTGCACACTTATGTATGGATTATCGCCCCTCATGTGACATTTAATCCACTCTATCACTTCCACTTCGTTATACTAGTACCACAAACATATATTTCACACATCTATTTCCACGTCCCTTCGACTCGGACTATTTTAACTGTAGTTAACCAAGATGTCCACATTTTTGCAAAACTCCGACCGCCCTGGGAGAGCGAACGACTTGCTACTCATGTGTAGGACTAACTAAATTCAACGTAATAGAAGGAATAGGGCATTCAAATTCCATGACAATAAAAGAGGAATAATAATTCTCAACCTTCCTCAGATAAGTACAACAATTTTCCCAAATAGGCACAACCACCAAAAGAAATCACTAACGCTCTATTCATCAAAAGAATTACAGGATATCTCTTTTGCATAATAAAGTTCTTTCCAGATAATCCAAGCTAAAAATCATTCCAACTGCTATTCTACTTGTTTTCTGAACGCGGTTACGACATTTGGGTACTCTCAACCACCCTAGAAATAAAAATTCTTAAATTCTCCTTATCATCGTTCCACCCCTCAACTCGTGGGGATAACTTTCATTGCACTTCTACCACAAAAATCCGGCTCCAATGACGTTAAAACAAAATTCGATTTCTAACTTACATACATAATTACTTGATCCTATTTCGACCAGGGTACCGAACTCGTGGAATAGTGACAAAACGTCTCCCTATTTCCAACCTTACGCTAATTTTCATGCGTGGGATATCTCGCAAAGAAAAATCCAAACAAGGAACCCCCCAATACACTACTACCTAACTTTGTCGGTCATCGAAATCTGTTAGGTCCTTCGTCCATAATATATACCCATTCATTCCGTCCCTTGAAAGAAAAGTTACAATTTCTCCTGTAATTATGCTTAACAAAGAACGTTTCACCAATTTCACTATCGTATTGGTTGATGGTAATTTCATTCTATAAACCTCGGATACATACGATCGGAATTTTTGAAATTCCCTTCCCTAATAATAGGGGTATAACTATTAACTCCCACATCTCTAAAGGATAAATATAACATTGCACTCTTCTTATCACTAAGTCTGGAGTGCTAACAAAATACCGTGTCAAGTCTTTTCGCCCAACGTTAAATTTTGATTCATACCAAATCACATTGGAAAAGTCTATACATACATTGGCATCGAATATCTCGAGCCCACTATCTCCCCCAAAGTCTCTAGGATAGATAAGATAAGTGCGAGTCCAACCTTCTCACAGGTAAAGCGTTGGTAAAACAAAACGTAAAACATGTTGCTCTAATGCAACCACTCCGATAGCCTTGCAATAAATACCCACTATCGTACTAACCATTTCTATAACATTTTAATAAAGATAATATCATACTCGTGTATCACATCACTACAACGAGTAACCTCAATAAAGTACATAACACTGTTAATGTACACATTTATCCTCCCCGGATAGCACTAAAGAAAAATCCCGCTACACTAGGGTAAAATATTCACATAATATTAATGTTTATAATTATAAGCATTAAACTCATCTCACATGCTAACCTAGCAATGAACAAAATATGGTGAGTCGCTCGTGTCACATACACACGCCGTATCCTCTAAGGATACAACTTATACTTCCATCCTGGCAATCGTCTTGACTGCACAAATGGTTTTCGGACTTAACACGTCTGCCCAAACCAAAACAAAATTATTTTAATCGTTGCCTTTTAATAGGCACCGTATTCTTGTCCTTTTTCCCATTTTGGAACATATTATCGTGAGCGATCTCACTCCGCAAAAAATACCTCAACACATAATCCACTTACCACCTGTCCTACTAACCAGGTTAGGATTGTCCTTCTCTCGGAGTTTAGTAGACTCGATTCCTGTTAGCCATTCCGATTGTTCCGTTAGCTTTTTAGGCCATAAAGATCATGTTACTTTCTATAATAATACTTACTGAACTTACCATCACTTGGTAAGAATTTAACAATCTGAAGCATTTAAATTGTTTTCCTGATGTGTATCCACATCCTTTTGTTGTGCTATACCACCTCTGTTGTATTCAGTCTTATTCTCGACTAAATTCTTCGATTCCTTTAACTTCCCCCACAAGAAGCGTTATCATCTATATTGACAAAATATGACATTTTCAACCTCTGAATCTTTCGTCCATCAGAATTACCTATTTGAGTGTTATCAACTATTACTACGTGTCGATTTCCCACTCAGAGTTGTTTCCCCCACTTGTATATACATCTTCCGATACAAAATTCGCTAACGGTTAAAATTCATATTCACGAATGGACCCCTGACATGCCTTCTCTCGATATGTTCAGAACCACATTTGCTTCTAATCCTGAACAGTTAAGGGAGGAAAATACGGTCAACACTGTACCTAAGGTTCTCCTATAGGCATAGCATTCCATTTCTAAAATTGGTGGTTGACTCCAACCATTATAACTTCGTCCCGAAAGCCAAGAAAATTTTTCTCTAAATTTTCACTTTCAGTTTGTCACACTCCGTCCTATATTTACGCCTTTGGATACTTTACCTCCTCTGGTAAACACATACAATTTTCGCGTTTCTAAAATTTCTCACGGACAGTCTCTACACGTTTTTGTAATACGTTGGGTAAGTTTACCCTCACACCTCATTTGACTATAACAGCATTTGAAAATCATTGCAGCACCTTAGTCGCCTTTCTAGTCGTGGCTTCTCATGCCATAATGGAGGTGACCTCGACTACGGTCATCATCCTCGGATATATTTTATAATCTCAACTGAGCCCTGTCTCCTCATGTCCGCTTAACGGTCCTCTTCTGACATCCGTCATCGCTCGGTACACGAACACATCCAAACAAAATTTTAATTCACTAATGTATACACATTATAGCAGGAGAATGAAATCTCGTCAAAGGAATCGACAATCCTAAACATAGGGCTCTATAACAAACAAAGCAACGCTGAAAGCATAATAAGCCGTATAGATCCTAAGGACACTTGAACCGGATGCTCTGATACCACCCGTGACACCCCGCCTAATTAAATACTAGGCGATCACTCCTTTATTAAGTTAACTCAAGGTGAACAGTTGGTCCATTCTTAGCATCACTGTCGAAAAATAAAATTTTCCAATTTAACACCCTAATTAATTAAGCTAAGTGTCAAAACCATTTTCATATATACTTTCCAAATTTTATTTGAAGAAAAAAAATCATTTATTTTATTAACAACATTCAATAAGTAAGAATCACACCACATTAAATTCCGCAACATAATCCAATCAATTTAATACATTCGTCGATCGAATGTCAACATACGAAATCTAAAGTCACACATCCAAACTGAATAAATCCCATAGTAACAATGCTGGAAATAACTGAAATACAAAAGTCCAATAACAATGGAATAATGGAAAGAGCTACACATGCCCAACTAGATGAAAGTACTAACAGTGGATCCGAATGAACGAAGTAGTCTAATCAAGAGACCTGCAACTCCCACCTAAGCTGCAGCGCGTTCCTTCCAAGAGATCCTAAGCACGATGCCCCTGTGGCTGGGCACCTGTAATACATACATATATATATACAAGAGAGATAGAAAAAGAAATGGGCCAGAGCCTGATAGTGTGTATGATTTAAAAAATTCGTTTAGCAAGTATTTAAATTGATACAGGCCAATAAAACATCATATTAGTTCGACACTCTCTCGAGAAAGTCTCACCCCTCTTATAATGTGAACGCCTATCGTACTAACCTTCCCAATGGATTATCTCGTCATATAACACCCTATCTCTACTCAATGATTTAACTTATCTTAAGTTATTAGAAAGATTTAAAACTGAACAACATAATTATTTAAAACGTAAGATTTCAATTTGTAACCAAAGTTCTCATTTTACTTTATCAATAAACTTTCCAGTGTCATATTATACTTTCTCACCGCAAGTATTACAATTTGAGTCATCAACCATGTCCTACATAACAAATCACAGTAGGAAGTTACAGATTTCAAAATTTCATATATATATATATATTAACTACTCGTATAATATATATATCATAACAGCACCCCAAATAAAACTATGGTGCGGGCATACTCTACTATCCAAACCCCATATCACTCGTATTAAGGGGAATACAAATTCGGAATCACTCTCGAATTGTATTAACACATACTCAAACAATATTGAGACGAAGTATAGATTCCAAGTCTCTAAGAGAATGGCATAAGTTTGTGTCTCTTAGTACCGTCTGAACTATAACTGCGATAGCCTGTACCAAGGATATCCATTCACAAACAAAATAAGGCGAAGCATAGATTCAAATTCTCTAAGAGGAAAGCACATACCCGCATCTCTTAGGATCGTCTGAACTATCATTCCGATAGTCTGTACCAAGGATATCTATCTTCTAGTGTACAAGTCAATATCCCCCATAAAGGTCCCATCGAGATAAGACAATCCCAACGCGGTAACCTCAGGGATAGCAAGTAGCGTTGGCATATTTTTCACATGTATATAATATATGCATACACAATAATATAAATATACCACTTTGATCATTATAATATAGGTTCCTCTCATCAACCATAATTACAACATTTATTCTTACTTTTCACATTAAGTATTCCTTATAAGGGTTCGTCGCTAACCTTAACTCGAAGGGTTTCTCCAACCCATTACGTGACACTTGTGGACCCTATCCTCCGAAGTATAAAATTCAGTAGGTGTCATTAATATGTTCCAATGTAACTCTCTTACGTGCCTCACCCTTTAATGCATAAATTTACCAACCCTAAAGTAAATACCCCATAAATACCATTCTCGTCGAATATTAAAGATCCCAACATTTATTCATATACCCTACTGGTCCTCAATGTCTCCCAAATCATTTTATTAAGAATGCCCAAGAATTATATCACGACAATTAGAATTTAACTCATTTAAAAAAGGAAATAGAAGTCTTCCAGGAGGGGTCGATCGATCGAGGTTTGGGGCTCGATCGATTGAACCTTCGTTCGATCGAAGCTCTGGGCTCGATCGATCGATCAAGCAGGTCTGCGAAAGCTGAAATTCTGCACTTACCGGTTTCATCTCTAAACACCAACAATTTCAATTTTTTCTAATCCCAATCGTCCCATAATTGATGCTACTAACCTTATATCATCATATTAAGTATTTTCAACGTAAAGCATGTGAATTTCTATGATTTAATCATGAATTAACAGCCCTAATTTCATACAAAATCTCAAGAACCCTAAAATTCTCTTAAACATGGTTCTAACAATTATTTCCAGAATTCCCTTCTTATACACATCATAATTTCGTGGTTTAAATTCCTCTACATGGCAAGGGTTTCTAGAATTATCAATTAGACCAATACTACATGGATTTTCCTATCATAAATCGGGTTTTCTTCCATTAAAACTCATCTTAATTACTCCTAAACTAATATGAGAGATGCATCAACAAAATAAGCAAGATAAACACTTTCCTGAGATTTTTAGAGGTCTGGTTTGGTGCCGAATTCGGTATGGTTGCGTTCCCCGTCTCGCGTTCTACGCGTTGGTGGTGGTGGCGGTGCAAACCGTTGAGTTTTGGGCCTTGAATTTCCCTTGAGAGCTCTCTCCTTCCTCTCCTATGTCCGTCACTTGTGTTTAGAGTTTCTAACCCTAGAATGTAACCTAGGTATTTGATATAACTCCTCTAATTTTCGTGGGTTTAATTACCCAAAAATGTAAAATGACCAAAATGCACTCCCGGGTTACAAATTAAGCCTAAAAACGCCCCGAGACCCAAACTAAACCCCCGGGTACACCTTTTTGACTATCTCGACCCTTCCGGACGTGTTAGCGCACTCAAAACGACCATACGAACAACTTATAAAATATTCACTTTTATTAATCCACATTTACTCCCGACACGACACAGGCGCATCCCGACTTAAATTTCCATAATTGTCATTTTATTCACACGTGACAATATTATAAAATATAATTCTCATATATTACTATACTCATCCAGTAATATTCAACAAATAACAAATTTCCAATAATTACTAACTCTCGTCACGCTAGTAAATATTTAAAACAACATTCCGGATTAAAATTAAATTAATTTACCTCAATTAAATTTAATAAATCCTTAAATTTAAAAGCCGTGAAAATACGGGGTATTACACTTGGATTTCTTCTAAACTTTAAGTTTTGATTAGTGAAGTCCTTAGTGTATTTTACCAGCATAACTACTAAGTAAAGCTATAAAAAATAAAATTAAAACTATAAAAATACATTATAACATTTAAATAAAATCATACCTACGAAATGAATTCTTTCTTCGAAATTATAAAAATCCTTCTTAAGATATTTCCCAAGATTTCTATCACTCTTTCTTACCATAATTATCAAGGAATTGGTGTGAGTTTCAAATGAATCCTAAGGCCCTATTTATAGGTTTCCAAAAGTATTATGGTGTTGACACGTTTCTAATGACTAGGCTTTTTGGAGTGGTGATTCAACACCGAGGTGTCATGATCCGGAGGTGTCCTGCAGTGTTAATATCACCAAATGATGACAAGTGTTTTAGCTTTCTCTCTAAAGACGACATATATAAGGTGGAAGTGACTAGCACGTGGTGGAAAGGTGATAAGGGTATAAGGGTCATTTTAATCATGAAGGGTATTTTGGTAACTTCACACTATGTATTTTTAATATTTCTTAGAGGTCCTTGAAAATACTTTATTTACAAAATGGCCCATTTTATATTTTTATTTTAGTCCTTAATGTTTCATAAAATTATATTTTGACCCAAAAACTAATTATTTACCTTAAGATTTGCCATAAGACTTCGATTTGATCCAATTTATAGTTGATTCTTCATAATTAAAAATGGGTTTTGTTATATTGATTACCAATAATACCACATATCTAATAATACAAAATTTATAAGAATAGACGTAACACAAGGGTGTAAAAACAAACTATATATATAAAAGTGGGGTCAGTACATCCTACCCTCCTTATAAAAAGTTTGGTCCCCAAACTTTACATACATTAATTTTCAAAAAGGTATGGATATCGCTCCTTTATTTAATCTTCCTTCTCCCATGTTGCTTCTTCAAAAGAATGATTCCGCCATAATACTTTGACTAGTGGAATAACCTTGGTTCGTAATATTTGATCTTTATGGTCCAAGATTTCCACTGGATGCTCAATGTACGACAAATCTTCTCTAACTTGAAGAGGGTCATGACTTAAGATATGTTTTCGATATGGGTTATCTTTCTTTATCATTGATACGTGAAACACATTATGTAAACTAGAGAGTTCTGGTGGTAAGGCTATTTTATACGCAACAACTCCTATCCTTTTAAGTATTTCCAAAGGTCCTATGTATCTTGGGCTTAACTTCCCTTTCTTCCCAAATCGTATTACTCCCTTTGCAAGAGATACTCTTAAGAACACATAATCTCCTCTTTGGAATTCTAATGTAACAACCCTCGCTTTTAGGAGACTCATTTTATATTAATTTACTCCATAGATGAATAATATAAAATGTTAAAACTGGAGTAAATATTAATTGAATGAGTTGTAAGTTAATATTTACTTGATCGTTGCAAATTTACTGTATGTGTAAGTAAATATCATCATGTTGCATGTTTCATAGTGTCATGCGTTTTAAATAACATTATGGTTTGAATGAAACCAAAAATTGAAATGGTTTATAAAATTGTCGGATGCCATTTTAGAGGGCGTAATCAGTCTCAAAATGTGCGAGACAGTCAAAATAAATGCCATATTATATTATTAGGTTTCGAGAACTTTTGACTAGTTTTAGCTTAAATGCATACTTGAGAGTCATTTTAATGTGGTAATAGCCATTTAAGTTGGGGATTTTAGACCTAATCCTCGATTTAGTCTTCTAAATCCCCAAAATTCCCTATTATATGTCATACACTTAAAGAGAGAAAGAGAGAGATGAAAAGAAAAGAGGAGAAATGAGAGAAATTGGAGATTGAAGCTTGGATTTGCATCTACCACAAAGAAATATGAAATACCAACTTCAAGGAAAGTTTTCTACTTGCTAATATATGTTTTGGGATGAATAATTTGTGTGATAGTTGTGTAGTTGCATTTATGGATCAAAAATAGTTTTTGTGGTAATCTAGCCCTAATCATGGTTTAGGTTGATGAAATTATGGGTATTAGTGGTTAATAATCATGTAGAATGATTTGGGGTAGTTTAATAATATTGAATATGTTCAAAAATGGAAGGTATTTGGGATTTGGGGTAAATTTAGGGTTTACAACCCGTAACCCACACTTAGCAAATTTGCAGGGCCGAATCGATTCGGTCTGTCCGAATCGATTCGCCCAAGAAGCAGCTTATAGGTCTGAGTGGGTCGAATCGATTCGGCCTGTCCGAATCGATTTGGCAATTATACAGAAAGTCAGATTTCCGGACTAAATCGATTCGGATGGTCCCAATCGATCCGCTTTTCTGACCGAATCGATTCGGCCACGCCGAATCGATTCGAAAATCCTGTACTTTTTAGTGATTTTTCTTAGTTAAATTCCAACCCTTTTTCTTTAAGGTTAGGACCTAGGAACCTTCTCATATGAAGTAAATGTAGTGTTGTACAGTCCTAGATGAGTGGGGCAATTACCCTAGGATAGAAATGATTTATATGGGGGATTTTCTGGGGATATGACAATTGACGTTAGGGCATTCTTTTCTTCTAGTGATTTTTATGAAAGTAGGAGTTATAGTATTATGTTTGGGAGACTTTAGAAGCTCAATTGAGCTATGTTAGTCTTAACTCATCCTTTAAGGCTGTAATGACGATAGAAGTAACGTATGGCTCCGGAAAAGGTGAAATATTTACAAAATGTAAACGCTTATGGTTTTGAATAAAATGAAACCTACATATGAAAAAGGGAATATGGTAATGAAATGAAAATGGTAATAATTATGGTAAATGCTAATTTACTCCATAATGAATTTGGTAAATGAAAATTTACTTAAACCCACCTCTCTAAATGCCATCATAACGGAAGTTCACGCGCGAGGTGAAGCCCCCTGGCTAGTGAATGCAAGGTGGACATAGTCCTAGGCCATATGAGCGATATGTTATATTTTCTGCGCTGGTGAGGAGATTTCGGGTGTGGTCTTTACTCCCCCACAGGCTTATGGCTGCTTCCCAACATTGTGATTGGTGCCCAGGCTACCTTGTTTGATATGCCCCTGGAAGATAATGGTTATTTAGGGGCGCGCCCAGTGAGGAAACTAGAAGGGGCGGTCTTAGAATCGTTATATGTATTTAAATATAACAATTCATGATCAAGTGGGTCTTGATGTGTATGACATGCCATAAAGAGCATGATGAAGTGCCACAAAGAGAACATGAAATGCCTCAATGAGCATTTGATGATGATTATATTCCTGATAAGGAATGGAATGCTAGAAAGAGCATAAAAATTGTATTATGAGTTCCTGATGAGGAACATAACAATGAAATGGAACATTATAAAATGATGAAGGTTTTTAATGAATGTTAATTGTATTTTTTTTATGTACAATTAAATTGGAATTTCATGATCATCTGATTTCCCTTAGTTTATGCTTTAAAATTTTGTAGGTAGGTTCTTATTTCTCTTAGACATGTTTTATTGTTCATAACTGCATAATTGTCATACTTTTTATTCATCTGGTAATCATATAGAACCGGGCTCTGACCCGTTCATATTTCTTGTTGCGCATGCGTCTTGTATCTGCTCAGGTGCTCCGCCGCAAGGACGCTTGATTTGACTTCCTTACTACGATGTCTTTGAGGAGTCGTGATACTTTGCGGATATTACGGGATATTTGGTATAGGCATTTTCATTCTTATATTCTAGTTATGATTGGGTCATTTAGTCGGGCGTGATTCCAAAGCTTTTGTAATTGTCTAATGTAATGTATTATGTAAAATATTGAACTTGTTTAATAGTATTGTACGAGTCTGTTGACCGACAGCAAATTTGGTCCCTTATTGTACATATTGATGTGTATGTAATATTATTTATTTGAGGTTTCCACTTTCTTTTTAAGTTGGGTTGTTTAAATTCTTTCCTTAACTTTGCAAATAAACATTTTTGGCGACCCGTTTTTCTGAATTATGGAGTGGTTATCCTGTATACTCTTTATTATGTTCTGATGCTGAGAATGATTCCATCCTTGATTCCTGTTAAATTGGAGTATAGGGCTGGCCACCCCGTATTTTGTTGAGTGGGTTATCACAGATGGTATCAGAGCATCAGGTTCTAGAGTCCTTATGGGTCTGTTTGAATGGTTTGTGCTTTCAACATTTCTTTTCATTTGACATAGAGCTTTAGAATTAAGATCGTTGATTTCTCTTGCGAGATTTCGTTCTTCTTCCATGAGGTAGAACCCATAGAATCCTTTGCACATTCATGTGAGATTCGTAAATCGATTGAAGAAGGGCGCCAGAGAAAGTTATTGTGGAGGGTTACGAGATGAGATTACTAGAAATTTTAAGTTATGGTCGGGGATGAGGACTGCTTTGAAAGGTAACTCCCTTTTTGTGGCATTTTCTTATCTTACTACTACGACTACTGATCACAGTGGATATAGCCTCTCCAAGCAACGCTAAATCGAAGTGGAGAAGAGCCCATGAAAAGGGCCACATGTGAGGTATGAGGGAGGAGATGTATCCTCATTCCTTAGAAGTGTAAGGTCCATGAGTTTTGACCTGGAGAGGGGTATAGATGTGCCCAAAGGAAAGGAATGGAGGAAAATCCTTCACCCGTAGGGGTAGTGTTGAAACGGTGGGAACGTAGTCACAATAATTCGTGGGTGGAGGATGTTTTGCCCATGGAGAAACTGGTGGACATATGCAACAACGAGTTTCTCTGGGATAACTGTACTGAGGAGAAAATGGATTCTCAAATGTTCACACGAGGTTCGGCCAGAGGCCGATAGTGAATAAAGAGTTATACGGTTAGGAAGGCCATAGAGATAAGAGAAAGAGCCCTTCAGTGGAATGGTAGGCTCTAGAATAAGTTTCATTAACACTTCTGAAGGATCAGTGTTTATGAAACCCCATTAGTGGATATCCGCCCGGGGAGGATTCATTGAACTAAAGAATAGGAGGCCGGTAGCGTGCTCTCTTTTGTTAAAGAAGAAAAAGGGACTGCGTGAGCAATTCTTTAATAGCCAGGGTCAGAACAATGGCTATGACGTGGAGTGTAGAACCACTCATTTTGGATTATGTTGACTAGAGGACAAAGGCAAGGATAAGGTGCCTAGTTGGGGATTTGACAGAGGTAACCTTGTTTTAGATCAGGCTCGAATACCGTGTCTGAGAACCATTAGTATTGACTCGGAGTGGTTGGCAAGAATGTTGGAGGGAATTCCACCTTTGTAGTGGGTGGTGCATCCCCCATGATAAGATAGAGTGGTATTGTGTTTACTCTAGATTCAGGTGTATAATGAGATTGTGGTAGTAACGACGCCCTTATAAATAGAGTAATTATATGACTTCCGTGGTAGGGAAGTTTTATGTTTTCCTTCACTCGTTATAAAGCGAGTGATGGCATATTTCCTTTTTAAGTATTATGTACGTTATGTACTACCTGTATGATGTGTACTATACAAGTAAAGATATCCTGGTTTGATTGGGGTGATAGCAAGCAAATAAATCATGAGGATATCCTAAATATAGTTTCAGGATGGAACTAGTTGTCCTATAATATCTCTCCTGGATACAGGTTGAGAATTTATAGGGGTGGTTGAGGTAAGTAGGAGGTTTTTATTACTTGTTGTGTTATCTTGCGTGTGTGTTTGATTGCTTGTTTCCATTGTATGTGATTGTTATGCCTTATCTCCACGACCAACAAAGTTGAGTAGTAATGTATAGGAGTGGTTCCTTGTTTGCATTCCACTTTTGCGGGACGCTCCACCAGTGAACCTCAACGACGTTGGGAGTGGAGAGATGATGTTCTTTCTCTTCTTTTATTTTATTTCATTTTATTTTGTTAATTGAGAGTTGGGTTAAAAGGTTTAGCCGATAATCACATAGAAGAGTGATTAAGGGCTATTAAAGTGCGAGATGAAAGCACTCTATATAGTTATATCCTCTGATCGATGTGAGGAAGACTGAGACATGAAGTCGAATTGAGACTTCGGGTTATGCCTTGATAAGAAGGCTATTTAGAAAGATATAAATATATATATGGGATAAATGTGTGAAAAAAAAACTTTACAAAAAGTAAATGTTTGATTTGTTAAAATCCTCAATTATTTGAATGATAATAAATAGAAGTAGAATCTTGTTAATATGGTGCGAGTTAGACTTTTACCGGTCCTGATCATGTGTCTTAGACTGTTATATCTTAATGCCCGACGATGCAAGGTAGTAGTGTAACAAGAGGGTTCTTTGTTTGGATTTCGCTTCGGCGAGACGTCCAACGCATGAAACCGAGCGAATGTTGGGAGTTGAGAAAGGTCTGGAACACTGGGGATATACTTAATATTATACGTATATGACTTAGATGGAATAAATATATATATAGATCAACCTTAGGATCTTTAGGACGTAAGGCCTTTAGGGCATGTCACATTAATTTCAGAAGATGGTGGGGAGTTGACCACGACTAGATTGTGGGTTAACTCTAAGAGGATTGGGTCCCTAGAATCTAGAAGTTCAAATCTCGAGTGATTTGGAATTTAAGCCAAAGGAGACAAGAACTCTTGTAGATAGAATGTTCCATTGGTGACTTAACTTCCTGGGAGTTAAAAGGATGAGTTGACCTTCACTCCTGCGCCCATGTTAGTAAGATCGAGGGTGGATTTAATAAGTAAGTTTCTGCCAGGATGGGGAGTAATAATACTGGAGCATGGACCCATTATCTATGAGTCTCAGAAGCCTAAGCTTGTGGGAAGTATTATACCATGCTTGAATTAAAATTTATTGTTGTAGTGAATGCCTTAAGGAGATGAAGCACTACTTCCTCGGCAGGAAATTTAGTTTTTCTTGTGAGCAACAAGTTGTTGTAATATGTTGTGGGTGGAATCAAGTTGGTGTAAAAAGTTCATAAAGGACTATCAAATGAGATATTCTCTTTCGCTAAGGGAATGCAATTGGGATAGTAGATGCGTCGAGTAGAGAACCCGTCGAAGAAAGTGGTAATTGAATGGAAAGCCATGTAGAACAGGCATAACTCAAAAGACATTGTAGCAAGAGCAATCATGTCTATGATTGACCATTTCACCTACTCGTGTGAAAAAAAGCGTAGTAGTGGAATGAAGAAGGGTGTATTCATAGACGTCTTCTTTGAATTGTCGACCCCAAACTGGTCATGATCCTATTTGAGAAATTTGTGGATCGTTCGACCAAATAGTTGCTCTTCCGGCCTATATAGGCGGATTATATGTAGAAGAGTATGCCCCGCTCTTTATGAAGGAGTGGAATAATGGTATGAAGTACCTATAAAAATAGTGTGGATCGAGACGAGACATTCGTGTCAAAGGTTGGGTAAAGTTTGCTAGAAGTTATGGGAACCATATAAGAATGGAGTATATCTTACCACCCTAACGTGGATGGATGAAATGGAATTTCCTGTACGATAATTTGGACCATTTTATAAGGTATGGCACTGTGTGTGGCCCTGTGTAGCCGGTTAAGTAATTTGCATACTCGTTGGATGGAACCAGCGGGCAATATGTTCCTTGGACTTGAAGTGGTTACGGAACATTTCTTTAATGATTGGGATTTTGAGCCGTATTCTTTGAAGATCTATGACTATGCACAGAGAAGTTGAGTAGTGTTGGAATTAAGCCATTTAGCGTTGGGTGAGTACCCCTAAGGTGGGATGTAACGCGAATCAAGATGTAAGATTATTTACGCCGAGTCGCGTGGTTATCGTCTTCCGCCATAGGAAGTTAGAATTGATATTTAATAATTAACGATTTGGTGCTATGTTAGAGCACAAAGAATATAGACTGAGATCATTAATGAAGACCTTTGTCTGAGTTTGTATGGGACGCCACGATAACGAGGGGTTTGTTAAGGGTGTTAGAATGATAGTTTAGAGTAGCATACCCTTTATGCGATTAGCGTACGCCCAAATTTTGAAGGAAAAACTCCCTCATAGGGGGGGGGGGGGGGAATACATAACAACCCTCGCTTTTAGGAGACTCATTTTATATTAATTTATTGCATAGATTAATTATAAAAAATGTTGAAACTGTAGTAAATATTAATTGAATGAGTTGTAAGTTAATATTTACTTGATCGTTGCATATTTACAGTATGTGTAAGTAAATATCATCATGTTGCATGTTTCATAGTGTCATGTGTTTTAAATGACATTATGGTTTGAATGAAATCGGAACTTGATATGGTTTATAAAATTGTCGGATGCCATTTTAGAGGGCGTAATTAGTTTTGAAATGTGCGAGAGAGTCAAAATAAGTTCCATATTGTATTACTAGGTTTCGAGAACTTTTGACTAGTTTTAGCTTAAATGTGTATTTGAGAGTCATTTTAATGTGGTATTAACCATTTAAGTTGGGGACATTAGACTTATTCCTCGATTTAGTCTTCTAAATCCCCTAAATTCCCTATTATATGTCTTACACTTAAAGAGAGAAAGAGAGAGAAGAAGAGAAAAGAGGATAAATGAGAGAAATTGGAGATTGAAGCTTGGATTTGTATCTACCACAAAGAAATCTGAAATACCAACTTCAAGGAAAGTTTTCTACTTGCTAATATATGTTTTAAGATGAATAATTTGTGTGATAGTTGTGTAGTTGCATTTATGGATCCAAAATGGATTTTGTAGTAATCTAGCCCTAATCATGGTTTAGGACGATGAAATTATGGGTATTAGTGGTTAATAATCATGTATAATGATTTGAGGTAGTTTAATAATGTTGAATATGTGAAAAAATGGAAGGTATTTGGGATTTGGGGGTAAATCTAGGGTTTATAACCCGTAACCCATACTTAGCAAATTTGCAGAGCCGAATTGATTCGGCCTGTCCGAATCGATTCACCCAAGAAGCAACTTACAGGTCTGAGTGGGCCGAATCGATTCAGCCTGTCCGAATCAATTCGGAAATTATATAGAAAGTCAGAATTCCTGACTGAATTGATTCGAATAGTCCGAATCGATTCGAAAATCCTTTACTTTTGAGTGATTTTTCTTAGTTAAATTCCAACCCTTTTTCTTTAATGTTAGGACCTAGAAACCTTCTCATATGAAGTAAATGTAGTGTCCTAGAGTCCTAGATGAGTGGGGTAATTACCCTAGGATAGAAATGATTTATATGGGGGCTTTTTATGGGATATGCCAATTTATCTTAGTGAATTCTTTTATTCTAGTGATTTCTATGAAACTAGGAGTTATAGTATTATGTTTGGGAGACTTTAGAATCTTAATTGAGCTATGTTAGTCTTAATGGTTAATAGTACAACACCACAACAAGGGTGTTGGGAGAATTAAATGGGGATTTCACTCATCCTTTGAGGTTGTAATGACGATATAAGTTACGTATGGCTCCAGAAAAGGTGAAATATTTACTAAATGTAAACGCTTATGGTTTCGAAAAAAATGAAAGCTACATATGAAAAATGGAATATAGTAATGAAATGAAAATGGTAATAATTATGGTAAATGCTAATTTACACCATAATGAATTTATTAAATGATAATTTACTTAAACACACCTCTCTAAACGCCATCATAAGGGAAGTTCGCACGCGAGGTGAAGCCCCCTGCTAGTGAATGCAAGGTGGATATAGTCCTAGGCCATATGAGCGATATGTTATGTTTACTGCGCTGGTGAGGAGATTTCGAGTGTGGTCTTGACTCTCCCACAGGCATATGGCCACTTCCCAACGTTGCGATAGGTGCCCAAGCTACCTTGTTTGATAGGCCCCTGGAAGATGATGGCTATTTAGGGGCTCTCCCAGTGGGGAAACTCGGAGGGGGTTTTATAGTCGTTATATGTATGTAAATATAACAATTCGTGATCAAGTGGGACTTGATGTATATGATATGCCATAAAGAGCATGATGAAGTGCCACAAAGAGCACAATGAAATGCCACAAAGAGCATTTGATGATGATTATATTCCTGATACGGAATGGAATGCTAGAAAGAGCATAAAAATTGTATTATGAGTTCCTGATAAGGAACATAACAATGAAATGGAACAGTATAAAATGATGAAGGTTTTTAATGAATGTTAATTGTATTTTCATTTTATGTATAATTAAATTTAAATTTTATGATCAACTGATTTCCCTTATTTTATTCTTTAAATTTTTGTAGGTAGATTCTTATTTCTCTTAGTCAAGTTTTATTGTTCATAACTGCATAATTGTCATACTTTTTATTTATCTGGTAATCATATAGAACCGGGACCTGACCCGTTCATATTTCTTGTTGCGCATGCATCTTGTATCTGCTCAGGTGCTCCGCTGCAAGTATGCTTGATTTGACTTCCCTATTACGATGTCTTTGAGTTGTCGTGATACTTTGTGGATATTACGGGATATTTGGTGTAGGCATTTTCATTCTTGTATTCTAGTTATGATCGGGTCATTTAGTCGGGCGTGAGGCCAAAGATTTTGTAATTGCCTCATTGTAATGTATTATGTAAAATATTGAACTTGTTTAATAGTATTGTACGAGTCTGTTGACCGACAGCATATTCGGTCCCTTATTGTACATATTGATGTGTATGTAATATTATTTCTTTGGGATTTCCACTTTCTTTTTAAATTGGGTTGTTTAAATTCTTTCCTGAACTTTAAAAATAAACATTTTTGGCAACCCGTTTTTCTAAAATATGGAGTGGTTATCCTATATAATCTTTATTATGTTGTGATGCTGGGAATGATTCCATCCTTGATTCCTGTTAAATTGGAGTATAGGGCTGGCCACCCGGTAATTTGGTGAGCGGGTTGTCATATCTAACTGTCGGTGTCGATTGTCAACATAACTCTTTTGATGGCTTTGAGCGATTCGAAGTCAGTCTTGTATTAATTTCACCTTCTCTGTTGTGATCTGAATCAATTCTGGTCCCAACAATTTTCTTTCCCCAACTCCTACCCAAGATGTAGGGGAACGACACCTCCTACCATAGAGTGCCTCATACCGATCCGTTTGAATAATTTCTTGATAACAATTATTAAACGGAATTCCACTAATGGTAAATGATCATCCAAATTCCTTTTCAGATCAAGTACACATGCCCTAAGCACATCCTCTAAGGTTTGAATGGTTTCTCAGATTGTCCATCTGTTTGAGGATGAAAAGTGGTGCTAAAATTTAATTGTGTTCCCATGGCTACTTATAGGCTTTTCCAAAAGCGAGACACAAATTTGGGGTCACGATCAGAAACAATTGAAATTGGGGTTCCATGAAGCCTAATAATTTCTCGCACATACAACTTAGCTAACTTTTCTAAAGAATGGGAAATCTTAATGGCAAGAAAATGAGCAGATTTAGTTAGCCTATCAATAATTACCCAAATAAAATCATTACCAATTGAACTCCTTGGTAAACATGTCACAAAATCCATAGTGATATGTTCCCATTTCCACTCCGGCATAGGTAGGGGTTGTAGTAATCCTGATGGTTTTTTTTGTTCAGCTTTTACTTGTTGATAGACCAAACACTGAGATACAAATTTAGATATCTCCCTTCTCATGTTATTACACCAAAACACTTCTCTAATATCTCTATACATCTTGGTATTTTCGGGATGAAACGTGAATCTCGAGTAATGAATATATTCCAAAATTTGCCTCTTTAGTTGGGCATCATGTGGAATACACACTCTATTTCCAAACGTCAATATATCATCCCGTATAGAAAATTTCATTCTTTTCCCTTTAATAACCTCTTCTATAATCTTCTTTAGTTGTGGGTCATTTACTCGTGCAATTTTGATCCTTTCCTTCAATATGGGTTGTAATTGTAAGTTTGTAATTATTCCAGTCGTATTATAAATACGAATATCTATTTCAATATTTCTTAAATCTTTCAATAGAGCCTCCTTGTTTGTAATAAGACATGCTAAATTTGGTGTAGACTTCCTACCTAAAGCGTCTGTTACTACATTAGCTTTCCCTGGGCGATAATGAATATTCAAATCATAATCCTTCATCAATTCTAACCACCTCCTTTGTCTCATGTTCAATTCTTTCTGAGTAAATATATATTTCAAACTCTTATGATCGGTATAAATCTGAAAAGTCTCACCAAATTTTGTTCATGGGTTGGATAATTTTGTTCATATGGTTTTAACTGTCTTGAGGCATAAGCAACTACTTTTCCCTTTTGCATTAACACACATCCTAAACCACTTTTTGAAGCATCACTATAAATCACCAAGCCTTTCATACCTGGAGGAATAGTCTAAATTGGGGTAGCCACTATTCGATTCTTAAATTCTTGAAAACTTTTCTCGGCTTCGTCAGACCATTCATATTTTACCTTCTTTTGTGTAATCTAGATAGAGGTCTGGCAATGCCAGAAAATCCTTCAAAATATCTTTGATAATAACCTGCTAATCCGAGGAAACTCTGAATCTCACTCACATTAGTTGGTCCTGCCGAATCTAGTATAGCCTCAATCTTTTGAGGGTCAACTGACACTCCCTCTTTGGATATGACATGTCCTAGAAAAGAAACACTAAGCATCCAAAACTCACACATCTTTGATTTTGCATATAATTTATCTTTCATAAGTTTTTTTAATATTATCTCTAAATGCTTCTTGTGATCTTCAACACTCTTAGAATAAATAAGAATGTCATCAATGAAAACAACAACCAATTGATCTAAGTATTTACTAACGACTTTATTCATCATATCCATAAAAGAGGCCGGTGCATTAGTTAGTCCAAATGGAATTACAAGAAATTTACAGTGACCATATCTAGTACGAAAAGCTAATTTTGAAATATCATCATCCCTAATCCTCAATTGATGATACACTAACCTAAGGTCAATCTTAGAGAGTACTTACGCAACTTCTAATTGATCAAACAAGTCATCTATACGAGGTAAGGGTTATTTATTCTTAATGGTTACCTTATTCAGTTCACGATAATCTATATGTAGTCTTATTATCCCATCCTTCTTTTTTACAAATAACATTGGAGCACTCTAAGGTGATATACTTGGTCTGATAAAACCCTTGTCTAAAAGGTCTTCTAATTGAACTTTTAACTCACTTAATTCTAAAGTTTCCATACGATATGGTGGTTTTGAGATTGGTATAGTTCGAGGAATAAGGTAAATGGTAAATTCTACTTCTCTATTAGGGGGTAGGACTGTTAAATCATCTGGAAATTTCTTAGCGATAGGAATATCTTCTAAGCTAGGCCCTATCGTCTGCAAACAGGTAACAATTACAAGAAATCCTTGACATACCTTCTTATGAAAACTATAGGCTTGCATTGAAGAAATAATACACATAGGAGATACGATGCCAGTTTCGTCAAAAATAAATTTTGGTTGCTTAGGTAATTGAGGAGTAACAGTCTTCTCAAAACAATCCACCTTAGCATGATATGATGCAAACCAGTCCATCCCCAAAATGACTTCAAAATCTCTAATGTCTAAAACTATCAAATCAAAAAATAGTTTATGATTATCAAGATCTATGGGGCAAGCCTAGTATACTAATTTACCCATTATTAACTCACCCGAAGGAGTAGAAACGTGTATGTTATGATTCAAGGGTTCAGGCAATTTATGAAATATATTTAATACATGTATAGATATCAACGAATGGGTAGAACCGATATCTATCAAAGCTTTAAAAGGTTATGCACATATAGAAAGTGCACCTAACACTACCGTATTGGAAGCTTGGGTATCACAAAGTGAAAAAACTCTACCCTGTCTGCCTTAATCCTTATTTTCACTTGAAGGCTTTATCAGAAGCCTTGTTGGGTTTGGGAAGTCTTTTATCTGATGTCCTTTCTGTCCACATCTAAAACAAGATCCTAAATCCTTATAACAAGGTCGTCCTTCATGCATCTTTCCACATTGTTGGCATATCTGGTTATTATACTGTTTGTTATCACTAGATCCCCCAACATTGGATGTGTTACTAAAGAAATTTATATTATTCAGGTTCTTTCCTTTTTGTTCCCCAAACTTCCTCTTGCCATCTCTAATTCGATTGTACTCCTCACCATCCCTCTCAGCTATTGTAGCCCTAGTCACGACATCAATATAGGATGGTAATTTCAGGATGGAAATTCGACTATGAATATTCAACCTTAACAAACACTCAAACTTCTTTGCCCTTAAAACATCAGTTGCTACAACATGACGTGAAAAACAAGATAACTCAATAAACTTTCCCACATATTGACTAACCGTCATATTCCCTTGCACCAGACTCATGAAGTCAGCTGCCATTTCATCTTTCATCATTTTTGAAAAGTATTTCTCATAATAGATTACTAAGAAATCATTCCAACCTATGTAAGTATTCCTTTCCCCGTGTATTCTCTTAGTCATTCTCCACCAATGTTCGGCCACCCCTTCTAGCATAAATGTTGCAAATGACACCCTTTGTTCATCGGTACACTTAAGAACATCGAGTATCTTTTCCATCAGCATCACCCAACTTTCTGCTTCAGTGGGGTTAGGAGTAATTTTAAAAGATGGAGGATTAAACTTCTTGAATTATTCAATAGTACATCTACTTAGTTCAAGATTCTTTGGTACTCCATTGTTCACCTGCTGCTCCACAATCTTTACTAGACTTTCAATTGCCTTGTATGCACCTTTTAGTCCTTCTATATTCGAATCACTAGTTCCCATTGATGATCTTGTCTTAGTCGTTTTGTACAGTCATGACCAAACGTAAGATCTACTATACTATAATAATATTGAAAACTAAAAGATCAATTATAAATAATATAACACATAGGGAGGGTTATCACATAAATTAGATTTTTAATACTATCTCCTAAGGATGGAAACATAAAATCTATAACATTTGAAACCTATGCTCAGTAGTCTATGGGTTCATAATTTATGACCTGATACCACCTGTGTCACGACCCCAACCCTAAAATAGTAGGGAACGTGTGTCTTGACATGCCACCAAGGCACCCAATATTCTGGCCTTAAAATTTTTCTTTTAAAATATATGTAGCGGATGTTTAATCAATGGTTATGAATCACGAAGTACTAAAAGTGAAGGAATTACACCATCAGAGCTTCTAAAGGGAACTTCATTTGTATTAGAATATCAATGAGTTACAACTTGACACATAGAGCCAAACATGGTCTATCTAATTAAACAAACTTCTACTTAAGGTAACACAAAGAGATTTAAAAGATAAATCTTCAACATAGTCCTTTTTCAATCCATCCACGATCTTAATTATTTCCTGAAAAATGGTTATTTATACAACGTCAGCTAGAAGCCGAATGAGATTCAATCTCTAGATATTCCAGAGTTTTTCAGAAAATTGATATCTATTCAATTTAGAACATAAGGTATATACATAGAGATAGGAATTTCAAGTAATATATATAAAGTAAATGACAATATATATATTCAGAATAAACAGTTCAGAACAGAGCAGATAAAATAATTGAGCATATGTCAATTATTCAGTTTTAGTGGCCATGTACGCTCTAATACCGGGACAGATAATGATACCAAATTTTTCCACCCAGTAACATCACAGACAGATAATCATGATTTTTGGAACAACGCCTTGTTTAGGGCACACTAGCGATAAACTAGCTGGGAAGGTACCACCGAAATATTTTAACCCGGTAGTCAAGGCCAATATAGTAAGAGAGTTTCCATGGTCCGAATTAATAATTTTAGAATTCAAATCAGATGTTTATATGGAGAGATATAAACATGTAACAAACGACAGAATCATCAGTATCTGATGCATTTTGAGAATAAAAGCAAATCACTAAGCATACATAATTTGCATAATATAATATAATCAAAATGCGCAAGAAATTTCATAGAGTACTCACCTAAAATAGTGGTCAAAATTATAGATAATGAGTCATCGATCGCACGTTAATCTAACAAATACGATAAAGGTTTAAGCATACGTTCTAAATAAGGTCCAGTCTACATATAGTATTTTAATAATAACTTGTTTCAAAGGATTACTAAAAAACATTTTCTTAACTCTTAAAACTCATTGATCGAAATTAAAGGATTCAATTCATAGTTTTTCCTAATAAGTCGGTTCCCAGTAGAGATGGAGGTCACAGGGGCAACGCTTAAATACAATCTCCTCTAGACTGAACATTTTCAGATTCATTCCCAGTAGAGATGGAGGGTCACAGGGGCACCACTTACATACCATCTCATATAGACGGAATTTCACCAGGCCTGACTTTGGAATTACTTAAATGGGATTCCATAATAACGAGCAATTACTTTTAAAAAATCAATTTTTTAAAAGCGTATATATAATTTCAAATAAGTTTACATGAAAATAAAATCACCCCTTGGATCCCTATTAAACTTTAAGTTTTGAATAGTAAAGTCCTTAGTGTATTTTACCAGCATAACTACTAAGTAAACCTACAAAACACAAAATTAAAACTATAAAAATACATTATATCATTTAAATAAAATCATACCTACGAAATGAATTCTTTCTTCGAAATTATAGAACTCCTTCTTAAGATATTTCCCAAGCTTTCTATCTAGGGCTGTGTTTTTTTCCGAACATTTCGATTTTTTCGATATCCGATCCGATATTTTCCGATTTTGGAACGTATATAAGGTTTCCGATATCCGATTTTCCGATTTCCGATTTTTCCGAAAAAAATCGGATCGAAAATTGGAAATAATTTTGAATTTCCGAATTTCCGATCCGATTTTTCCGAAACTATGCCGATTTGATTTTTTCGAATTATTTCCGATTTTTTTCCAATTTCCAATTTTTATATTTTTTTAAATATTCTCGTGTGTCCCACATCGGCAAGGAGAGGAAGAGAGGTCCAAAAAAGTCCTCTATAAAAGGAGAATATCCTTATATCCTCTACACAAATGAAAAAAAGGTTAAATCTTTTTTCGATTTCTTTAAAATGAGAATTTCGAGTAATCAAAAATCCTATATTAATTTTATTGAAATTTTGGAATTTCTAAAAATTTTGTATTTTTAGTATATGTTTTGAATTTCCGATTTTTTCCGATTTTCCGATTTTTCCGAATTTGAATTTTTTTTTATTTTCCGAAAAAAATGGATAGGAAATTGGAGCAAATATTTTATTTCCGAAAAAATTAGAATTTTTTTCGAAAGGTCATTTTCCGATCCGATCCGACCGAAACACAGCCCTATTTCTATCACTCTTTCTTACTACAATTATCAAGGAATTGGTGTGAGTTTCAAATGAACCCTCTGACCCTATTTATAGGTTTCCAAAAGTATTACGGTGTTGACACGTTTCTAATGACTAGGCTTTTTGGAGTGGTCATTCAACACCGAGGTGTCTTGTAGTGTTAATATCACCAAATGATGACAAGTGCTTTAGATTTCTCTCTAAAGATGACATGTGTAAGGTGGAAGTGACCGACACGTGGTGGAAAGGTGATAAGGGTATAAGGGCCATTTTAATCATGAAGGGTATTTTGGTAATTTCACACTATATATTTTGAATATTCCTTATAGGTCCTTAAAAATATTTTATTTACAATTGGCCAATTTTATATTTTAATGTAGTTCTTAAAGTTTCATAAAATTACATTTTCTACCCCAAAACTTTTTATTTAACTTAAGATATGTCATGATACTTCGATTTGATCCAATTTAAAGTTGATTATTGGTAATTAAAAAAGGGGTTTGTTATATTGATAGCCAATAATACCACATATCTAATAATACAAAATTTATAAGATAATAAGTAACACAAGAGTGTAAAAACAAACAATATATATAAAAGTGGGGTCATTACACAGGACCCCTAATTTGAGAATATAACAATAATTTGAAAATATCTAGACATATGCTTAAAAACATGCCTTTAGAGGGCAAAAAACCCAAACACTGCGAAAACGACCCCGTAAGAGGGGCGAACACCTCGCACGGGACCCATTTAACTCGATGGAACTAATCATGTGGTCACGAGATTCCTAATTTGTGAATATTATGATCATTTAAAAATATCTAGGCTTGAGATTAAAAACATATTGTTAGAAGGCGAAAACCCAAAACACCGCCTAAACGGCCCCGTGAGAGGGGCGAACCACCTCACGTGGGACAATTTTATCTTGGCGGAACTAATCACGTGTTCATGGTATCAAAGATTCAACAGTGTGACTATAATTGTAAAATATCAAGACTAGGACTTAAAAACATACTATTGAAGGGTGAAATCCCAAAACATAGTTAAAATGGCCCTATGAAAGGTACGAACACCTCGCAAGGGCCAATGTAACTCGCGAGAACTGGTCGGGTGGTCACGGTACCCCCAATATGAGAATATAACGATAGTTTTTAAAAAATACATACTTCGGCTTCAAAACATGTCGTTAGATGGCAAAACCAAAAAATACCTCCAAAATGGCCCCATGAGAGGCGCGAACCCCTCGGACGAAACCAATGTAACTCGCAGGAACTAACTACGTCGTCATATGACTCCAGATTTTCAAATATGATAATAATTTGGACATTTCTACGGTTAGGCTTAAAAATGCCATTAGTGGGTGAAAACAAAAAACGCCTCTCAAACGGTCGTGTCAGAGACCGGAACATCTCGCACGGAACCAATGTAACTTATTGGAACTGACTGTTTGGTGAAGGGACCCCTGATTCGAGAATATGAACATATTTTGAAAACATATATACCTAGGCTTAAAAATAGGCCGTTAGAGGGAGAAAATCAAAACACTTCCAAAATGGCCCCGTGAAAGGGGAGAACACCTCTCACAAAACCAATGTAACTCAAGTAACTCACCGTATGGTCACGAGATTCATAGATTGGGATTATGATGATCATTTTGAAATATCTAGGCTTCAGCTTAAAAATAATCCATTGGAAGGAGAAAACCCAAAATACTTCCCAAACGGCCTTGTGAGTGGGGCAAACATCTCACACGGGACCAGTGTAACTCCCGGAATTAACTGCATGGTCATGGGATCTTAGATTGTAAAATGTGACTATAATTGTAAAATATCTAGACTTGGGCTTGAAAATGAACTATTAAAGGGTGTAAGCCCAAAACACCATTGAAATGGCCCCGTGAAAGATAAAAACACATTTCATGGGCCAAATGTAACTCACGGGAACTGGTCGGGAGGTCATGGGACCCCCGATATGAGAAAATGATGATAATTTTAAAAATATCTGCACTTCAGATTTGAAACATGCTATTAGTTGGTAAAACCAAAAAATACGACCCAAATTTCCCCATGAGAGGCGCGAACACCTCACACGAGTCCAATGTAACTCACAACAACTGACTACATGGTCATGGGACTCGTAATTGATAATATGACGATAATTTGAAAATCTTGAGAGTTGAATGCAAAACCATGCCATTAGAAGGCGAAACAAAAACCCCCAAATGGCCCCGTGGGAGGTGGGAACACATTATACGAGACTAATGTAACTCTTAGGAATAGATCGCGCGATCACGGTTCCCACAGTTTGAGAATATGATGATAAATTGAAAATATCTAGATTTGGGACTAAAAAAGTGCTATTTAAGAGCAAAAACTCAAACACCCGCTAAATCGCCCCATGAGAGGCGCAAACACCTCGCACCGGACCAAGGTAACTCGAAGGAACTAGCCATGTGGTCATGGGACCTATGGGTTGAGATGATGATGATAATTTGAAAATATCAAGATTTAGTCTTAAAAACATGGAGTTAGAGGGCGAAAACCCAACCCCCCCCCTAAATTCCCCCATGAGAGATGCAAACACCTTACACGGGATCAATGTAACTCCCAAGAAGACCTTTGGTTTAAGAAGATAGTGATAAGTTGAAAACATCTATAATTACGGTTAAAAAACTAAAATACCCCCCAAATGGCCCCATGGGAGGCAGGTACCCATCGCATGGGACAAGTGTATGTCGTGAGAAAGGACCGCAATATCACGGGAGCCACAGTTTGAGAATATGATGATAATTTGAAATTACCTATACTTGGGTTTAAAAACATGTCGTTAGAAGCAAAAAACTAAAAATAACACGAAAACGGCCCCTTGAGAGGCATGAACACCTCGTACGGGACCAATGTAATTCACGAGTTCTGACTGCCTAGTCACGGGAACCAAGGTTTGAGATATGAGGATAAATTGAAATATATAGAGTAAGGCCTAAAAACATGATGTTAGAGAGCAAAAATGAAAAAATATCCCAAACATCCTCTTGAGAGGCGTAAACAACTCTCACGGAGCTTATGTACCCCGTAAGAACTGACCTCGTGGTCACGAGACCACCAGTTTGAGATGATGAAAATAATTTCAAAATATATAGACTTGGGCATGATAACTGGTGATTAGAGGGATAAAAAAAACACCCAAAAGTTCCATTAGATAAGCGCAAACATTTCGCAGGGGACCAATGTAACTCGATGGAACTGACCTCGTAGTCACGTGATCCCAATTTGAGAATATGAGAATAATTTAAAAATATCTAGACTTGACCTGAAAAACTTGCCTTAAGAGGGTGAAAACCCCAAAACATCCTCCAACCGACCTCGTGGGAGGCGTGAACATGTTGAACGGGACCAATGTATCTTGCTAAAAACTAAACGCGTGGTCATGGGACCTACAGTTTGAGGATATGATGATAATTTCAAAATACCTAGACTTGGACTTAAAAATGTGCTGTTAGATGCAGAAAACCCAAAACACCTCCCAAACGGTCCCTTCATAGGCGCAAACACCTTGCATGCGACCAAGTAACTCATTGGAAGATCTATGCTTTGAGAATATGATGATGATTTAAAAATGCCTACACTTAGGGTTAAAACCATGCCATTTGAGAGGGAAAACCCAAAACACTCCCCAAACGGTCCCATGAGAGGAAATATCACATCGCATGGGACCAATGTAACTTGCAGGAACAGACCATGTGGTAAGGGGACTGCTAGAGGGATAATTTGATAATAATTTGGAAATATGTAGACTTTGCCTTTAAAACATGACATTCGAGGGAAAAAACCCAAAATACACCCCCAAGCGGCCCCTTGAGAGGCGTAAACACCTCACATGGGACGAATGTAACTCTTGAGAAGAACTGTAGTTTGAGAATATGATGATAATTTTAAAAAAAATCTTGATTTAAGGTTAAAAACACGCCTTTAGAGGGCAAAAACTCAAAATACCACCTAAACATCCACGTGAGAGGCACAAATATCTCGCACGGGTCCAATGTAACTCACAGGAACTGACCTCTTATTCATAGGACCCTGATTTGAGAATATTACGATAATTTGAAAAAAATATAGATTTGGTCTAAAAAACATGTTATTAGAGGGACAAAACCCAAAACACTACCCAAAAAGTCCCGTAGGAAAGGGGAACACGTCGCACGGGAAAAATGTAACTTGCAAGAACTTCTCTCGTTGTCACGGGACACACAATTTTAGCATACTATGTTAATTCAAAATATCTAGTCTTAGTTTAAAAATATGCTGCTAGAGGAAGAAAACCCAAAATACCCCCCAAACGGCCACGTTAGAAACACAAACACCTCGCATAGGATCAACGTAACTCACAAAAAATGACCATGTTGTCATGAGACTTAGGGTTTGAGAATATGATGATAATTAGAAAATATCTAGACTTGGTCTTAAAAATGTGCCGTTAGAGGTTGAAAACCAAAAAAAACCCAGAAATGGCTATGTGAGAGGCAAGAACACCTTGCACGGGTCTAATGTAACTCGCAAGGACTAATCGTGTGGTTAGGGGACTAACGATTTCAGATATGATGATAATTATAAAATATCTAGCCTTGGGTTTAAGAATGTTCCGTTATAGGTTAAAAACCCCCAAAAAACCGAAACAGCTAAGTGGGAGGCGAGACACCTTGCATGGGACGTATATAACTTGAAGGAACTGATCATGTGGTTAGGGGATCGTTGAGTTGAGAATATGAAGATAATTTGAAAATTTCTAGATTTGCGATTAAAAATATGACTTTAGAGGGACTAAACCCTAGACACACCCAAGCGGCCCCTTAAGAGGCGTAAACACCTCGCATGGGACCGATGTAACTTTTTGGAGCTGACCGTGTTATCACAGGAACCTTGGGTTGAGGCTATGATGATAAATTGAAAATATATAGATCTAGGCTTCAAAACATGACATTATGCGGAAAAAAACCCAAAAAAACCCCACAAATTGACCTAGATTGGCGCAGATGCCTTGCAAAGGCCAATGTAACTCGCACGAAGAACTTTCATTTGAGAATATGATGATAATTTAAAAATATTTAGATATAGGGTTAAAAACATACCATTAGAGGCGGATACCGAAACCCCCCCCAAACAGCCCCATGAGAGGCAGAAACACCTCGCATGGGTCTAATGTAACTCACATGAATTGACCATATGGTAATGGGACCCCTGGCTTGATAATGTGGAGATAATTTCAAAATATCAAGAATTAGGCTTAAAAACATGACGTTAGAGGATAAAAACCCAAAACACCCACCCAAACGACCCCTTGAGAGGTGCAAACACCTCACACGGGACCAATGTGACTCGCAGGAAGACCTCCAGTTTGAAAATATGAGGACACTTTAAAAGTATATGGGCTTAGTGTTAAAAACATACCATTAGAGGCGGAAACCCAAAAAAAAATGGCCCTATGGGAGGAAGGAACAAATCCCACGGAACCAATGAAACTCGGGGGAACTGACTGTGTTGTCCAGGAACCCACAATTTGAAAATACCATTACAATTTTAAAATATCGATACTTTGGGCTTAAAAATGTGCCGTTAGAGGGCCAAAACACAAAATAACCCTGAAACGACCCCATAAGAGGCGCGACCACCTCTCACGGAACCAATGTAACTCGGTGGAGCTGGCCTCCTATTAATTGGAACCCTCGGTTTGAGAAATTATGATAGTTTTAATTATCTATACTTGGGCTTAAAAACGTGATGTTAAAGGGTGGAAACCCGCCAACACCTCCCAAACGACCTCAAGAGAGGCATGGAGACCTTGCATGGGACTGGTGTGCCTCATAAGAACTGACCTCGTGGTCAAGGGACCCCGAGTTTGAGAATATAACAATGACTTAAAATTATATTGACTTCTACATGAAAATGGTCCGTTAAAGGGAAAGAACGAAAATATTGTGAAAATGTCCACGAGAGAGGTGAGAACCCTAAACAGCTGCCAAACGGCCCCATGAGAGGTGAGAACACCTTACACAAGACCAATGTAACTCGCATGAACTGACTGTGTGGTAAGGGGACCCACGAGTTGAGAATATGATGATAATTTCCAAATTATCAAGAATTAGGCTTTAAAACATGATGTTTGAGGGAGAACCCTCCCCCCCCCCCCCCAAACAGCCCCTCGAGAGGAGGAAACACCTCGCGTGGGATGAATGTAAATCGCAGGAAAACCTCTAGTTTGAGAATATGATGACAATTTAAAAATATCTAGACTTAGGGTTTAAAATATGACATTAGAGGTGAATGTTACTCGCATGGACTGATAGCATATTCAGGGGATTACCAATTTGAGAATATTATGATAATTAGAAAATATCTAGATTTGGGCTTAAAAACGTGTGGTTAGAGGTCCAAACCCTAAATAAACCCAAAACGACTTAGTGAGAGGCAAGAACACCTCGCATGGGACCATTGTAACTCCCAGGAACTGACTTTGTGGTCGCGGACAATCGGTTTGAGAATATGATGATAATTAGAAAATATCTAGACCTGGGCTTAAAAACGTGCTATTAAAGGGTCACCCTCCACCCTAAAAAAATAAAGAAAATGGCCCCTTGAGAGGCAAAAACGACTCGCACAGGACCAGTGTAAGTTGCAAGAACTGGCCTCTTACTCATGGGACCTCGGTTTGAGAATATGACGATAATTTGAAAATATATAAACATGGGCTTAAAAACATGTCGTTCGAGTGCAAAAACCCCAAACAACCCTCAAATAGCCCTGTGGGAGGCAGGAACACATCGCACGGGACCAATCTAACTCAGACGAACTGATCATGCTGTCATGGGACCCAAAATAGCCGCCAAATGGCCTTGTGGGAACACCCGATTTGAGAATATGATGATAATTGGAAATATGTAAACGTTGTCTTAAAAACGTGCCATTACATGGCGAGAACCTAAAACAAGTCCCAACGGCCTCGTGAATGGCATGAACACCTCGCGTGGGACTAGTGTAAGTTGCAGGCACTTATACCTTGGTCAGGGGACTACCTATTTGGGAATATGATGATAATAAGAAAATATCTTCACTTGTTCTTAAAAACATGTGCTTAGAGGTCGAAAACCCCCCCAAAAAATGAAACGGCTAAGTGCGAGGCGAGAACACCTCCCAAGGAACCAATGTTAGTTACAAGAACTGTCCGCATGATCACGGAACCTCTAGGTTGAGAATATGATAATAATTTGAAAATTTCTAGACTTAGGCTTGAAAATATAACGGTACAGCGAAAAAACCCTAAACATACTGCGAATTGCCCCTTTAGTGGTTGAAATACCTCATAGAGGACTAATGTAACTCACAGGAACTGACCACGTGGTCACGGGATCCCCAGTTTGAGAATATAACGATAATTTAAAACAATCTAGACTTAGTGTTAAAAACATGCTATTAGTGGGCGAAAACCCAAAACACCCCCTAAACGGTCCCGAGCGAGGTTGTAACACGGCTCACAGGACTAATGTAACTTTCCATAACTGATAGTGGTTTTACAGGACCCTTTGTTTGAGCAAATGATGATAATTTAAAATATTTAGTCTTGGGCTAAAAATCTGTTGGTTATGGGAGCAAACAAAAATACCCCATAAACGGCCTCGTGAGAAGCACAAACACATTGCATAGGACCAATGTAACTTGTCGGAACTAACTGCATGGTCAGGGGACTACTGGTTTTATGATATGATGAGAATTAGAAAATATCCAAACTTGGGATTAAAAACATCCCGTTAGAGGTCAAAAATCCAGAAAAACCCCAAAATGGCTAAGTGAGTGGCGAGAATAGCTTGCACAGGACCAATGTAACTCGCAAGTATTGATCTTGTGGCTGGGGACAACCAGTTTTTGAATATGATGATAATTAGAAAATATCTAGACTTTGGATTAAAAACGTGTCGTTATAGGTCGAAAACCCAAAAATCCACTAAAACGGCTTATTGAGAGGTGAGGACACCTCGCACATGGCCTATTTAACTCGCATGACCTGACGCTGTGGTCACAGGATCGGCTAGTTCAGAATAAGATGATAATTAAAAAATTTTAAGCCATGGTCTTAAAAACTGACATTAGTGGGACAACACCCTAAACGCCACCAAATGATCCCTTGAAACGTACAAATACCTCGTGTGAACTAACCCCATGGTCACGAAATACCCAGTTTGAGAATCTGACCATAATTTAAAATTATCTAGACTTTGGCCTTAAACCATGTGGTTAGTGGGGAAAACCCAAAAAATCTCCAAAACGGCCTTATGAGAGGCGAGACACCTCGCACGAGACCAATGTAACTCAGATGAGCTTATCTCATGGTCATGCCCCCCTCAGTCTGAGAATATGGCTATAATATGAAAAATATATTGACTTGTACTTGAAAACGGGTAGTTAGAGGAAAAAAATCCAAAACACCCCCCAAATGGCCATGAGAGAGGCGCAAAAACTCTGCACCAGACCAATTTGACTCTCACGAACTGGCCGCATGGTTATGGACCACCGAGTTTAGAATATGAAGATAATTTTAAAATATATGGACTTAGGGTTAAAAACATGCTGTTATAGGGCAAAAGCTAAAATCACCAACCAAATGGCCCGTGAGAGGTGAGAACACCTCGTACGGGACCAATGTAACTTACAAGAACTGACAATGTGGTAACGAGAACCCTAAGTTGGGAATATGATGATAATTTTAAAATATCTAGACTTGGGATAAAAAAATATGACGTTAGAGGGAGAAAACCCAAAACACCCCCCAACCGTCCCCTTGAGAGGCCAAAAAACTTCGCACAGGAACAATGTAACTCGCAAGAGGACCTGTGGTGTGAGAATATGATAATAAATAATAAAAATATCTAGACTTGGGTTAAAACCATTCCGCTAAAGGGTTAAATCCCAAAACTCCCTACAAACGGCCTCGTGAGAGGAGGTAACACCTCGTACATGACCAATGTAACTTATAGGAACTGACCTCTTCGTCAAGGGACCCTCAATTTGAGAATATGATGATTATTTGAAACAATCAACATTTGGGCCTAAAAACAAGCACTTAGAGGGCGACAACCAAAAAAATCCCAAAACGGACTCGAGGGAGGCATTAGTAGATCACATGGGACCAATGCACATAACGGGAACTAACCGGATGGTTAGGGGACTCACGATTTCAGAATATGACAATAATTAGAAAATATCTAGTCTTAGTCTTAAAAACATGACGTTAGAGGTTGAAAACCTAAAAACCCATGAAAACGGATAACTGAGAGGTGAGAACACCTTGCACGGAACCAATGTTACTTGCAGAAATTGACCGCATGGTCACGAGAGAGCGGGGTTGAGAATATGATGATATTTTGAAAATATCAATACCTAGGCTTAAAAACATGATGTTAGAGGGACAAAACCCTAAACACCCCCCCCCCCCAAATGGCCCCTTAAGTGGTGCAAACACTTCACATAGGACCAATTTAATTGACAATAATTGACCTCGTGGTCACAAGCCCCCCGATTTGAGAACATGACAATAATATAAAACTATTTATACTTCGTCTTAAAAACATGTCGTTAGTGGGCGAAGACACAAAACATCCCCTGAACGTCCCCGTGCTAGACGAGAACACATCGCACGGGACAAATGTAACTCACAGGAACTGACTACAATGTCATGGGACCCTTAGTTTGAGAAAATGATGATAATTTTGAATATTTAGTCTTCAACATAAAAATGTGCTACCAAACGGAGTAGCAGAAACACCCCCAAATGGCCTTTTGAGAAATCGAAATACCTCGTATAGGACCAATGTTATTCGCATGAACTGATTTCATGGTCGGGGACTACCAATTTGAGAAGATGATGATAATTATAAAATATTAGGACTTTGGAATAAAAACTTGGCATTAGAGGTCGAAAACCCAAAAAAGAAAGAAAATGACTAAATAAGAGGCAGGCACACCTCGCACGGGACCAATGTAACTGAGAGGAACTGATCGCGTGGTGAGGGACTACCAATTTGATAATATAATAATAATTAGAAAATACCAAGGCTTGGGGTTAAAAGTAGGTCGCTAGTCATCGAGAACCTTAAAACCCCCTGAAATGGCTAAGTGAGAAGCTAGACCACCTCGCACGGGATCAATGTAATTCACAAGAACTGATCGCTTGGTTAGGGGTCGCCAAGTTGAGAAAAAGATGAAAATTTGAAAATTTGAAGGCATGTTCTTTAAAACATGATGTTAGAGGGACAAAACACAAAACGCCCCCAAACGACCCATTAAGAGGCGTAATCACCTCACACAGGACCAATGTAACACTCTAGAACCGACCTCATGGTCACGGGACACCCGGCTCGTTAATTTGACGATGATTTAAAAATATCTAGAAATAGGCCTTAAAACATATCATTAGTGGAAACACCCCAAAACAACGCCCAAAAGGCCTCGCGAGGCATGAACATCTCGTAAGGGTCCACTTTAACTCACAAGAACATACTGCTTGGTCATAGGCCCTCGGTTTGAGAATATGAAAATAATTTGATAATATATATAGCTGGGCTTCAATACGGGCAATTAGAGGGCAAAAACAAAAAACAACCTCCAAAAGGCCATGAGAGAGGCGCAAAAACCTTCCACGTGACCAATGTAACTAGTAGGAACTGTCTGTATGTTCATGGATCACCCGAGTAGAGAATATAATGGTAATTGGACAATAACCATACTTTGACATAAAAACGTGCCACAAGAGGGAGAAAACCCAAAATGCCCCCCAAATGGCCCCGTGAGAGGCGTGAACACCTCATAGGGGACCAATGTAACTCACCGGAACTGACCTCTTGGTCATGGGATCCCAATTTTAGAGTATGATGATAATTAGAATATATATAGACTTGGGCTAAAAAACATGCCATTAGAAGGAGAAAAACTCAAAACACGCCCCAAATGACCACGTAGGAGGCGGGAACATGTCATACGGAACCAATGTAACTCGCAGGAACTAATCGCATGGTACCAGTATCCCTGGGTTAAGAATGAGATGATAATTTGAAAATATCTAGACTTAGACTTAAAAATACGACGTTAGAAGGCGAAAACCCAAAACACCCCCCAAAATGGCCCCTTATGAAATGTAAACACCTTGCAAGGGAACAATGTATCTTGTAGGAAGGCCTGTGGTTTGAAAATATTATGATAATTTAAAAATATGTAGTCTTAGACTTAAAACATGACGTTAGAGGTAAAAAAACAAAACACAACCCAAACGGCCTTTTGAGAGGCTTGAACATGTCGCATGGGACCAATGTAACGCGTATGAAGTGGCCATGTGGAATTAGGACCCCTGGGTTGAGAATATGATGATAATATGAAAATATATAGACATAGGCTTAAAAACATGATGTTAGAGGGAAAAACACTAAACACCCCTTAAACATCCCCTCGAAAGATGCAAACACCTCGTACAGAAATAATTTATCTCACAGAAATACAATTGTTTTGAGAATATGGAGATAATTTAAAAAAATATAGACTTAGGGTTAAAAACATGCTGCCAAAGGGACAAAATCCAAAATACCCCCTAAATGGACCCGTGAGAGGTGAGAACACCTTTCACGGAACCAATCTAACTCACATGAACTAATCTCATGGTCACGGGAAAAATGAATTCATAATACGATTAAAATTTGAAAATATGTAGACATGGCTAAAAAAGAGCCATTAGAGGGTGAAAACTCAAAACATCCCCAAACGGCCCTAGAAGAGGCACATACAACACGCTAGGGACCAATGTAACTCGCGGGAAGGGATCGTGTAGTCACGGGATCCCTAGGTTGGTAATATGATGATAATTTGAAAATATCAAGACTTTAGCTTAGGGGGAAATCCCGTGATGTTATAGGGGGAAATCCAAATCACACCCTAAAGACTCCTTGAGAGGCGGGAACACTTCACATGGGACCAATGTAACACGAACCATAGGTTGAGAATAAGATGATTTCTTGAAAATATGCAGACTTAGGATTAGAAACATGAGGTTAGAGGGAGAAAACCTAAAACATCAAAACAAACAGTTCCTTGAGAAACGCAAATAGCTCACACAGGAACATTTTATCCCGCAGAGAGAACTAGGGTTGGAGAATATGATGATTAATTCAAACATATCAACACTTAGGGTTAAAAACATGTCGTTAGAGGGCGAAAACCCAAAACACCCCCAAACGTACTCGTTAAAGACTTTAACAAGTTGCACATGACCATGTAATTCACAGGAGCTGACCGTGTGGTAATGGGATCTCTGGGTGGAGAATATGATGAGAATTTTAAAATATCTAGACTTAAGCATGAAAACATGATGTTAGAGAGAGAACCCCCTCCCCCTGGTAAACTGCCCCTTGAGATGTGCAAACACCTCGCACATGACAAATGTAGATCGCAGGAAGATCTCTGGTTTGAGAATATGATGATAATTTAAAAATATATACCCTTAGAGTTAAAAACATGATGTTACACGGATAAAATCCAAAACATCGACCAAACGACCTCGTGAGAGGTGGGAACACCTCGCATTAGAAAAATGTAACTTGCAGTAACTAACCACGTGGCCATGAGACCCTTTGTTTGAGAATATGACGTTGATTTTGAAATATCTAGAGTTGGGCTAAAAAAATGTTTCATTAGAGGAAAAAAAACTAAAAACAAGCCCTAAACGGACCCATGACAGGCGCGAACTCCTTGCACGAGACCAATGTAAGTCAAAGAAACTTACCTCCTGGCCTTGGGAACCCCCGGTTTGAGAGCATGATGTCAATTTAAAATATCTACACTTGGGCTTAAAAATGTGTTGTTAGAAGGGGATAATTGATAACACTTCCAAAACGTCCTGGTGAGAGGCATGCACACCTCGCACTGACAAATGTACCTTGCGAGAGTTGTCCTTATGATCATAGGACCGCTATTTGAGAATATGATGATAATTTGAAACTTTTCAGTCTTCGGCATAAAAACATGCCATTAGATGTCTAAAACCTAAAAGAACCCTGAAATGGCCCTGTGAGAGGTGGTAACTTCTAGCACGGGACCAATGTAACTCACAAGAACTACTCGGTTTTAGAATATGATGATAATTAGAAAATATCAAGACATGGTGTAAAAAACATGCCATGAAAGGGAGAAAACTCAAAACACCCCCCAAACGTTCCCAAGAGAGGCTTGGACACCTCACACGAAACCAACGAAGCTCACAGGAACATACCTTATCATCGGGGGACCCCAATATAAGAATATGATGATAATTTCAAAATATGTAGACTTATGATTAAAAATAATATGGTACAGTGTGAAAACCCAAATAACCGCCACTTAAATGGCTCCTTGAGAGGAGAAAACAAATTGAACGGGACCACTGTAACTCGTAGGAACTGATCGCAAAGTCACATCCCCTCCGTTTTTAGAACATGAAAATATGTTGAAATCATATAGATTGGGTGTTGAAAACAGTACATTAGAGGGAAAAAATCCAAAACAACCCCCAAAGGGCCAAGAGAGAGGCGCGGACACCATGCGTGGAACCAATTTAACTCGCATGAACTAACTTCCCATTCATGGGAACCCCCTGTTTGAGAATATGATGATAATTTGAAATATCAAAACTAGCGCTTAAAACATGCCATCAGACAGAGAAAAATCAAAACTCCCCCCAAACGGCCCCGTGATAGGCGCGAACGCCTCCCAGGGGACCAGTGTAACTCGCTGGAACTAACCTCTTGGTCACGGGACCCCAATTTCATAATATGATGATAATTAGAAAATATATAGACTTGGGATTAAAAACAAGTCGTTAGAGGTAAAAACCCCAAAACACAGCCCAAAGGACCCCGCGGGAGGATGGAACAGGTCGCACGTAACCAATGTAACTCACAGGAACTGATCGCATGGTACTGGTACCCCTGGGTTGAGAATAAGATGATAATTTGAAAATATCTAGAGTTAGGCTGAAAAACATGATGTTAGAAGGGGAAAAACCATATCACCCCCCAAAAAACCCCTTCAGAAGTGTAAACAACTCACAAGGGAACAATGTATCTCCCAGGAAGGCATCTGGTTTGATAATGTGATGATAATTTAAAAATATAAAGACTTAGAGATAAAACATGACGTTTAAGGGAAAAATATAAAGCACCCCCAGATGGCCTCGTGGCAGGCGTGAACACATCGCATGGGACCAATGTAACTACACGAACTAACAGCGTCATAATGTGACCCCTGGGTTGAGAATTTAACGATAATTTGAAAATATCTAGACTTCGGCTTAAAAACATGACATTAGAGGGAAAAAACCCAAAACACCCCCCGATAGCCCTTGAGATGCACTAACGCCTCACACGTGAAAAATGTAACTCGCAGGAATACCACTGGCTTGAGAATATGGAAATAATTAAAAAAAATCTAGACTTGGGGTTAAAAACATGCCTCTAGAGAGAAAAACCCAAACATCCCTGTCAGATGTGAGAACACCTTGAACGGAATAAGTGTAACTCAAATGAACTAATCGCATGGTAAGGGACAATCGATTTGAGAATATCATGATAATTTAAAAATATCTATACATGGGCTAAAAAATTGCCATTATAGGGTGAAAACTCAAAACATCCCCAAACAGCCCCATGAGAGGCGCGGACAACATGTCCGGGACCAGTGTAACTAGCAGGGAGTTATAGTGTGGTCATGATCCCCCAAGGTTAAGAATATGCTAATAATTTGAAAATATCAAGACTACAGCTTACAAACATGATGTTATGGGGAAAAAACCCAAATCACCCCCTCCCCCCCAAAAAAAAGACTCCTTGAGAGCCGGGAACACCTCTCATGGGACCAATGTAACTCGAAGGAATTGACCTTGTGTTAATGGGAACCATAGGTTGAGAATATGACGATTATTTAAAAATATGCAGACTTAGGTTTAAAAACATGAAATTTCAGGAAGAAATAATAAAACACCCCACCCGACGGCCCCTTGGGAAGCCCAAACAGCTCGCACAGGAACAACGTATCATGTAAGAAGAACTCCGGTGTGAGAATATGACGATTAATTTGAAAATATCAACACTTATGGCTAAAAACATGCCATTAGAGGGAAAAAAAATCCAAAACACCACCCCAAATAGCCTCGTGAAAGACTTGAACAAGTTGCACATGACCATGTAATTAACAGGAACTCACCATATGGTAATGGCATCCCCGGGTTGAGAATATGACGTTAATTTGAAAATATCTAGACTTAGTCTTGAAAACATGATGTTAGAGGGAGAACCATCCCTCGATAAATGACTCCTTGAGTGGTACAAACACCTTTCACAGGACTAATATAACTCGCAGGAAGACTTTTGGTTTCAGAATATGATGATAATTTAAAAATACTCGTACTTAGGGTTAAAAACATGTGGGTAGAGGGAGAAAATCCCTAACAACACCCAAACGGCCATGTGGGAGGCAAAAAAACCTCGCATTGGACCAATGTAACTCGCAAGATCTGGCCTGTGGCCACGGAACCCTCAATTTAAATATGATGATAATTTGAAAATATCTAGACTTGGCCATAAAAATGTGTCGTTAGGGGATGAAAGAATAAAAGAATCCCTAAACGGGCCCATGACAGGAGCGAACTCCTTGTATGGGACCAATTTAAGAAGAAAAACTTACCGCATAGTCATGGGAACTGTCAATTTGAGAAAATGATTTTAATTTGAAATATCTAAAGTTGGGCTTAAAAACGCGTCGGCGATAACCCAAAGCACGTCCCAAACTGTCTAGTGAGAGGCATGGACAACTCACACTAGACGAATGTACCTCGCAGGAACTGACTTTATGATCACAAGATCTCGATTTGAAAATATGACGATAATTTGAAAATATCCAATTTTGGGCATTGAAAACCTAAAACAACCCCCAAACGGCCCCGTGAGAGGTGGGAACATATTGCACAAGAACAATGTTACCCACAAGAACTTACCGATTTGTGAATATGATGATAATTAAAAAATATCTAGAAATGGGTTTAAAAACATGCCGTCAGAGGAAGAAAACTCAAAACACCCCCAAACGGTCCCAAGAGCGGCGCGAACAACTCCACGGGACCAAATTATCTCGCAAGAACTAATCTTGTGGTCACGGAACCCCAGGGTTGAGAATATGATGATAATTTAAAAATATCTAGACTTATGATTAAAAAAATTATGTTAGAGTGCGAAAATCAAAATATTTCCCACCTAAATCGCCCCTTGAGAGGAGAAAACAACTTGCACGGAAGCAATGTAACTCGTATGAACTTCCTGCATGGTCACGGGACCCTCATCTTGAGAATAAGATGATAATTTGAAAACATATAAACGTGGGCTTAAAAACATGATGTTAGAGGGAAAACACCCAAAACACCACCCAAACACCCCAGTGGGAGGTCAGAAATACGTCGCACGAGACCAATGTAACTCATGGGAACTAACCGCGTGGTCACGGGACCCACGGTTTGAGAATATGATCGTAATTTGAAAATATCTATACTTGGGCTTAAAAACGTGTCGTTGGAGGGTGAAATATCAAAATATCCCCCAATCGGCCCGATAGGAGGTTCGAACACCTCGCACAGGACCAATGTAACTCGCTGGAAAATATCTCTTGGTCACGGAACCCCCTGATTTGACAATATGATGATAATTACAAAATATCTAAACATCAGCTTAAAAACATGATGTTAGAGGGTGATAACCCCAAAAAACCCAAATAGCCTTGTGAGAGGCTTGAACACATCGCACGGGTTGAATGTACCTAACAGGAACTAACCTCATTGTCATGTTACCCCCAATTGAGAATATGATGATAATTTTAAAACATCCAAATTTAGGCTTAAAAACATGCCATTAGAGGCCGAAATCCAAAAATAAAACCCAAACAGCCTAATGAGAGGTAGGAACACCTCGCACGGGACCAATTTAACTCGAGAGAAGTGACCACCTAGTCACGGAACCTTAGGTTTGAAAATATGATGATACATTAAAATTTTGGTCTTGGTCTTAAAAACTTGATGTTAGATGGAGAAAACTAGAACATTCCCCAAATAACCTTATGAGAGGGACAAACTCCTAGCATATAGATAATGTAAATCACAGGCACTGACCGCATGGTCAGGGCACTACTGGTTCGAGAATATGATGACCATTAGAGAATATCTAGACTTGATTTAAAAACGTGCCATTAGAATTCAAAAATATAAAAAACCATCGAAACGATGAAGTGAGAGGTTGGAACGCCTCAAACGTGACCAATGTTACTCACAGGAACTGAAAGCATGGTCACGGTATAGTCGGGTTGAGAATGTGGTGATAATTTGAAAATATCTAGACTTAGGCTTAAAAACATGACGTCAGAGGGACAAATCCCTAAACACCCTACAAACGGCCCCTACAGAGGTGAAAACACCTCGCAAAGGACCAATGTAACTCCCAGGAAGTGAGCTCATGGTCACGGGACTTGGTTTGAGAATATGATGATAATTTTAAAATATTTAGACTTAAGCTTAAAAACATGTCGTTAGTGGGCAAAAACTCAAAACCCACCCAAACGGCCCCATGAGAGGCGTAAACAACTCCCATGGGACAAATGTAACTCCCAGAAATGAACCACATGATCACGGGTCACCCGATTTGATAATATGAAAAAAAATTATAAATATGTAGACTTGTGCTTGAAAACAGACCGTTAGAGGGAGAAAACCTAAAACACCCCCAAAGGGCTATGAGAGAGGCAGAAACACCTTGTACCTGACCAATGTAACTTGAAGGAACTGACCGTGTGGTCATCGACCCATGGTTAGATAATACTATAATAATTTGAAAATATCCACACTTAGGCTTAAAGTTGTGTCTTTAGATGGTGAAAACCTAAAACACTGCCCAAACGACCCCGTTATAGGTGTGAACACCTCGAATCGGACCAATGTGACTCATAGGAATTGACCATGTTTTTATGATACTGGTATCTGATAATACGTTGATAATTAGAATATATATAGACTTGGACTTAAAAACATGCTATTAGAGGGTGAAAACCTCGAACACCCACCAAACGGCCCCATGAGAGCTCGAAACACTTCGTACGTGACCAACGTAACTCGCAGGAACTGACCGCATTGTCACGGGACCCATGGGTTGAGAATATGACCATAATTTGAAAATATCTAGACTTAGGCTTTAAAACATAATGTTAGAGGGAGAAAACCCAAAACACACCCACCCCCACAAACGACACTTTGAGAAGCATAAACACCTAGCACGGGATGAATATAACTCACAAGAACTGACCCCAAGGGCATGGGACCCTCAGTTTGAAAATATGATGATAAATTTAAAATATCTCATATTGGGATTAAAAACATTATATTACATCGAGCAAACCCAAAACAGCCTCATGAGAGGGACAAACACCTCACACACCGGGTGGAAAGGGACTACCGATTTGAGAATATGATGACAATTAGTAAATATCTAGAATTGGTCTTAAAAATGTGCCGTTACAATTCAAAAACTCAATAAACCCTCGAAATGGCTAACTGAGAGGCAAGAACACCTCGCATGGGAGCCATGTTACTCGCAGGAAGTGACTGCATGGTGATGGGACCGTCGGGTTGAAACTATGATGATAATTTTAAAATATCTGGGCATATGCGTAAAAACAGGACGTTAGAGGGACAAAACCCTAAACACCCCGCAAACCTCCCCTAAATAGGCGCAAACACCTTGCATAATATCAATGTAACTCAAAGAAACTGACCTCGTGGTCACGGGACCCCAAGTTTAAAAATATTTAGACTTTGACATAAAAAGATTCCATTAGTGGAAAAAAACCTAAAACACATCTGAACGGAGTATACAACTCGCACTGTACCAACATTACTCATAGGAATTGACAATATGGTCATGGGCCACCCGATTTGAGAATGCGACAATAATTTCTAAATATAATGATTTCCCCTTGAAAATGCGCCATTAAAGGGGGACACCCAAAACACCCCCAAACAGTCGCAAGAGAGGCACGGACACCTTGAATCGAACCAATGTAACAAGTGAGAACTAACCGTGTGGTCAGGACCCATGGTTTTAGAATATGACAATAATTTTAAAATATCCATACTTGGACTTATTGATCACGTGGTCATATTCTCAACTTAACGATCCCCTGGCCACGTGATCAATTCCTTCAAGTGACGTAGGTCCCATGCTAGGTTTCTCGCCTCCCACTTATCTGTTTCATTTTTTTGGGGGGGTTTTCAACCTCTAACGAAATATTCTTAAACCCAAGACTAGATATTTTATAATTATCATCATATCTCAATCCGTTAGTCCCCTGAGCACACGATTAGTCCCTGCGAGTTACATTAGTCTCGTGCGAGGTATTCTTTCCTCTCACATAGCCATTTCTGGGTTTTTTGGGTTTTCAACCTCTAAGTCGAATCCCCCTTGAAAATTTAAAAATATCCAAACTTGGGTTTTAAAACACGTCGTTAGAAGGTGAAAAACCAAAAAAAGCCCCTAAATGGCCCATTGAGAGGCGAAAACATATTGCGCGGGACAATTGTATCTCGTGGGAACAAACAGGTGGTCACGGGACCCCCGATATGAAAATATGACAATAATTTAAAAATATATAGACTTAGGCTTAAAAGCATGCTGTTAGTGGGCACAAGCCAAAAAACCCAAATGGGCCCATTAGTGTTGTGAACACATCACATTGGACCAATGTAACTTGCAGCAGGTGCTTGCATGGTCATGGGCCCCTCGATTTTATAATATGACAATAATTTTGAATTATATAGGCTTGGGCTTCAAAACGGGCCGTTAGGGAATGAAAACCCAAATCACCCCCTAAAGGGCCACGAGAGAGGCGTGAACACATTACACGGGACCAATATAACTTGTAGAAACTGACCATGTGGATACGAAAACCAAGTTTGAGAATATGAAAAATCCAAACTTGCCCTTAAAAATGTACCATTAGAGGGGAAAAAACCCAACCACCTCCCAAACGTCCCCGTGAGAGGCGCGAACACCTCGCACGGGACCAATGTAACTCACAGGAACTGAATTCATGGTCACGGCCCCCCAGTGTGATAATATGACGACAATTTGAAAATATCTAAGCTTGGCATTCAAAACACACCTTTAGAGGGTAAAAAACCAAAACACTACCTAAACGTCCCCGTGGGAGGCAAAAACACATCGCACGAAACCAATGTAACTCGCAGGAACTCATCGTGTGATCCCGAGACCCGCGATTTGTGAATATGATGATAATTTGGAGTTGAATTGGACTTAAAAATTTTCCGTTAGAGGGGAAAAACTCAACCCCTCCAAAGGCCGTATGAGAGGCATGAAATCCTTGCACGGGACCAATATAACTCGTAGGAACTCACCGTGTGGTCACAGGACCCCTTGTTTGAGAATATGATAATTATTGAAAAAAAAATTAGGCTTAGGCTTAAAAATGACGTTAGAGGGAAAAAAAACCAAATCACTGCCCAAACAGCCCCTTGAAAGGCTCAAACACTTCGCACGGAAACAATCTAACTTGCAGGAACTGACCACGTGGTCACGAGACACTCATTTTGAAAATAAGATAATACATTAAAAATATATAGTCTTAGGCTTGCTCTTGGGAGAAAACCCAAAACAACCCGTAAACGGCCTCATGAGAGGCACAAACACCTCACACGGGACCAATGTAACTCGTAGGAATTGATCGCGTGGTTAGGTGACTAACAGTTTGAGAATGTGATGGTAATTAGACAATATTTAGAAATAGGATTTAAAACATGACATTAGATGTCAAAAACCTAAAAAGCCCCGAAACAGCTAAGTGAGGGGCGAGAACACCTCACATGGAACCAATGTTACTCTCAGGAACTGATTGCATGGTCACGGGACCATCGAGTGTATAATATGATGAAAATTTTAAAATATAGAGTTAGGATTAAAAATATGATGTTAGTGGGACGAATTAGTAAAAAACCCACAAACATCCCCTTAGGAGGCGCAAACACCTTGCACAACACCAATGTAACTCTCAGGAATTTACCTCATAGTCACGGGACCCCTGGTTTGAAAATATAATGCCAATTCAGAAAAATATAGATTTAGTCATAAAAACATGATTTCAGAGGGTCAAAACCCAAAACACCCCACAAAATTTCCTCGTGGGAAGTAGGAAATCGTCGCACGGGACAAATGCAACTCGCAGGAACTGATTGCGTGGTCACGGGACCCAAAAGTTGAGATTATAATGATAAATTGAAAATATCTAAACTTTGGCTTAAAAGCGTGCCGTTAAAGGGTGAAAACTAAAAAAGGGCCACATAAGAGGCGCAAAAGCCTCGCACGGGACCAATTTAACTCACAGGAACTGACCGCCTAATCATGGTAAACCCCTTTTTGAGAATAAAACAATAATTGGATATATCATACTTGGGCTTCAAATTGTGTCGTTAGATATGGAAAAGATAAAATAGATCCCAAACATCCTCGTGAGAGGCGTGAACAACTCGCATGGGAAAAATGTACCTTGCAGGAATATACCTAATAGTCACGGGCCCCTGGTTTGAGAATACAATGATAATTTGAAAATATCCATAATTGGGCTTACAAACATGTTGTTGGATGGGAAAAAACAAAAAAAATCCTAAATGTTCCATTGATATGCAAAAACACATCGTATCAGACCAATGAACTCGTGAGAACTAACCGGCTGGGCACGGGACCCTTGGTATGAAACTACGACAACAATTTATAAATATATAGACTTAGCCTTAAAAACATGTCGTCAGTGGGATAAAAGCATGAAAAACAAAAAGTCCCTCTTAAAAGAGTTAACATCGTCCACAGGACCAATTTCGCTTACAGGAGCTGACCGGATGGTCAAGGGATCCTCGGTTTCAGAATATGATGATTGTTTCAAGATATCTAGATTAGGCTTAAAAATATGATGTTAGATGGGGAAAACTCAAAACACTGTGCAAATGACCCCGGGAGAGGGACGAACACCTCGCACGGGACCAATGTAACTCAAAGGAACTAACAGCGTGGTCACGGACACCCTATTTGAGAATATGATGATAAGTTGACAGTATCTAGAATTCGACTTAAAAATGTGCCATTAGAGGGAGAAAACATAGAAAAACACCAAAAAGCTTCGTGAGATGTGCGAAGGCCACGTATATAACCAATGTAACTCACGGGAACTGACCTCATGGTGAGGGACTACCAGTTCGAGAATATGATGATAATTTGAAAATATATAGACATGGGCATAAAAATGTGTCGTTAGATGTCAAAAACACAAAACACCCCCAAAATAGCCCATTGAGATGTGAGAACACCTTTTCGAGACTAATGTAACTCACAAGAACTGACGACATGGTCAGAAGATCCCCGGATTGAGAATAGGACAATAATTTGAGAATAACAAGGTTTGGGCATAAAAATGTATCGTTAGAGTGCGAAAAAAACACTCCCTGAGAGGTAGAAACACCTGGCTCGGGACCAATGACACTCGCAGGAACTAATGGTGTGGTCACAGTACCCCAAATTTGAGAATATGAGTATAATTTAAAATATTTATACTTGGGGTTAAAAACGGTCCATTTTAGAGCAATCACCCAAAATACCCCCCAAAAGGCCCTATGAGTGGCGTGAACACCTTGCATGGGACCAACGTAGCTAGCAAAAATTGACCTCATGGTTATTTGAGAATATGATGATAATTTGAAAATATCTAGACTTGGGATTAAAAACATGCCATTAGAGGGAGAAAAAATTCCCCCCACCCAACGGCACGGTGAGAGGCACAAACACCTCGCATGAGACCATTATAATTGGTACCAACTGATGGCATGGTCACGGGACCCCGGTTTGAGAATGTGACGATAATTTAAAAATATCTAGATTTATGCCATAAAACATGATTTTAGAGGGAGAAACCCTAAAACACACCCCAAACGGCCCTGTGAGAGGCGAGAACACCTCACACGGGACCAATGTAACTTTTAGGAAATGACTACATGGTCATGAGACCCTATGTTTAAAAATATGATGGAGTGTCACACGGGACCAATGTAATTTGAAAATATCTAGTCTTGGGCTTAAAAAATGTCGATGGAGTGTGAAAACTCATCGCACGGGACCAATGTAACCTGTGGACACTAACTGGGTAGTCACAGGTACCCCGGTATCAAAGTAAGACAACAATTTAATAATATCTAGAATTAGGATTAAAAACATGTCGCTTGTGAGCTCAAAGCCATAAAAAACCGACGGCCCAATAAGAGGCGTGAACATCTCGCACATGACCAATTTAACTTATAGGAGCTGATCGCATGGTCAAGGGCCTCGGTTTGAGAATATGACGATTATTTGAAAATTTCTACATTATGCTCAAGAAAATGCCGTTAGATGGAAAAAAACTAAAAACACTGCCCAAACGACCCCATGAGAGGGACGAAAACCTCGCAGGGGACCAATATGACTGAAATGAACTTACAGCATGCTCACGGACTCCCTATTTGAGAATATGACAATAGTTTGAAAATCACAAGAATTGGACTTAAAAACATGCCGTTAGAGGGGGAAAACCTAGAAAACCCCCAAAAATCTTTGTGTTCGCGCGAAGACCTCGTACATGACAATTGAAAACCATAGGAATTGACTGCATGGTGAGGAGATACAAGTTCGGGAATATGATGTTAATATGAAAGTATCTAAGCAGGGACATAAAAAGGTAGCGTTAGATGTCAGAAACTAAAAATACCACCAAATTAGCCCATTGAGATGCGAGAACACCTCGCACGGGACTAATGTAACTCCCAGGAACTTATCGCATGGTCACGGGATCCCTAGGTTGAGAATAGAATGATAATTTCTGTATAACTATACTTAGGTGTAAAAATGTATCGTTGGAGTGAGAACAACCAAAACACCCCCTAAACAACCTCCGAGAGGCGTAAACACCTCGATCGGGACCAATGACACTCGTAGGAACTGATGGCATGGTCAAAGGACCCCTAATTTGATAATATGAATATAATTTAAAATATCTACACCTGGGCTTAAAATGGCTCGTTTGAGTGCAATAACCTAATACACCCCAAAAAATGCCCCGTGAGAGGCATGAACACCTCACATGGGACCAATGTAACTAGAAGCAACTGATTTGGGTCATGAGACCCTAATTTGATATTATAACAACAAGTTGAAAATATCTAGACTTGGGCTTAAAAACATGCTTTTAGAGGGATAAAACCCAAAACACCGATAAAACGGCCCTTTAGAGGTGGGAATACATCGCATGAGTCCAATGTAACTCACAGGAACTAACCGCATGGTCACGAGATCCTCGATATGAGAATATGACAATAATTTAAAAATATCTGGACTTAGGCCATAAAACATGATGTTAGAGGGAGAAACCCTAAAACATACCCCAAAAAGCCCCGCGAAAACTCCTTACACGAGACTAACGTAACTTCTACGAAATGACTACGTGGTCATGAGACCCTTGGTTTAAAAATAAGAGGATAATTTAAAAACATCATGTCTTGGTCTTAAAAACATGTCGATGGAGTGTGAAAACCCAACACACATCCCAAATGACCCCGTGGGAGGCGCGAACACCTCGCATAGGACCAATGTAACTCGTCAGAACTAACGGCATGGCCATGAGACATTTGGTCTGAAAATATGCTGATAATTTGAAAATATTTTGACCTTAAAAACGTTCCGCTAGAGGGTAAAGGCCCAAAACATCCCAAACGGCCCCATGAGTGGTGCGAACATCACGCACGGGACCAATGTAACTCTCAAGATCTGTATACATGGTCATGAGACCCAGAGTTTGAAAATAGGTTGATAATTTGAAAATATCCAGACTTGGGTTGAAAAAGATGTCGATAGAGTGAGAAAAACCAAAACACCCCCCGAATAATCCTATGAGAGGAGCAAACACCTCGCACGAGACCATTGTAACTCGAAGGAACTAACCGAGTGCTCACGGGATCCCTAGTATGAGAATATGATGATAAATTTAAAATACCTAGACTTAGGCTTAAAAACATGCCGTTAGAGGAAGAAAATCGAAACGGCCCCGGGAGAGGCGAGCACACCTAAAATGGGACAATTGTAAGTCACAGGAACTGACTCCCTGGTCACGAGATCCTCGATTGTAAATATGATGATAATTTGAAAATATCCATACTTGGGCCCAAAAACATATTGATAGACTGTCAAACAACCTCATGAGAGGCTGGAACACCTCACATGGGACCATTGTAACTTCCAGGAACTTACGATGTGGTCACGGGACCCCCAATTTGAGAATATGACATTAATTTGAAAATATCTAGCCCTGGGCTTAAAAATGTGCCATTAGGGGTGAAAATAAAAAACACCCCTGAATGGCCCTGTAAGAGGAGCCAACACCACGCACGGGACCAATGTAACTCGCAGGAACTCATTTCATGGTCACGGGACCCCAGTTTGAGAATATGACGATAATTTGAAAAAATGTAGATTTGGTCTTAAAAACATGTCATTAGAGTAATTAAACCCAAAACCCCCACCAAAAGGCGCCTTGAGAGGTGGAAACACGTGGCACGAGTTTAATGTAACTCGCAGGAATTGACTGTGTGGTCAAGGTATCCCCGGTATGAGAATAAGATGATAATTTTAAAACATCTAGTCTTAGGCTTAAAATCATGTCGTTAGAGGGAGAAAACAAAAAACACCACCACAAATGGCCCCATGACTGTGTTAAGAACACCTCACACGAGATCAGCATAAATCGCAAGAACTTACTTCATGGGAAGAGACCTTTATTTTGAAAATATGGTGATAATTAGAAAAAAAAATTTACTTGGACTTAAAAAATATGTCGATAGAGTGCGAGAAACGAAAACACCCTCTAAATGACCCCGTGAGAGGCGCGAATACCTCGCACAGGACAATTCACGTACTGATGGCATGGTCAGGGGACCCCTAGTTTGAGAATATGACGATAATTCCAAAATATCTAGACTGCGTCTTAAAAACTTTCCATTAGTGGGAAAAAACCCAAAACACACCCCAAACAACCCGGTGAGAGGCGTGAACACCTCGCACGGCATGGTCATGAGACCCTCAGTCTGAATATCGGATGATAATTTGAAAATATGTAGACTTGGGCTTAAAAAGATGTCTATAGGGTGGGGAAACCCAAAACACCCACCAAATAGCACCTCGCACAGGACCAGGGTAACTCGTTGAAACTGATTACACGGTCAAGGGACCACCGATTTGAGAATATGATAATAATTTTAAAATATATAGACTTGAGATCTAAAATGTGCCATTAGTGGGTGAAAACACTAAACACCCCCAAATGGCCCCTTGAGAGGTGGGAAGACCTTGCACAGCACCAATGTAACTCGTAGGAGCTGGTTACAAAGTCACGGGACCTCGGTTCAAGAATATAACGATAATTTTAAACTATTTAGGCTCGGGCTTAAAAAAATGTTGTTAGAGTGATAAAACCAAAAACACCCACCAAATGGCCCTTTGAGAGGTGGGTCCAATGTAACTCGTAGGAACTGACCACGTGGTAACGTTATCCAAGGTATGAGAGTATGACGATAATTTTAAAATATTTATACTCAGACTTAAAAACATACTGTTAGAGGGAGAAAACAAAAAACAACCCCCTAAACGACCCCTTATGTGAAAGTTGAGAACACCTCACATGGGACAAACATAACTCGCAAAAATGAAATGCGGGGTCACGAGACCATCATTTTGAAAATGTAATGATAATTAAAAAAATCTAGATTTTGGCTTCAAAACAAGTCGATAGAGTGCAAAAACAAAAACACCCCCCAAACGACCCCGTGAGAGGCTCGAGAAGCTCGTAGGAGATGAATGTAACTCGTGAGAACTGACAGCCTGGTCACGGGAACCCCCATTTGAGAATAAGACAATAATTTGAAGATATATAGACCGAGGCTTAAAAATATGCCATTAGAGGGCGAACAACCAAAACATCCACCAAATGGCCAAGTGAGAGGTGCGAACACCTCACACATGATCAATGTAACCCGCAGGCTGGTTTATGGTCATGAGACCTCGATTTGAAACCATGACGATAATTTGAAAATATATGTACTTGGGCCTAAAAAAATGTTGATAGAGTGGGAAAACCCAAAACACCCACCAAACAACCTCGTGAGAGGGGTGAAGACCTCCCACGGGACCACTGAAACTTGTAGAACCTTGCCTTGGGATCCCCAGTATGAGAATATGATCACACTTTAAAATACCTAGACTTATTCTTAAAACCATGACATTAGGAGGAGAAAACCAAAAACACCTAACCAAATGGCCCCGTGAGAGGCAAGAACACCACACGCGGGACCAATGTGACTCGCAGGAACTTACTTTGTGATCACGAGATCCTAAGTTTGATAATATGATGAAAATTTCAAAATATCTATACTTGGGTTTAAAAACATGTCTTTATAGTGAGAAAATCCCAAACATCCACCATACAACCCCATGAGAGGTGTGAACACCTCGTATGGGACAAATGTAATTCGAAATAACTGACGATGTGGTTACAGGACCCCAAATTTGAGAATATAAGGATAATTTGAAAATATCTAGACTTGGGAAAAAAATGTGCCATCAAAGAGGGAAAATCCAAAATACCCCCCAAATGGGCCCGTGAGAGGAACGAACAACTTGCACGAAACCAATGTAACTCTCAGTAATTGACTAGGTGTTCACACAACCCCCTATTTTAGAATATGATGATAATTTGAAAACATCCAGTCATGGGCTTAAAAACTTGTCATTCGAGTGCGAAAACCCACACCCCCCAAATGATGTCGTGAGAGGTGTGTACACCTCCCACGGGACCAACGTAATTCGAAGGTGTTGATCTCGTGGTTACGGGACCAACAATTTTATAATAAGATGATAATTTAAAAATAAGTAGACTTGGGATTAAAAAAGTGCCATTAGATGGAAGAAACACAAAATATCCCTAAACGGACCCATAAGAGGCGCGGACATGTCGCATGGGACAAATGTAGCTCGCAGGAGCTGATTACACGGTCATGGGACCCCAATTTGAGAATATGACAATAGTTTAAAAATATTAAGACTTGCTTTAAAAACATACGGTTAGAGGAATAAAACCCAAAACACCCACCAAACGGCCCCTTTAGAGTTTTGAACATGTCGCACGAGTCCAATGTAACTCACAGGAACTGACCGTGTGGTTTCAGGATCACCGATATGAGAATATGATGATAACTTTAAAATATAAGTGCTTAGTCTTCAAAACATGTCGATAGAGGAGGAAAACCCATAACACCCACACAAACAACCCCGTGAGAGGTGAGAACAACTGACACGGGACCAATGTAACTCACAGGAAATGACTGTGTAGTCATGAGAACCTCAGTTTCAAAATGTGACAAAAATTTTAAAATATCTAGACTTGGGATTAAAAACATGTCGATGGAGTGAAAACCCCCAGAATAACCACCAAACGACGCCGTGAGAGATGCGAAGACCTTGTACGGGACAAATGTAACCCACAGAAACTAACGATGTAGTCACGGGACCCCTAATTCAAAAATATGATAATAATTTGAAAATGACTAGAGTGGAGAATAAAAATGTGCCACTAGAGGGCGAAAACCAAAAATACCCCCCAAACAGCCCCGTGAGAGGCGCAAGCAGCTCGCACGACACCAAACTAGCCCACGGGAACTCATCTTGTGGTCACAGAATCCTGGTTTAACAATATGGTGATAATTTAAAAATATCTAGACTTGGGTTTAAAAATGTGCAGTTCGAGGTCATCAACCCAAAACACACCAAGATGACCCTGTAGGAGGTGGGAATGGGTCGCACAGGACCAATCTTACTCGCGCGAATTGACTGCGAGGTCACGGGCCCCTCGGTGTTAGAATATGATGATAATTTTAAAATATCTGGTTTGGGATTAAAAACCCGTCTATAGAGATCGAAAATCAAAAACACCTAATAAAAAACTAAGTGAGAGCCACGAATACCTCGTACGAGACCAATTTAACTCACAAGAACTGGCCGCGTGGTCCTAGGATCCCCGGTATGAGAATATGTTGATGATTTTAAACTATATAGACGTAGGCCTAAAATCATGTCGTTAGAGGGAGAAAACCCAAAACATCTCCCCAAATGACCCCGTCAGAGGCGAGAACACCTCACATGGGGCCAATGTAACTCGCAGGAACATGCAGCGTGGTAACGTGACCCTCGGTTTGATAATATAATGATAATTTGAAAATATCTAGAATGGGGATAATTAGAGGACAAAAACCCAAAACACCCCCCAAATGGCCCCGTGAGAGGCACGAACCCTCGCACGAAACTAATGTTACTCTCAGTAACTGACCACATGGTAACGTGACCCCCGGTTTGAGAATATTATGATAACTTGTAAACATCTATACATGGGCTTAGAAACATGTCCTTAGAGTGCGAAAACCCAAAACACCGCCAAACGATGTCATGAGAGGCCTGAACACCTCCCACGGACCAATGTTATTCGTAGGTGTTGATCGCATGGTTACGAGACCAGCAATTTTAGAATATGATGATAATTTTAGAAATATATATATATATATATATATATATATATATATATATATATATATATATATATACACATGGGCTTAAAAATGTGCCAGTAGATGTCAAAAACACAAAACATCCCGAAACAACCCCATGTGAGGGGCGGACACCTCGCATGCGAAAATGTAGCTTGCATGAATTGATTTAACAGTCACGGGACCCCGATTTTAGACTATGATGATAATTAAAAGTTATCCAGACTTGGTCTTAAAACATGCAGTTAGAGGTATAAAACTGAAAACATCCACTAAATGACCCCTTGAGATGCGGGGACACTTCGCACAAGTCTAGTGTAACTCGCAGAAACTAACCGCGTGGTCATGGGATCCCCGATATGATAATATAATGTCAATAGTAAAATATATGGACTTGGGCTTAAGAACATTCCGTTATAGGGAGAAAGCACAAAACCCCCCCACAAACAGCTCTATGAGAGGCGAGAATACCTCACATTGAACCAATGTAACTCGCATGAAATGACTGTGTGATCACAAGCCCCTCGTACTGAAAATGTGATGATAATTTGAAAATATCTAGACTTGGGCTTAAAAATATATCGATGGAGTGCAAAAAAACAAAACACCACCCCAACGACCCCATGAGAGGCGTGAAACCCTCGCACGAGTCCAATGAAATGAACAAGAACTAACGATGTGGTCATGGGACCACCAGTTTAAGAATATGACGATAATTTTAAAATAACCAGATTGGGGCTTAAAAATGTGAAACTAGAGGGAGAAAACCGTAAACACTCGCTAAAAGGCCCCGCGAGAGTCGCAAAAACCTCACACGTGACTAATGTCACTCGCAATAACTCACCTCGTGGTCACAAAATCCAGGTTTGACAATATCACGATGATTTGAAAATATATAAACTTATGTTTAAAACTGTGCCGTTGGAGGGAAAATACCCAAAACACTGCCAAAGTAGCCCCGTGGGAGGTAGAAATATGTATCACATGACCAATGTAACTCGCGAGAATGGACTGCGTGGTCACATGAACCTCGATGTTAGAATATGAAGACAATGTGAAAAAATCTCGACTTGGTCTTAAGAACAGGTCGTTATAAGGCAAAAACACAAACACCCCTAAAATAACCCCGTGAGAGGTGGGAACACCTTATACGTAATTAATGTAACTCCTACAAACTAACCATGTGGTCATGATACCCCCAATTTTAGAATACGATGAGAATTTGAAAACATATAGACATGGGCTTAGAAACATGTCGATAGAGTGTGAAAACCAAAAACAGCCCCAAATGATGTCATGAGATTCGCGAACACCTCCCACGGACCAATGTAATTCGTATGTGTTGATCACATGTTTATAAGACTAACAGTTTTAAAATAAAATGATCATAATTTTGAAATATATATATACTTGGTCTTAAAAACGTACCATTAGATGTCGAAGACACAAAACATCCCAAAATAGTCCCGTGAGAGGCGCGAACACCTCGCATGGGATGAATGTAGCTCGCATGAACTGATTCAAATAGTCACGGGACCCCGATTTGAGAGTATGATGATAATGTGAAGTTATCTAGACATGGTCTTAAAAATATGGAGTTAGAGGTATAAAACCCAAAACACCCACAAAACGGCCCTTTGAGAGGCTGGAACACATAGCACAAGTCCAATGTAACTCACGGGAATTAACTGTGTGGTCACGAGATCCTCGGTATGAGAATATGATGTTAAAAATAAAAAATCTGGACTTAGGCTTAAGAACATGACTATATAGGGACAAACCCCAAAATATACCCACGAGATCCATGTAACTCACACGAGACCAATGTAACTCACATGAAATGACATGATAGTTTAAAAATATCTATACTTGGGCCTAAAAACATGCCGATGGAGGGAAAAACCGTAAAACACCACCTCAACGACCCCGTGAGAGGCTCGAACCCCTTGCACGGGAACAATGTAATGCACAGGAACTAACAATGTGGTCATGGGACCACCAGTTTGAGAATATGACGATAATTTTAAAATAACTAGACTGGGGCTTAAAAACATGCCACTGGAGGGAAAAAGTCGTAAAAACCCACCAAACGGCCCCGCGAGAGTCGCAGACACCTCACACGGGACTAATCACTCACATGATCTCCCCTCATGGTCACGGAATCCAGGTTTGAGAATATGATGATGATTTGAAAATATATTGATTTAGATTTAAAAATGTGCCATTGGAGGGCGAAAACCCAAAACACTCTGAAAACTGCCCCATGGGAGGCAGGAATATGTCTCACATGACCAATGTAACTCGCGATAACCGACTGTGTGGTCACAGGACCCTCGATGTTAGAATATGACGAAAATTTGAAAAAATCTGGACTTTGTCTTAAAAATCAAGCCATTATTAGGTAAAAAATACAAAACACCCATAAAATGACCTAGTGACTGGTGGGAACACCTCGTACGTAACTAATGTAAATTGTAGAAACTAACCACGAAGTCATGAGACCCCCCAGGTTGAGAATATGATGATAATTAGAAAATATTTGGTTATGGACTTAGAAACATGTCCTTAGAGTGAGAAAACCTAAAACACCCCAAAATGATACCGTGAGAGGTGCGAACACCTCCCACGGGACTAATGTCATTCGCAGGTGTTGATCGCATGGTTACGAGTCCAACCGTTTTAGCATATGATGCTAATTTGAAAATATATAGACTTGGGCCTAAAAAAACTACCATTAGATGTAGAAAATACAAAACATCCCCAAATAGTCCTGTCAGAGGCGAGAACAACTCACATGAACTGATTAAACAGTCACAGGACCCCAGTTTGACAATATAATGATAATTTGAAAATATCTAGATTTGGGCTTAAAAACAAGCCGCTAGAGGTATAAAATCCAAAACACCCACCAAACGGCCCCTTGAGGGACGGGGACATGTCGCACAATTCTAATGTAACTCTCATGAAGTAACAACGTGGTCACGGGGTCGTCGGTATGAGAATATGATGTTAACAACAAAATATCAGGACTTAGGCTTAAGAATATGTCATTAGAGGTAGAAAATCCAAAATACACCCACAAACATCCCCGCAAGAGGCGAGAACACCTCATACTGGACCAATGTAATTCACAGGAAATGATTATGTGGTCATGATCCCCTCGTATTGAAAATGTGATGATAATTTGAAAATATATGGACTCGTGATTAAAAACATATCGAAGAAGTGAAAAAACCCAAAACACCACCCCCAACGACCCCGTGAGATGCGCGAACACCTCACAGGGGGGCAATGCAATGCACAAGAACTAATGATGGGGTCATGGGACCACCAGTTTAAGAATATGATGATAATTTTAAAATAACTAGACTTAGGCTTAAAAATGTGCCACTAAAGGGTGAAAATCATAAACACCCCTCAAAAGGCCCCGTGGGAGTCGCGAACACCTCACACGGGACTAATGTCACTAGTAGGAACTGCCCTCGTGGTCACGAAATCCAAATTTGAGAATTATACGATGATTTGAAAATATATAGACTAGGTTTAAAAATGTGCTACTGGAGGGAAAATACCCAAAATAACCCCCAAACAACCCCGTGCGAGGTAGTAATATGTCTCATGTGACCAATGTAACTCGCGAGAACTGGCTGCGTGGTCACAGGCCCCTCGATGTTAGAATATGATGAAAATTTGTGAAAAATTGAACTTGGTCTTATGAACATGTTGTTTTACAGCAAAAACACAAAACACACCTAAAACAACCTCGTGAGAGGTTGGAACACCTCGTACGTAACTAATGTAACTCGCAAAAACAGACAACCTGGTCATGACACCCCTGATTTAATAATATGATGATAATTTGAAAGCATCTGGACATAGGTAAAAAAGGTGTTATTAGAGTGCGACAATCCAAAACAACCCTCAAACGACACGGTGAGAGGCGCGTACACCTCCCATGGGACCAATATAACTCATAGAAACTCATGACACGGTCAAGGGAAGAGGATTTTAGAATTCGATAATAATTTGAAAATATATAGATTTGGGCTTTAAAATGTGCCATTAGTGGGAGAAAACACAAAACAACCTCGAACGACCCTATGAGAGGCACGAACACCCCCCAAATGACCCCATGAGAGGTGCAGACACCTCGCACGGGACCAATTAACTAACAAGAAGTGGTGGTGTGTTAGGGTAACCTTAGTTTGAGAATATGATGAAAATTTTAAAAATATCTAGATTGGGGCTTAAAAATGTGCCATAAGAGGGCAAAAAACCAAAACACCCCCAAATGACGCCTTGAGACGCACGAACACCTTGCATGGGACCAACGTAAGTCGCTCGACCTGATCTCGTTGTCACGAAATCCCGATTTCATAACATGATAATAATTTGAAAATATATAGACTTGGGTTTAAAAATGCGACATTAGAGTACGAAAACTATAAAAAAATGGCTTCAAGGGGCGCAACAATACGTCACACGGGATCAATGTAATTCGTAGGAGCGGACCATGTGGTCACAGAGCCCTCGATGTAAGAATGTCATGATAATTTGAAAAGTTATAGACTTGGGCTTAAAACAGGACATTTGAAGGAAAAAATACGAAATGACCCAAAAATGGCTATGTGAGATGCGGGAACAACTCACACGGAACAACTATAAATCACAAGAACTGACCACGTGGTCATAGAACCCCCGATTTGACTAAATGATGATAACATGAAAAGTTATGTACTTAGGATTTTAAACGCAACGTTAGATTGTAAAAACCCAAAACGACCACCAAACGACGCCCTGAGAGGTGCAGACACCTCTCTTGGGATAATGTAACTCGTTGGAACTGATCCCGTTGTGAAGGGACCCATAGTTTTAGAATATGAAGATAATTTTAAAATATTTAGACTTGGATTTAAAACGTGTTGTTAGAGTGCAAAAATGAATAACAAAAACTAAAATAACCCTGAGGGGGAGGAATACGTCGCCCGGGACCAATGTAGCTCATAGGAACTGACCACGTGGTCAGAGGCCCCTCGAAGTGATAATGTGATGATAATTTCAAATTTTATAGACTTGGGATTAAAAACATGACATTAGAAGACAATCATATAAAACACACCCCAAACGATCCCCATGAGATTCAGGGAAACCTCACACGGAACTAATGTAACTCGTTGGAACTAATCCTATGGTCACGGGACCCCCGGTTTCACAATATGATGATAATTTAAAAAATCTTGACATTGGGCTTTAAAACATGTCGTTCGAGTGTAAAAACCCAAAACACCAACCAAAAGACAGTGTGAGACGGGCGAACGCCTTGCACGGGACCATTGTAACTCATATGAAATTATCGCGTGGTCACGAGATGCCTGGTTTTAGAAAATTATAATAATTAGAAAATATATATGCTTCGTCTTAAAAACGTTCTATTAGATGGAGAAAAAATAAAATGCCCCCCAAACGGCCCCGTGAGAGGCGTGAACACCTCGCAGAGGACCAATGTAACCGCTGGAAGTGATCTCCTGGTCACGAGACCCTGGATTGAAAATATGCGGGTATATTGAAAATATATAAATTATAGCTTAAAAACATGCATTTAGAGGGATGAACAACAAAGCACCCTCCAAACAACCACTTGAGGGGCGAGAACACATCGCACGAGACTAATGTAACTTACGAGAACTGATCGAATGGTAACAGGTCCCATGGTATGAGAGTATGACGATAATTTGGAATTATATAAACTTAGGCTTAAAACACATTCCGTTAGAGGGAAAAAACCAAAAACTCCCCCCAAACGGCCGCGTGAGAGGCACGAACACCTCACACGAGACTAATGTAACTCATAGCAACTAACGGCATGGCCACGAGACAATCGGTTTGAAAACGTGACAATAATTTGAAATAATCTATACTTGGGATTCAAAACATGTTGATAGAGTGTGAACATCCAAAACACTCCCCAAACGACCCCATGAGAGGTGCAGACACCTTGCACGGGACCAATTAACTCGCAAGAACTGCTGGTGTGGTCAGGGGAACCGTAGTTTCAAAATATGATGATAATTTAAAAATATCTATATTGGGGCTTAAAAATGTGCCATAAGAGGGCGAAAACCCAAAACACCCCCAAACAATGCTTTGAGAGGAACGAACAGCTTGCATGGGACCAATGTAAGTCGCACGAACTGATCTCGTTGTCACAAAACCCTGATTTGATAACATGACAATAATTTGAAAATATCTAGAGTTGGGTTTAAAAATGCGCCATTAAAGTGCGAAAAAAAATTGCTCCAAGGGACGCAAGAATTCATCGCACGGGGCCAACGTAATTCGTTGGAACTGAGCATGTGGTCACAGGCCCTCGATTTGGGAATATGATGATAATTTGAAAATTCATTGACTTGGGCTTAAAGCCATAGTATTAGAATGTAAAAATATGAAATGGCCCCAAAATGACCATGTGAGAGGCGGGATCAACTCGCACTGAACAACTGTAAATCACAGGAACTCACCACGTGGTCATAGAACCCCCGATTTATTAAAATGATAATAATATGTAAACCTTTGTACATGGGATTTTAAATGTGTCATTAGACTATGAACACCCAAAACAACCACCAAACGACGCCTTAAGAGGTGCGACACATCCCATGGGATAATGTAACACGTTGGAACTGACCACATGGTGATGGGACCCAAATTTCAGAATATGATGACAAATTAAAAATATTGAAAAACTGGTCCTTATGTGTATGTTTCAAATCAATCCAATTTTCACCAAAAATTGTCCACCTTTTAATTAGGACCAAACCAATTCTTACATTAAACCAATTTTATCTTGATTAATCCTAAACATGCATCTAGTGACTAAACCAAGTAAAGTAAAGTAAAGAATACTCAGAACACCAAATGTACGACGACAAACCCAAGACAGGAAAAAATCCCGGACAGCCTAAGCAAGACAATCATTATGAACAAAGTTTTAAAAAGACAAATTAGCCTTACTCAATGACTCGATACCCATGGGTCTTGACGCTCCTTCTGTTCTTCTATAGTTATTCAATAGTACCCACACAGAAATTTCGTCTTCCATGATACCTGTACACAATACACGCGTCCACGTATGTCTCGATGTCCTCTGAATGGCTTTGATTCATCTACGATGTCGAACAATACGTCCTTCTATTTTCCTCATCGTAAAACCATGATGTTCAAGTATAGAACTGAACTTCTTGTTGCAGAAAGATCACATATACATATAATAATGATAACTTTGATCTTTGTAAACTCTAAGGATTTGTTTATGCTTTGAAACCTTAGAAAAACATGTGCATAAAACGTATTGGATGGTAAACTGTTTTCCCAGACGCAAACTTACGAAACCCTCATGAAAACACGCTTTAAATAAGAATTAAATGATTCCTTGAAAAGTGTGTCACTTGAACGACAATGACACATCGTTCGCGGGACATGGATATCTCGCTCGAATGAGCAGACATGTCGTTTGCGCAACGCCGCATGTCAATTTGAGTTTTGAACTTTTTGTTTAAAATGTCTTTTCCAAAAGAGATCTAAATAATTCAAACTCTATTTTGAGCTTATCATAATAAAACACTTTAAAACATTTTTCTTTATAAAAATACATCCTTATATTTTATAAAAATAATTTCGAGCACCATTAATTATACGCATTCATACCTATGTGATATCGAAATGCAATTAACCTGAAGACGAATAAACTTGCACCAATTTAAACTTGAGCATCATTAATTCTTTGAAGCTTTTCCGAAACGTCTTCAATTTCTTTAATATGTTATAGACAAAGTGGTATCGTGACAAAATAAAATCTCCCTATAACATTTTACAAACACATTTTTGTTCGCGAAATTAAGTCAAAACAATACAGGGAGTCAATTGAAAATTTATGTACTTAAAAATCTCCCCCTTTGACTATTCCAGGACAAAACTAAACCAGTGAAATGCCTAAGTCGGGCTGTCAAGCCGTATGATGCCTAAATCCCATCCCATAAACCCAAAGGCAAAAATTATAGGACACGGACTAGAATGCAGCACGGGCAAGCATGAACTGTCTGAATGTGATGTAGACTTGAAATATTGAATCGTTGAAGCATACCTACACACATGAAATAGATAAGCAAATACCCAGTGAAGTATGGAGGAACAATCACACCAATTTATATATCCAATAAGAACAAATCATTTGACAATCATGTGAGCAATTATATGATACCAATTGGTAAAATATGAAATAATATGTAAATCCATATATAAAACATGCTCAAAAAATCTCCCCATACATCACATACATCTCTCCCACTTTTTGTCTCAAATAGACAATCCGCTGAAAAGATAAACAATTCAATAACTATCTAATATGAGAATATACCAATAAAAATGCTAGATAATCATGAAATAACTAGCTAAAATGATCAAGTAATGACCAATCAGTAGTTAGTGAAAAAGGTAATCACACAAAGCATATAGCAATCTAATCAGGTGCGACAAACGGACTCATATGCAAAATACCAATTTTGTAGACAACAGAACCTGCATATAAACGAGTTAGTTCGAAAATCTTTTAGCTGTACCAAAAAATATCACAATTTTAACCAGAGGACTACAAACCAATAAGAAGCAAGAAATCCAGACTGTCTTTCGAACGGGCCAGGGACGTCACTCAAATGAGATGAGGATGTCGCTCGAATGAAGTACAACTGTCGTTCGCGCGACATGAAGATGTCGTTTGAACGACTTCACGTGACCTGTCAAATTATCCCAGATTCCCAAAAATGTAATATATTATCACCCAGTGAAAAAATTTCCATAAAAAATTCCCGGAATGGGCTGACAGCAGCAAAACAGTGCTAAAACAGTAAGCTTTTGACCCAAAATGCAAAAACACATAAAAAAACAATGTAAGTTACATGAAAACATAGTACCAATGTGCTCAAACATGGACATGGAATGTATGGTTGTGAAACTACAACAAATGAGTCACAATTCCAACACATCGAAACGATCAAGAAGCTCTAATTGATATCGATAAATCATCAAACTTTGTCATAGCCATATGATAATTAAAATGTGAGCTTAATGAACTAAACATACTAAATGCACACAAATCCAGAATTTTGACGATTCTACAAACAATAACATCAAATTGCAATGTTTCAACATTAAGATTAGTGGTGCAAACCCGTTTAAAATTTCTCCAACCAAACTCCCTCATAAATATATTTTTTTTCATGTTCTTTTGAGGTTTCTAGTATTCTCAACTTAGAGAAAATCTGATTGTCCCTTTTCATAGAATTTTGTTTTTTCTTGTGGAGTTTTTTAAACGGTGGCTTTCATGACTAGTCAATTTTGAACTCTCACAACCCTTTCCCGTTAATGACTCATCATTTTTTCAATTAGATAACATTTCAAATCCTCATGGTAAATGGTTCCTACATTCACACTTATCCTTAAGTATACTTATCCATAGATGATAAGATTGCGATAAAATGCCTCCCCAAATTCAAATATGCAAGAGAAGTCGAATAGTCATATAAACTCGTGCATGTGTACAATGTAGGCATATATACAAAGTCGAATTAAAATGCATATCAACTTCGAAACCACCCCATATAAACAATGGTTAAGATCATTCTAAGCATCGATAATAATTGCTAAATTTCCTATCCACATGGATAATGAAACAATTGGGGGGGGGGGGGGGGGGGGGGAGGGGGGCAAGCACACCAATATACCACATCAAACATGTAAACTCAAAAACAAAAAACTGAAAATCTTTTTGTCTTTTCAAACATATTTTGACTCAAATAAAAGAAAAATATTTTTGGTTTTTCAAAATTTTTCTCAAACACAAAATCTTTTTGTATTTTTTAATAGGACTCAAATAAAATGAAAAGCTACAATACAAAGAGATAAACATGTCATTATACTAGCAATGAATATATCGTGAAGCAAACTAGCATATGATAATCAAGGCAACACTATCATCCTGTAGCTTTAGCATGGGAAGAATCAAGTGCACCCAAACGATAATCATGAAGAATATTCCTGAAGCCACTAAATCCGATTTCCTAACCCATGTAGGTGTAAAATGACTCAAGGGGGTTTGGGGAAACGGGGAAAGTTTATTCCTAAACTTCATAGGACCTTGTCTAAGGTCATAACAATAACGCCTAAGGTCACCTTTCCTACCACAAAACTTGCAAGAGTAGTAATGGTGGGAATGATTACCAATATGTGGACCTTTTCTAACCTTCCTAGTGTTTCTCACACGTGCGGGGAAAATGGGAACAATTCTCTCATCAAAACCTATACCGCCCCTATCTCCCTTAATTTGGACGGTGCCTCGGATCTTATCTAACTTCTCCGACCTAGCCTCCAAATCAAACTTAACTCTAGATGAGTCTGTCAAACTCTTCTCTGACTCTCTAATCCTAGACTCGAGCAAATACCTAGAACCCTCAAACTCTAAAATCTCCTTTTTCAAAAACTCCATCAAACCATGGAGATTATCTCTATCACCCTCGGCATACTCTAATTTATCCCTACAAGTCTTCTCTCATTCCCTAAGATCCTCAATCAAATTATCGTTATTTTCTATGGCATGCTCATTCAAGTTAGCTTGCAATTTTTCATTTTCCTTTTTCACTTTCACAGTCTCTGCATACCACTCATTAAATGAAACTTGAAACTCTTTCACATATACTTCCTCTTCGTCACTCTCTTTACCCTCATTAACATGGGATTCACTCAAAACCTCATCGGAAGTGTCATTCACATGAGAATCGCCGTCGCTCACATGACATGCCATAAACGCAACAAAGTTACGCTCAATGGGGGAACTCTTTCCCTCTTCCGAATCACTATCACTTAAGATGGCACTATATACAATAGGTGGCTTGCCCTCTTTCTTAAGTCTAGTGGGACACTCCTTAACTTTGTGATCATACCCCTCACACCCAAAACACCTATCTGACTCATCTCTCTTAAGCTTCTCAAAGTTATCCCTAGAGGTGGAATCTACTTTGTTGTTCTCGGAATCTTTCGATTGCTTTTGAAACTTAATAATTTTTTTAAATTTCTTTGCCAATAAAGCAACATCCTCAAAATCGGAATCCGAATTCGAAACATTCATTTTCCTCCGTTCGGGTTATCAAAGAAATACCTTTTTCTTTCTTAGGCACTTGCTTGGAGGTAATCATGTTGATTTCATAAGTTTGTATGTCACTTATAATATCTTCTAGTTTCGTCGACTCTAACTTACCCAAAGAGTTTAAAATAGTCACTTTTGCATCAAATCTACTAGGCAATGACCTAAGAATTTTCTTAATCACACGGTTATCGATAATCTTCTCACCTAGGTTAAACGACGAAGTGACAATATTGGACAACCTAGAATAAAACTCATCAAACGTCTCACTCTCTAACATCCTAATGGTCTCAAACTGTGTGGTGAGATTTTGAAGTTTTGACTCCCAAACCGTGCTAGTGCCCTCGTGAGTGAGTGCCAAAATATCCCAAGCCTCTTTTGATGCTTCACAAGTCATAATTCTATTGTATTCTTTCGATGTGACATTTAAAGAAATAACATGCAAACCCTTGGAATTATATTACGAAAGTCTATGTTCAGTTTCGGTCCACGACTCGACAGGCTTTAAACTAGTGACCTCACCTATAATAGTAACAGGGGGTGTCCAACCTTTCTCAACTGCTAGAAAAACTATCTCATCAATAGACTTTAACGCACTTTTCACTCTCATCTTCCAATAAGTGTAATTAGTACCATTAAAAGCAGGAGTTAAAAAAAATCATTATTTCCATAATTCATCTTTGAAAACACACGGGATCACAAAACAAATAAATTATGTTTTCTAGCACTGATACCAATTTGAAAGAGTGGTCCTTATGTGTGTGTTTCAAATCAATCCAATTTTCACCAAAAATTGTCCAACTTTTAATTCGCAGCAAACTAAGTTGTGAAAAACCAATTCTTACTTTAAACCAATTTTATTTTGATTAATCCTAAACATGCATATAGTTATTAAAGCAAGTAAAGTAAAGCAAATAATACTCACAATGTCGGATGTACGAGGAAAAACCCAAAACTGTAAAAAAACCTCGGACGGCCTAAGCTAGACAATTTTACAAAGACAAATTAGCCGTACTCAATGACTCGATCCCCATAGGTCTTGACGCTCCTTCTGATCTTCTATCATTCTTCAATAGTTCCCATGTAGAAATATCGTCTTCCACGATACCTGTCCACAACACATGCGTCCACGTATGTCTCGGTGTCCTTCGAATGGCTTTGATTCGTCTATGATGTCGAACAAGAAGTCCTTCTCTTTTTTTCACCGCAAAACCATGATGTTCAAGTATAAAACAAACTTTTTTGGTGCATCAAGATCACATAATCATATAATAATGATAACACGGATCTTTACTAACTCTAAAGATTTTTTTAAGCTTTGAAATCTTAGAAAAACATGTGCATAAAGCCTACTGGATGGTAAACTGTTTTTCTAGATGCACACTTACGAAACTCTGATGAAAACACGCTTTAAATAAGAATTAAATGACGCCTCGAAAAGAGTGTTGTTCAATCGAGAATGACACATCGTTCGAGCGATATGGCTATCTCGCTCGAACGAGCTCACACGTCATTTGAATGACGCCGCGTGTCAGTTAGACTTTTTGACTTTTTGTTTAAAACGTCTCTACAAAAATAGATCCAAATAAGTCAAACTCTATTTCAAGATTATCAGAATAAAACATAGTATAAACTATTTAAAACACTTTAAAATATTTTAAAACATTTTTCTTTAGAAAAATGCATCATTATCTTTTATAAAAACAATTCCAAGCACCATTAATTATACGCATTCATACCTATGTGATCTCGGAATGCGATTAACATGAAGACGAATAAACTTGCACCAATTCAAACTTCGGCATGATTACTTCTTTAAAGCTTTACCGCAATGTCTTTAATTTCTTCAATACGTCATAGATCGACTGAGATCGTGACAAAATAAAATATCCCGATGACATATTACAAACATAGTTTTGTTCATGAAATTAAGTCAAAACAATACAGGGATTCAATTGAAAATTTATGTCCTTACTAATATATAAAATTGGGTTTAAAACATTCCATTAGAGTGTGAAAATGAAAAAAAAACTAAAACAACCCCGAAGGAGGCATGAATACGCCGCTCGGGACCAATGTAACTCACAGGAACTGACCAGGTGGTCAGAGGCCCCTCTGTGTGAGCATATAATGATAATTTGAAATTTTATACACTTGGTCTTAAAAACATGCCATTTAAAACACACCCAAATGATCCCAGTGTGAGGCGGGGACACCTCGCATGAAACTAATGTAAATCGCAGGAACTGATCACGTGGTCACATGAATATGATGATAATTTAAAAAATCTTGAAATGGTCTTTAAAACGTGTCGTTCGAATGCAAAAACCCAAAACACCAACCAAACAACACTGTGAGAGGGGCGAACGCCTTGAACGGGACCATTGTAATCGCTAGAAGTGATCTCCTGGTCATGGGACCCCAGTTTGAGAATATGCGTTTAGTTTGAAAATATCTGGATTATGGCGTAATAACATGTGTTTAGAGGGATAAACCCCAAATCACCCGCCTAACAGCCACTTGAGTGGCGGGAACACATCGCACGAAACTAACGTAACTCGCGGGAACTGATCGCATTGTAACAGGTCCCACGGTATGAGAGTATGATTATAGTTTGAAAATATATAGACTTAGGCTGAAAACATGTCGTTAAAGGGAGAAAATGCAACACACACACCGAACAGCCGCGTGAGAGGCGCAAACGCCTCACACGAGACTAATGTAACTCATAGCAAATAACTGCGCACTCAAGCGACCCTCGATTTGAAAATGTGACAATAATTTTAAAATATCTAAAGTTGGGCTTGAAAACAGGCCGATAAGTTCGAAAACACAAAACATCCCCAAATGACCCCATGAGAGGTGCAGACACCTCACATGGCAGAAATTAACTCGCAAGAACTGATGACGGGGTCACGGGAACCTTGGTTTGAGAATATGATGATAATTTAAAAATATCTAGACTGCGGCTTAAAAATGTTCCATAAGAGGGCAAAAACCCAAAACACCCCCAAACGAGGCCTTGAGAGGCACGAATACCTTGCATGGGACCAATGTAACTCGCACGAAATGATCTCGTTGTCACAAAATATTGATTTGATGACATGTTAATAATTTGAAAATATCTAGACTTGGGTTTAAAAATAAGCCATTAGAGTGCGAAAACTAAAAAAATAAACGGCCCCAATGGAGGCGACAATACGTCGCACGGGACCAATGTAATTCGCAGGAATTGACCATGTGGTCACATGCCCCCTCAAAATGAGAATATGATGATAATTGGATATTTAATAGACTTAGGCTTAAAAACATGCCATTGGAAGTCAAAAATATGAAACAACCCCAAAATGCCCATGTGAGAGGCAGGAACAACTCGCACGGAACATTGTAAATCACAGGAAGTGACCACTTGGTAATAGAACCCCCGATTTGACAAAATGATGATAATATGTCAACCTCTAGAAATTGTATTTTAAATGTGTCGGTATAGTGCAAAAACCCAGAACGAACACCAAACGACGCCCTGAGAGGTGTGAACTCCTCCCATGGGATAATGTAACTCGTTGGAACTATCCGCGTGGTGACCGGACCCATAGTTTTAGAATATGAAGATAATTTAAAAATATATAAACTTGGATTAAAAACGTGTTGTTAGAGTGCGAAACAAAAAAAAAACTGAAACATCCCCGAGGGAGGCAAGAATACGTCGTACAGGACCAATGAACTCATAGGAACTGAACACATGGTCAGACGCCCCTCAGTGTGAGAATATGATGATAATTTGAAAATTTATAGACTTAGACTAAAAACATGCCAGTAGAAGACAATAATGCAAAAACACACCCAAAACGATCCCTATGAGAGGCAGGTACACCTTGCACAGAACTAATGTAATTCACTGGAAATGATCACGTGGTCACGGGACCCCCAGTTTCACAATATTATGATAATTTAAAAAATCTTGAAATGGGCTTTAAAACATGTCATTCCAGTGCAACAACCCAAAACACCAACCAAACGACACCGTGAGGGGTGTGTAAGCCTTACACGGGACCATTAGAACTCATAGGAATGGACCGCGTGATCACGGGACCCCCGATTTTAGAAAATTATGATAATTTGAAAACATATAGGCTTAGACTTAAAATGTCCCATTAAATGGGGAAAAACAAAATACACCCCAAATGGCCCTGTGCGAGGCATTAACACCTCGAACGAGACCAATGTAACTGCTGGAACTGATCTCCTGGTCCGAGGACTCCGGTTTGAGAATATGAGGATAATTTGAAAATATCTATATTATGGCATAAAAACATGTCTTTAGATGGATAAACCCCAAAACACCGGCCAAACAACAACTTGAGTGGCGAGAATAGATCGCACGAGACTAATGTATCTAGTGGGAAATGATCACATGGTAACGGATCCCGAGGTATGAGAATATGATGATAATTTGAAAATATATAAACCTAGGCTTAAAAACATGCCACTATAGGGCGAAAACCCAAAACACCCCCCAAACGGCCCCGTAAGAGGCACAAACACCTCAGACGAGACAGATGTAACTCGTAGCAACTGACTGCGTGGTCATAAGAACCTCGCTTTGAAAACGTGACAATAATTAGAAAATATATATACTTGGGCATCAAAACATGTCTATAGAAAGTGAAAACCCATAACACCCCCCAAACGACCCCATGAGAGGTGCAGACACCTCGCACGGGACCAATTAACTCGTAAGAACTAATGACATGGTCACAGGACCCTTGGTTTGATAATATGATAATAATTTTAAAATATCTGGATTGGAGCTTAAAAATGTGCCATAAGTGGGAAAAAACCAAAACACCCCCAAATGGCCCCTTGAGAGGCGTGAACACCTCGCATGGGACAAATGTAACTCGCACAAACTGACCTCATTGTCACGAAATCCCAATTTGATAACATGATGATAATTTGATAATATCTAGACTTGGGTTTAAAAATGTGCCATTCGAGTGAAAAAACCAAAAATTATGAAAAACGGCCCCGAGGGAGGCGTGAATACGTCGCACAAGATCAATGTAACTCACAAGAACTGACCACATGGTCACATGCCCCTCGACATGAGAATATGACGATAATTTGAAAATTTATAGAATTGGGCTTAAAAACATGCCTATACAAGGAAAAAATTCAAAACACCCCCAAAATGAGCTTGTGAGAGGCGAGAACAAATCGCACGGAACAATTGTAAATCACAAGAGCTGACCACGTGGTCATAGGGCCCCCGATTTGAAAATATGACGATAATATGTAAACATATAAACATGGGATTTTAAATGTGTCGTTAGAGTATGAAAACCCAAAAAACAACCACCAAACGAGGCCTTGATAGGCACAGACACCTCCCACAGGTTAATGTAACTCGTTGGCACTGACCACGTGGTGACGGGACCCATAGTTTTATAATATGATGATAATTCTAAAATATCTAGACTTGGGTTTAAAAATGTTATGTTAAAGCGATAAAAACGGAGAAAAAATTGAAACGGTCCCGAGGGAGGCAGGAATGTGCCGCACGGGAGTAATGTAACTCACAATAACTGACCACATGGTCAGAGGCCCCTCGATGTGAGAATATGATGATAATTTGAAAATTTATAGACTTGGTCTTAAAAACATGACATTAGATGGAAATAATACAAAACAAACCCAAAATGATACCCATGAGAGGAGGGCACACGTCGCACGAAACTACTGTAACTCGTTGGAACTTATCATGTGGTCACGGGTTCCCCGATTTGATAATATGATGATAATTTGAAATCACCTAGACTTGTGCTTGAAAATGCATCGTTAGAGTATGAAAACCCAAAACACCCACCAAACGATGCTGTGAGAGATGCGAATGACTCCCACTGGACTAATGTGACTCGTAGGAATAGATCACATGGTCACGGGACCCCCGATTTTAGAATATGATGATAATTTGAAAATATCTAAACTTGGTCTTAAAAATGTTCCATTAGAGGGGAAAAAACCAAAACACCCACATAACGGGCCCGTGACAGACACGAACACCTCTCACTAGATTAAGGTAACTTTCTGGAACTGACCTCCTGGTCAAGGGACTTCTGTTTGAGAATACAATGATAGTTTGAAAATATCTATATTTGGGCTTAAAAGCATGCCGTTAGAGGGATAAAACCCAAAACACCTGCAAAACGTCCACTTGTGTGGCTGAAACACTACGAACGAAACTAATGTAACTTGCGAGAACTGATCGTGTGGTAACGAGTACCAAATTATGAGAATTTGAAAATATATAGACTTAGGCTTAAAAACATGTCGTTAGAGGGCAAAAACCCAAAACACCTCCCAAACGGCCCCGTAAGAGACGTGAAAACCTCCCACGGGACCAACGTAACTCGTAGGAGTTGACTACATGGTCACGGGACCCTCAGTTTAAGAATATGATGATAATTTGAAAATACATTTACTTGGGATTAAAAATGTGTTGTTTGAGGGCAAAAACACAAAACACCCCTGTAGAAGGCCGTTTAAGGCTTGCCCACTATATTTTGGGGTGACGTTCCCTCGTGACCCCTCGCCCCAGCTTCCAAAAAATATAAGGGAAAGGAGCAGTCAAAGTCCTCCCCCTCAAATGCAAGAAAATATTTGGGACGCAACCCCCCCAAGCTTCCAGAAAATGTGGGGGCAAGGAGAAGTCAAAGTCATCCCCCTCAACTGCTAGAAAATAATTGGGAAGTGGAACCCCCTATGTCCTGACAGAAATTCATATTAAGAAGGAACCACCTCAATTTCCCAACATAAACTCATGTTGAGAAGTAACCCCACCAAGGCTTCCGAAAGAAACTCAAGTCGAGAAGGGACCTCACCAAAGTGGTGGCAGAAGTCCATGTTGAGAAGCACCCCCAGGGTCCCTGCAAAAACTCAAGTCGAGAAAGATCCTCATCTAGGCGGTGATAGAAGCCCATATCGAGAGGGTCCCCCCAAGGCCCTACAGAAACTCATGTTAAGAAGGAAACTCATCTAGGTGGTGGCATAAGCCAATATTGAGAAGCACCCCCTAGGGTCCCTGTAAAAACACAAGTCGAGAAGGAACCTCACCTTGGCAGCGGGCAGAAGCCCATGTTGAGAGGGACCCCTCAACGTCCTGCAGAAACACAAGTTAAGAAGGGACCTCACCTAGGCGGCGATAGAAGCCATTTTAAGAGGGACCCCCAGGGTTCCTGCAGAAACTCAAGTCGATAAGGAACCTCACCTATGCGGCGCCAGAAGCCCATGTTGAGAGGGACCCCTAGGGTCCTGCAGAAACTCAAGTTGAGAAGGAACCTCACCTAGGTGGTGAAAGAAGCCATATTTATAGGGATCCCCCAGGGTCCCTACAGAAACTCAAGTCGAGAAGGAACCTCACCTATCATGAGCAACGCCTCACCATGTAAAGTCATTATTTAAAAGAACAAAAGTATTAACACTTACCTTCTTATACAGGTAGACTAGTTGAGGAGTCATGGATCAAATAGGCCACTTGGGATCTCTTAGAAGTTTTGTCTTGGAGACTTAGGAACAAGGTTTGTTGAGAAAACTCAACCATGTATCAATTTAGGATTGACAGAATACTAGTATAAAGACCATAGGGTCGCCCAGTCCTCACACACCACACAGTCAGACACAACTAGGGTGACCCGCCAAAGTGTTACTAAAAAGAAAATAACTTTTTATAAAATGATGTTATAAGAGAGGGTTCTCTAGGGCCCTCTCAAGAAAAATGATTTTAGAAAGGGGTCTTCAAGACCCCCCTCGAGCTTACAAAGATTTTAGAGGAGGTGGTCCTTGAGATCTCCTTGAGTTTACAAAGTTTGTTCCAAAAGTTACCGTTTCAACAGATATTTACCAAATCAGATATTTTGTCTCCATTAGGAGATATATTTTCTTTTTGATTTTGGTTTGTACCAGGTGGCACCTGTCTAAGGGGACAGGATGATGCACACAGGTAACGACAAATAGTACACTGCAGACCTCGCCCCAAAAGTGCCAACCCATCCTTAGTTCCCAAGAATAAATAGGACCCCTGGGCAAGGTCATACATGGAAAAAAACTCAATATCACTATTACTCTGTCAAAATCACACCATAACTTCTTCGTATTCTCTCCATGCACTCTCTCTAGTGCTAAGTACCTCGTTCTTTCACTCCTCACTGACAACCATCATTCTCACGATCTCTTCTTGAGAAAATTACTATTATTTTTATGGAAGTTGATCTTCTTGCAGAGTTCCAGCTTGAGCTCCATTTTTACCAAACGAAAAAGTTTTCGCAAGAAGCTGATCCAGAAGTTCTTGAGAACCTTGCAGACAGTGTCCCTTAAAGTGGGTCATGCATCACCCTTTCCACATATTCATGGACCCCAGTCTCACTACCCTCTTACATTTAGAAACTATGCTGGGGAGGTATCCTCACTTTCATGGAAAAATAATGTTATAATGTTTCTAAGCAGTTGGTCTTTGAAAACACCCCTGCTGGAAATAGAGTTCAGAGTGAACAAACCATCAAAGAGGAAGTGGTAATGATAAGATCTAGAGCACCTGTTCCTCAAGGTGGACAAACTAGTGAAACAATATTTACTCCATTGACAAAAGGAACCCCCTTTGGAGGGGCATCTACTGCAGCACCAATAATAGTAGAGGTGGCTCAGTCACGGAAGACAGTGCCAGAGAAAATAGTTGCAATAGCGACGATTACCAGAAGGGAGCAGCAATGCCAAAGGTGGCACCGATTAAAATAGTGGTTGAGTACTTCTCCATCAAAGAGAGTGGCGGTGGATGATTCATATTCAAAGGCACCTTAGAGGAGGCTCTACTCACTTATAGAATATAGATGCTGAAGAATAAAAAAATAGAGTGCTTAAGAACCATGTTCATGCATATCTTATTCTCGATCAGCTATGTAAACTACCTTGCTTAGGTACTTGTTGAATATCCTTACTTCATAAGTCCTGATTTATATATGAAATCATTTAAGTCTATTCATAACATTTAACAATAAGACATGTTTGCAAACATTTATGTCGATAAAATTCCCAAAATTAATTATGGGTATTTTTTTACTGAATCAGGTAGCATATATATATGAAATTATTGGGAATTTCATCGACATAAATGTTTGCAATTTTCAAAGACACATGTCTTATTGTTAAATGTTATGAATAAAAAAGAAGACAATCACAGCATGTTGTTTATTATTTTATTTAGATTATGACAAAATAATATAAAATAGAAAGGCAAGGACAAATCAGTTGATTACACACGCAATGGTGTAATCAAATTTATTATACCCATAAATAGTAGCATGTATTAAGTTAAATCTAAAGAGTATACACAAGTTGACTAAATTTAAATGTTTGCGTCAGCTTTATAGTTACCCTATGTCAAGATTCATTATCACAAAAGGTTAGCTTTCTTGATAATTAAGTGAGGGTCAAAATCATTTAAGTCTAGATTGGGTTCCTCGATAAGACTTGCTACGATAAGATTTCTCGAAAAAAAAACAAGATAGGTTAGGTTGCTCGAAAGTCAAATAAGAGACCGACTAGTCAAATTCACACAAACAGCAAGCTCCACTGTTTGAACCAACTTTGGTACCAGTTCTCGCAGATTCACAGATGGGAACAAAGTAAAGAAACATAATAACCCATCTCATATATACAAACAATCAACAATTTTACATAAAATACATCAAAATTATTCTCAACGAATGATTTTCCAAGATAAAAAAATGAAAAAATAGACAAAATTTTCTTGGCAAGTTGGCCTCCTCTATTTTCTTTCAAACGACTCTCATCCCAAGACCTGGTCCAACCATAAGTTTTGGAAGACCTCCTCGTCCAAGAAAAGCAAAGTCAAAAGTATTCATACTCCATTGATATAACAGTTAAGTCTGTTCGAGTGGGTCAAAACGAGATGATAAATTCACTGGAATAAAATTAAAATAAATACTACAAGTAGAGTAGTAGTCGCTTGACCAAATCTCTCTAAAAAAGATAGATAAAATACTTTAGAAAGTTTAGACTTCCTCGACATCTACTTATCTCAGTGGTGTACAAATGTTCACAGCATGACGAACCCCTCACAGTTCACATCATGAGGAACCCCTCAATTAGTTGGCAACAGAAATCTAGTTGCTAAACGGCTGCTACTCAAAATCAGAAACTCCATCTCTGAATTAGTTCATCGAAATCACGCAACAAGTTCTGACTTGATTTCACACACCATAAGCTAAAGTATTCACATAAATTTAACTTGGTCATTCGTCAACCACCAAAATATGACATGACATTCCTCGTTCTTTAAAAGTAATTGAAAAAAAGAGGAAAATAAAAAGTTAAAGATTACAGTCAAACTTCAGTTCATAGAATAAAAAAACGAAAAAATATGAGAAGGTTAAGATCACGAACCTCTTGCCCTTGAATTTTAAGGCGACCAGGATGGATGGCCATAGTGCTTGTAGATATCTTCCATAACGTGGAGTGACCAGGATCATTATGTTACCATCTCCATCTCGCCGACAAACATCGAATTTGAATCAATTCCATCTAAATCAACTTTCGATTACAGATCTCGTATACCATAGAAAGAGACGAGCATATCTCATCTTACCTCTATCTCGTGTCTCGAACTTGAAGACTTGAAAGACTATTTTTTCTAACCATTAGATAGAAATAAAAATTGCTCAAGGATTTCTCAAATTGAAAATAACGAAAATGGGGTGTTTCCAAAGATATATAAAAATGGGTTCCTCGTCTCATCTTACAGCAGTTAAAATATTGGGGGCCCACTTATTTTTTTTTACAAAAGTAAAGGATTACCCAAATAAAACCCACAAGTTTTCCTCTTTAAATAAGGTATATATGATAAGATACGTTTTTAGCCTACCCCGCTTGTTTAAAAGACGGCTTACTATTGAGGAACCATTTACTTTTTTTATCAAGCCAGGTGACTTCCTCAAAATTAAGATTAGATTGACACGTTTCTTTTCCAGTGCTGGAAATCCGAATTGAGACACCTCACATAAGTCGAAGTGATTTGTGACGATAAAGATAAAAAAATAATAATACAATTATTGTAATTATTAATTTTTGAAAAAAATAGTTGAAGATACTTTGAGATTCTTTCAAGTTGTATCGTCAAAACAATTTGCGTGATTTACTTCATGTATAGTTATATGAGTTAATTTTGTATAGGACAATAAATAAACAATTGTCCAAGTATACATCCCACGTAAATCAATCATATCCTCAGGCTTGTTTATTTATAATAGTTCGCGTGATTAATTTCACATTTCATTAATGACAAACCTGTTTGAATAAGAGTAATTCATTACGTGAAAAATGAAAAGATCCCTTAATCTTTCACTTAAACATATTTGTCCCATTTGTTCAAAAAATAAATGACTTTGAAAGTCATATATTACTACACAATGGGCAATATTTTTTTTAGTCATATTAATTGCTATGAATTTCAAAAGTTTTATTATGCAGCTAAAAGATTATACTTGATTTAATGAAAACTCCATTTTCTCGCCTGCATGCATGTAAGGAATGGGGCTAGAAAGCATAAACATGAGTCTTTGATAAAGAAAAAGTTCAAAGTAAATATTGAAGTAATTAAAGTATGCTCGACTCCAACATGAGAATTCTTACTCAGATTCAAAGGCAAAATCTAGTAACAAAAGTATGAGGTACAAAATATACTTTCTTAGCAAAGTTACGTGATTAAGAATGACAAGTTATTCTATATGGCTCAAAGTGCCTCCCCATGCATTTTTTTCACTTGCTATTATATCTCCACCTAATAAAATAAAGTAAGTGGTACGAGAACACAAAAAGTATTTACAAAAGTATAGATTAAAATATAAGGTGCGACAGTTGAGCACCTAAGGCTCCAAGGGCACCGGAATGCTCACAGTCTTGAGCAAGTGACAAGTATAAATATAAGGTATGCCAGTTGAGCAACAAAATCTCCAAGGGCACCGGAGCGCTCACAGTCTTGAGAAAGTACCAAGTATAAGTATAAAGTGAGCCAGTTGAGTAGCTAAGGCTCCAAGGGCATCGAAGCGTTCACAGTCTTGAGCAAGTGCCAGGTATAAATACAGGGCGTGCCAGTTGAGCATCTAAAGCTCCAAGGGTATTGGAGCACTCGCAATCTTTAGTTAGTGCCAAATAAAAATATAAGGTGCTCCAGATGATCCCTTAAGGCTCCAAGTGCACCGGAGCCTTTATAGTCTTGAGCAAGGGTCAAGTATAAAAATAAGGTTCTCTAGACGAGCACGTGAGGCTCCAAGGGCACTAGAGCACTCATAGTCTTGAGCAAGTGCCAAGTATAAATATAAGGTGCTCCAGATGAGCACATAAGTCTCTAAAGGAACCAGAGTGCTCACAATATTAATAAATTACCGAATATAAATATAAGATGTGCCAGTTGAGCACCTAAGGCTCCTAGGGCACCGGAGCTCTCATAATCTTGAACAAGTGTCAAGGATAAACACTGGACTAATGTTTCTCCTTTCTTAAGAGAATATTAGAACCTTTACTTGATTAGGAGAGGGTCCATGACATGAAGGTCTTTCCTCATTATACTTTGGGGAATATCCATCCATTCCAAGGGAAAAGTATATTGATAAAAGTCCTTACAGACAAAACAAATAAATTGTTTTGCACCAGACTAGTAGGAGATTGTCTTCCTAATGATAATAAAAAAAATCACTACATTTTTGTATTATTATTCTATACAGATTTATAACCTAGAGAACAAATCCTAACCTCTGTTCTCAAGAAAAAAATTACCTAACCAATTTTTAGAAAATATGAAGAAGCGGGTTTACCCCCTCTCTAAACTTATTAATTTTCTAGACAAAAAGGTTCCTAAGAAAAGTTTGGAACGAGGACCCCACAGTTAGAGAGCAGATTCCAGATTTTAACTTGATCACTTGTATGCAAGTACCCCGAAGTTAGAGGGGTAGCTACCAGATTTTAATTTTCTCATTTATATGCATGTACCCCGCAGTTAGAGGGGAAGAACCAATGTTTTAACTTTCTCAGTTATATGCAACTACCCCATAGCTAGAGGGGCAGCTTCAAAATTTTAACTTGGCCAGCTCATATGCAAGTACCCCGCAGTCAGAGAAGTAACTTCAAAATTTTAACTTGCTCAGTTATATGCAAGCACCCCGGAGTTAGAGGGGCATCTTCAAAATTTAAACTTGCTCGGTTGTATGCAAGTACCCCATAGCTAGAAGGGTAGTTTCCAAATTTTAACTTGCTCAGTTATATGCAATTACCCAGAAGTTTGAGGGGCAGGCTCAAATTTTTTAAGTTGCTCAGTTATATGCAAGTACCCCACATCTATAGGGGTATCTCCTAAATTTTAACTTGCTCAATTATATGCAAGTACCCCGCAGTTAGAGGGTAGCTTCACAGATTTAACATTCTCAGTAATATGCAAGTACCTCGCACCTAGTGGGGCAGCTTCCAAATTTTAACTTGCTCAGCTCATATGCAAGTACACCAGAGTTAGAGGGGTAGCTTCAGAAGTTTAACTTTCTCAATTATATGAAAGTACCCTGACGTTTAGAGGGGAAGCTTCAAAATTTTAACTTGCTTAGTTATATGCATGTACCCCACAGCTAAGGGGCTCGCTTCCTAAATTATTACTTTCTCAGTTATATGCAAATACCTCGCAGTTAGAGGGACAACTTGAAAATTTTAAACTTGCTCAGCTAGATCCAAGTACCCTGCAGTTAAAGGGGTAGCTTCAAAAAAGATAACTTGCTCATACCTCATGTAGGTACCTTGTAGTTGGAAGGGACACCTCTAAAATGATAACTCTGTATTCTTATATGAAATTACCCCCAAATTAGAAGGGAAAATATAGAATGATAACTTACTCAAATCATAGTCAAGTACCCGACAGACTATAAGGCAGTTCAATCCCGAAGTTCTCACAGAAATTAGAGCAAGTCGTAGTACTTAAGGCTCCAAGTCCACCATATCGCTCACAGTCTTGAGCAAGTGCCAAGTATAAATATAACTTATGACGATTTTGTACCTAAGGATCCAAAGGCACCGGAGCGCTCACAGTATTGAGTAAGTGCCAAGTATAAATATAAGGTACGAAAGTTTAATACCCCAGGCTCCAAGGCAACGGAGCGCTCATCATATTGAGCAACTTCTATGTATAAATATAAGGTATGACAGTTTTGTACCTAAGTCCCCTAGGGAACCGGTGCGCTCACAGTACTTAGCAAGTGCCAAGTATACATATAAGTATGATAGTTCAGTACCTAAGGCTCCACTTAGAGTGAACAAATAGTGAAATAGCCTCGAGTGTGGGAATCCACTTAGAGTGGCTCCACATCCCCAAGATTTCAAGTTAGATAGAAAATAATCGAGGGCGAGGGGATCCACCTCGACTGACCCCTCTTCACAAACTTGATGCTACACAAAAGGACTCATGTCTAGGGGTCCACCATGAGTGGTACCCTCATCCAAGATCAGTACAAGAAATAGCTTATAGTAGGGGGGTCCACTTTGAGTGGCCCCTCTGCCAAGCCCAACGCAAGTAACAGTTCACGGATGAGGGATTCCACCACAATGGCCTTTTAGTCATGATTACAATAAGAAATAGTTTATGCCGAGGGATTCCACCACGAGTTTCTCCTGTACCAAGAGAAATGTTACAAAACAGCTGGTGGTGAGGGGTACCACCTCGAGTGGCCCCTCATCTATAATCAATGGAACAAATAATTCATGGCGAGGGAGTTCAATTTGAGTGACCCCCTTTGCTAAAGGAATACACAAAGAGGAAAATCCAAGGTGTGGGAGTCCAAGATAAGTGACCCATATGCCAAGTACAGACATAGAAATGAAAGGGTCTACCCAAAGCCCACTGCATAAACAAGAAATAGGGTAAAATGAGTTAGAGGGAGGAAACTCACCAAGAGTGGGCCTTCTACCCAAAAAATCAATGCAGACAAGAGAATGACTTAGGATGAGGAAGTCCACCAGGAGGTACCCCTCAGTCACTCCAAATTAGATAGTGTAATGATTTAAAGGAATGAAACATTAACATTCCAAGATGAAGTGATTATTTTGTACAAAACCCTTTGGTCTACCCAACACAAATTTTTATACAAGGGGACTAATGTAGAGGGGTGTGTAGCAGTTATTTTAGAATAGCCAAGGGTGAGTGAGACCGCCTAGATGGGCTCCTATTGCCCAAGTTAGCAAGAAAATATTTAGAGCAAGCGGGTCCACTTTGAGTGGTCCTATGATGAGGTGTAAGACCTGTATGAGTTGACTCACAAAGAGAAACCCCTCTACCCAAGATAGAAAGTCATAGAATAAGGCCAAGGAAGAGGGGCTCGCCACAAGCAACCCCTCTACCTAAGATAAAAGGCCACAGAATAAGGCCAAGGGCGAGGGGCTGACCGTGAGAAACCTCTCTACCCAAGATAGATGTCCACATAAGAAGTCCAAGGATGAGGGGTTCACCACAACCAACCCTTCTAAACAGGATAGAAGGCCACAAAAGAAGGATAAGGATAAGGGGCTCACTACGAGTAACCCCTCTAATGGAGGTAGAAGGCCACAAAAAAAGGCCAAGGACGAGGGTATCACCGTGAGAAACCCATATGCCCAAGTTGATACCCAGATAAGGAGGTTCACCACAAGTAGCCTCATCTACAAAACCTTGGATGAGGTGATGGAGAATTTAATGACACTAAGGGTAATGATGAAGGAACCCTAGGGTCCATCAGATTTGAAAATTGAATTTATAGCGTACAAAGCCTTTTGGGTCTACCTAACACAAAAGACTTTGCACGAGGGGTTAATGTAGAAGGGTGTTTCACGCCTGCCCACTATATTTTGGGCTGACGGTCCCTCATGACCCTCCCCCAGCTTCAAGAAAATATGGGGGCAAGGAGCAGTCAAAGACCTCCCCCTCAACTACAAAAAAATATTTGGTACACGGATCCCCCCAGCTTCCAGAAAATGTGGGGGGCAAGGAGCACTCAAAGTACTCCCCCTCAAATGCAGGAAAATATTTGGTACGCGAAACCCCCTAGGGTCCCGACAAAAATTCATATTGAAAAGGAACCCCCTCAGGGTCCCGACAGAAACTCATATTGAGAAGAAACCCCACCAAGGGTTTCGGTAGAAACTCAATTCGAGAAGGCACCTCACCTAGGTGGCGGCAGAAGCCCATGTTGATAGGGACCCCCCAAGGGTCCCTACAAAAACTCAAGTCGAGAAGGAACATCACCTAGGCAGCGGAAGAAGCCCATGTTGAGAGGGACCCCCAGGGTCCTACGGAAACTCAAGTTGAGAAGGAACCTCACCTAGGCGGTTGCAGAAGCTATATCGAGAGGGACCCCCCAGGTCCCTACAGAAACTTAAGTCGAGAAGGAACCTCGCTTAGGCAATGGAAGAAGCCCATGTTGAGAAGGAACCTCACTAAGATAGAAGTAGAAGCCCATTTTGAGAGGGACCCCCTAATGTCCCTGCAGAAACTCAAGTCGAGAAGGAACCTCAACTAGGCGGTGGCAGAAGATCATGTTTAGATGGACCCCACAGGGTCCTACAGAAAATCAAGTTGAGAAGGAACCTCACCTAGGTGGAGGCAGAAGCCCATATTGAGATGTACCCCCCAGGGTCCCTGCAAAAACTCATGTCGAGAAGGAACCTCGCCTAGGTGGCGACAGAAGCCCATGTTGAGAGGGACACCCGGCTCCCTGAAGAAACTCAATGTTATAAGGAACCTCACCTAGGTGGCGGCAGAAGCCCATGTTAAGAGGGACTCCCCCTGGGTCCCTGCAAAAGTTGACATTGAGAAGGAATTCCCTAGGGTACGTCGCAAGAAAGTAACATTGAGAAGGAACCCACCGGGTCCCTAAATAGCAAAAATTCATATTGGAGAAAGAATCCCTAGGGTCCCTCAATCGCAGAAATGCCATATTTGAGAAGGAACCCCCAGGGTCCCTCAACAGTAGAAATTCATATTTTATAAGGAACCCCCAAGGTCCCTCGACCACATAAATGGCATATTGGAGAAGGAACCCCAAGGGTACCTCAATAGTAGAAATTCATATTGGAGACGCAACCCCTAGGGTACCTCGACCATAAAAATTCCATATTAGATAAGGAACCCACCAAGGGTCCCTCAACTATAGAAAAACTCATATGGGAGAGGGAACCCCAGGGTCCCTCAAGGCCCAGAAAACATTGGGTCACAGAACCCTCAAGTTTCCCCTCCCTCGACTGCAAGAACACATTTTGGTGAGGAACCCTCAAGGTCCTCCCCCTCATCTTCTAAAAAATAATCCAGGATGAGGGAGTGGCTATCATGAGCAACCCCTAACCGTGAAAAGTCATTCTTTAAAATAACAAAAATACTAACACTTACTTTTGAACAGGTAGCCTAGTTCAGCAGGCAGGGCTCAATTAGGCCAGCTGGGATCTCTTGGGAGTTTTTGGCTTGGTGGATGAGTAACGAGGTTTAGTGAGCAATCTCAACCACTTATAACTTTAGGATTGAGAAAATACTACTATAAAGAACCTAGGGTCACCCAGTCCTCACACACCTCACTGCCAGACACAACCAACGTCAGCCACTAAAGGGTTACTCAGAAGAAAAAAACTATTTATAAAATGATTTTAAAGGAGTGGGTCCTCTAGGCCACTCTAAATAAAAATGATTTTAGAAGGGGGTCCTCAAGACCCCCGTCGATCTTACAAAGATTTTAGAGGACATGGTCCTTGATACCCCCCTCAAGTTTACAAAGTTTGTACGAAAAGTTACCGTTTAAAAAGATATTTAGCAAATCAGATATTTTGTCTCCATTAGGAGACATATTTTCTTTTTGATTTTGGTTTTCACCCGGTGGCACCTGTCTGATGGGATAGGCTGCTGCACACAGGTAGGGACAAATAGTACACTACATACCTTATCCCTCACCAACCCTCTAAGTTTTGGTGCCAAAATTACAAACCCATCCCTATTGCCCAAGTACAAATAGGACCTCTAGGCAAGGTCATTGACAGAAAAAACTCAATAGCATTTTTACTCTGTCAAAATCACATCAGAACTTCCTAGTATTCTCTCCCTGCTCTTTCTGTAGTGCTAAGTGCCTTGTTCTTTCACTCGTCACTAACAACCGTCATTCTCAGGAGCTCTTCTTGAGAAAATTACTATTATTGTTATCGAAGTTTATCTTCTTGCAAGGAGGGAGTTCCAGCTTGAGCTCCATTTTTACCAAAAGGAGAAGGTTCAACTAAAAGCTGCTCCAGAAGTTCTTGAGAACCTTACAGACAACGTCCATTGGAGTGGATCACGCCTCACCCTTTCTAGATATTCATAGACCCCCAGTTTCACTACCCGCTTACAACCCCAGTTTGAGAATTTGACGATAACTCAAAAGTAACTGACTTTAGTTTGAGAACATATCGTTAGAGGGAGAGAACCTAAAGCATCCCCCTAACGTCCACAACTCACATAGGACCAATGTAACCTACAGGAATCGATTGCGTGGTCATCGTTCTCCCAATTTTATGAATATGAAGATAATTTTTTATATCTGGACTTGGCCCTAAATATGTTCTATTAGAGGGAGAAAATGCAAAACACCCCCTAAACGGCCTCGTAAGTGGCGGGAACACGTCCCAAGGGACCAATGTAACTCGCAGAAACTGACTTCGTGGTCGTGAGAACTTTGGTTTTTAAATATGATGATAATTTGAAAATTTTTACACATATGCATAAGGTTGATAGTGTGCAAAAATCCAAAACACCACCCAAACGACCCCTTGAGAGGCGTGAACACCTCGCACAGTACCAATGTAACTCACAGGAACTGATCTTGTGGTCATAGAATCCCGATTTGAGAATATGACAATAATTTAAAAATATCTAGACTTGGGTTTAAAAAACTTATAGTTACAGTGCGAAAACCAAAAACACCACCCAAAAGGGCCTCGGGGGATGCCGAAACATCGTACGAAACCAATGTAACTTGCAGGAACTGACCTTTTGGTCACAGGCCCCTCGGTGTGAGAATATGACGACAATTTAAAATTTTCTAGACATCGTCTTACTATTCTGTTAGAAGGGAAAACAAAAAAAAATCCTCAAACTTAACAAGTGAGGGACGGTAACACCTCGCACATAACCATTGTAACTCGCGGGAATTGACCAAATGGTCACAGGAGCCCTAATTTGATAATATGACGATAATTTGAAAACATTTAGACAAGGGCTTTAAAATGTGTCGTTAGAGTGAGAAAACCTAAAACTCCCACCAAACTATGTTGTGAGATGTGGAAACACCTCCCACAGGACGAATGTAACTTGTAGGAATTGATCGCATTGTCACGGGACCCTGAATTTGAAAATATCCATACTTGGGCTTAAAATTTGTAGTTAGAGAGTGAAGACCCCCCCTCCCGCCCCAAATGGCCCCTTAATAGGCACGAACACCTCGCACGGGACAAATATAACTCGCACAAAATAACCACACAGTCACGGAAACCCAGTTTAAGAATATGACTATAATTTGAAAATATATAGACTTGGTCTTAAAAACATATCGTTAGAGGGAGAAAACCCAAACCACCCACCAAACGGCTCTATGAGAGGTGGGAACACCTTACACGGGACCAATGTAACACGCAGGAAGTGACTGCGGGATCACCACCCCTCGATTCTGGAATGTGACTATAATTTGAAAATATTAGAATTAGGCTTTAAAACATGTCGTTGTATGGATTAAACCCAACACACCCCCAAAATAGGCCCGTGAGAGGCTGGAACAGCTCCCAAAGGACCAATGTAACTCAGTGGAACTAACTGTGTGGTAACGATACCCCTGGGTTGAGAATATGATGATAATTTGAAAATATCTAGACTTAGGGTTAAAAATATGACGTTAGAGAGAGAAATCCTAAAACACCCCCTCAAATGGCCCTTTGAGAGGCGCAAACGCCTCCCACAGGACCAAGGTTACTCGCAGCAAGACCTCTAGTTTGAGAATATGATGATAATTTTCTAATATCTAGATTTAGGGTTAAATACATGTTGTTAGAGGGTGAAAATAAAAAACACCCCCCAAACACCCCCCTGAGAGGCGAGAACGTCTTACACGACACCAATGTAACTCGCAGGATCAATGTTACTCGCAAATGACCCCGTAGTAGGTAGAACACATCGCTTAGGACCAATGTAACTAACAGGAACTGGTCACAGGACCCACAGTTTGAGAATATGATGATAATTTGAAAATATCGATACTTCGACTTAAAAAGATTCCATTATGGGGGAAAATCTCAAAATAACCCCCAATTGGCCCCATGAGAGGCACTAATGCCACACACGGCTCCAATATAACTCGTAAGAACTGACCACATCAAGAGACCCTCAATTTGAAAATATGACACTAAATACAAAATATCTTGTATATCTTAAAAATGTGTCGTTAGAGGAAGAAAACCCAAAACACCCCCCAAACAGCCTCATGAGATGCACAAACACCTCACACAGGACCAATGTAACTCGTAGGAGATGATCACGTGGTCATAGGACTAATGATTCATGAATATGATGATAATATCTATGCTCGTAGGAGCTGACCACGTGGTCAGGGGACTACAAATTAAAAAATATCTATACTTGAGCTTAAAAATGTGTCGTTAGAGGTCGAAATCCCAAAAAAGCCACAACATGGATATATGAGAGGCGAGAACACCTCTAACTGGACCAATGTTACTCGCACGAACAAACCGTTCTATCACGGGACCACCAGATTGAGAATATGATGATAATTCTAAAATATCTAGACTTAAGTTTAAAAACATGGTGTTATAGGGACAACCCACTAAACTCCCCCCAAACGTCCCCTTAAGAGGCACAAACACCTCGCACATGACCAATGTAACTCACAGGAACTTACCTCGTGGTCGCGGGACCTATGATTTAAGAATATGATGATATTTTAAAATTATATAAACTTTGTCTTAAAAACATGTCGTTAGTGGGCAAAAAGCCAAAAAAAACAAGTAGCCAAGTGAGAGGCTTACACACCTAGAATCGGATCATTGAAATTTGTAGGAGCAGATTGCATGGTCACGGACCCTCTTGTTTGACAATATGAGAATAATTTTAAAATATATAGACTTGGGCTTCAAACGGGACTTTAGAGGGAGAAAACCCAAAACACCCACCAATGGTCCACGAGAGAGGCGTGAACACCTTGCATGATACTAATGTGACTCGTAAGAATTAACGACATGGACAGGAATCCTGGTTTGAGAATATGATGATAATATGAAAAAAAATCCAAACTTTGTCTTAAAAACGTACCATTAGAGGGAAAAAACTCCAAACTCCCCCCAAACAACCCTGTGAAAGTTGCAAACATCTTGCAAGGGACAAATGTATATAACAACTCACCTTATGGTGATGGGACTCCGATTTAAGAATATGACGATAACTTGATAATATCTAGGTTTGGTGTGAAGAACATTTCGTTAGAGGGAGAAAATTCAAAACACCCCCCCCTTAAATGGCACTATAGGAGGCAGGAACATGTCACATGGGACAAATGTAACTCGCCAGAACTGATCGGGTGATCCCAGAACCACGGGTTGATAATATGATGATAGTTAAAAAATATCTAGACTTGAGCTTAAAAATGTTCTGCTAGAGGGAGAAATCCCAAAACAGCACCTAAGCAGCCTCATGCGAGGCACAAACATTTCACACGGGACCAATGTAACTCCCAAGAATTGACCGTGTGGTCAGGGGACTAACGGTTTGAGAATATGATGATAATTAGAAAATATGTAGAATTTGGCTTAAAACGTGTTGTTAAAGGTCGAAAACAAAGCTCCAAAATGGCCAAGTGAGAGGCAAGAACACCTCGCACGAAACTAGTGTTAACCGTAGTAACTCACCGCATGGTCACGGGACCACCGGGTTGAGAATATCATGATATTTTAAAAATATCTAGACGTAGGCTGAATAACATGATGTTAGAGGGACATAACCATAAACACCCCCCAAACAACAATTTAAGAGCCACGAACACCTCACGCAGGACAAATAAAAATTACAGGACATGACCTCATGGTCACGGGACCCATGGTTTGATATTAAGATAATAATTTTAAAATATGTAGATTTAGGTTTTGTAAATTGCCGTTAGAGGGAAAAAAATCCAAAACACTCCCCAAACGGCCTCGTGAAAGGAGCGAGCTCCTCGAATAGGACCAACGTAACTCGCAGGAACTGACCTCATGGTCACGGGACCCCGATTTGAGAATATGTGTTTAATTTAAAAGTATCTAGACTTGGTCTTAAAAACACGTTAGAGGGAGAAAACCCAAAACACCCCCTCCCCAAACGGCCCCTTGGGAGGCGGGAACACGTTGTATGAGATTAATGTAACTCGTTGGAATTGATCATGTGGTCACGGCACCAAAAGTTTGAGAATAAGATGACAATTTGAAAATATGTAGATCTGGGCATAAAAACATGTCGTTAGAGGACAAAAAACTCTAAAAAAAATTGCCCCATACGGGGCTACAAAACCTTGCACGGGAACAATGTAACTTGCAGGAACTGACATCTTAGTCATGGGGAACCCCATGTTTGAGAATATGACGATAATTGGAAATATCTAAACTTGGGCTTAAAAATGTACCATTAGATTTTGATAAGCCAAAATAGCGCCCAAATGGCCTCGATAGAGGCTTGAACAAGTCGTACGAGTTGAATGCACCTTACAGAAATAGACCTTATGATCATGGGACCTCGATTTGAGAATATGATGATAATCAGAAAGTATCCATACTTGGGCTTTAAAATAATCCGTTGGAGGATGAAAAACTAAAAAACCCCCAAATGGCTCCTTGAGAGACGGAAACATATTGCACTACACCAGTGTAACAAGCAGGAACTGACAGTGTGATGATAGGACCCCCAGTATAAAAGTATGACAATAATTTAAAAATATCTAGACTTACGCGTAAAAACATTATATAGAGAATTAAAACCTAAAACACCCCCCATATGGCCCCGTGACAGACGCGAACACCTCGTACGGGACCAATGTATCTACCAGGAACTGACCTCATGGTCATGGTATCCCTATTTGAGAATATGATAATAATTCGACAATATGTATACTTGTGATTAAAAACATTTCCTTTGATAGATAAAAACCCCAAACACCCCCCAAACGACACCGTGAGGGGTGTGAACACGTCTCATGGGACCAAAGAACTCACAGGAATTGAACGCGTGGTCACGGACTCCCTATTTGATAATATGATGACATTTGAAAATATGTAAACTTGGACTAAAAAATGTGCCATTAGAGTTCAATAATCCTAAAACTCACCAAACGGCTTCGTGAGAGGCATGATAATCTCACTCATGACCAATGTAATTTCCAGGAACTGACCGTATTGTGAGGGGACTATCGGTTTGAGAATATGATGAAAATTTGAAGATATCTATAGTTGGGCATAAAAACGTGTCATTAAAGGTCACAAACCCAAAACACACCTGAAAGGCCCATTAAAAGGCGGTAACACGTCGCAAGGGACTAATTCAACTTGTAGTAACTGATTTCACGGCCATTAGATCACCGGGTTGAGAATAGCATGATAATTTGAATATATCTAGACTTGGGCTTAAAAACGTATCATTAGAGGGCGAAAACCAAAAACACCCCCCAAACGACCCTTGAGAGATGTAAACACCTGCCACAAGGCCAATGTAACTCACAGGAACTAACCAGGTGGTCACGGTACCCTTAATTTGAGAATATGAATATAATTTTAAAATATCTTCATATGGGCTTAAAAACGTGCCATTTGAGTAAAACCCACTAAACGGCTCGGTGAGAGGCTTGAACACCTCACACGGGACCAATGTAACTAGAAACAACTGAACTCATGGTCACTGGATCCCAGTTTTAAAATATGATGATAATTTGAAAATGTCTAGACTTCGGCTTAAAAGCCTGCCATTAGGGGGACAAGCACTAAAACGCGCCCCAATGGCACTGTGAGTGGCACAAACACCTCGCACGAGACCAATGTAATTGGTAGCAACTGAACTCATGGTCACATGACCCCGATTTGCGAATATGATGATAATGTAAAATTATCTACACTTGGTCTTAAAAACATATTGTTAGAGGGATAAAACCCAAAACTTCCCTTACGAGGCGAGAACACCTCGCATGGGACCAATGTAATTCGTGGAAACTTAACGTGTGATCACGGGATCCCTGATATGAGAAAATGATTATAATTTTAAAATATCCAGACCTAGGCTTAAAAACATGCCATTAGAGGGAGAAACCCCAAAACAACCCCCCCAAACCGCCCCATGAGAGGCGAGAACGCCTCGCAGGGGGGCGATGTAACTCGAAGGAATTGATTGCGTATTCATGAGATCCTAAGTTGGAAAATATGATGACCTTAAAATATATACTCATGGTCTTAAAAATGTGTCGATGGAGTATGAAAACAAAAAATACCCCTCAACCACCCCCGTGAGAGGTGCGAATACCTCGTACGCAGCCAACGTAACTCGTTGGAACTGACGGCATGGTCTCGGGATCCCCAATTTGAGTATATAATAATAATTTAAAAATATTTGGACCGAGTCTTGAAAATGTGCCATTAGAGGGAGAAAACTCAGAAGGCCCCCCAAACTCCCTCGTGAGTGGAGGGACCACCTCGCACGGTACCAATGTAACTCGTAGGATCTAACTACGTGGTCTTGAGACCCTAGGTTTCAAATAGGATAATAATTTTAAAATAATTGGACTTGGGTTTAAAAACATTTCAATAGAGTGCGAAAACACAAATCCCACTCCAAAAAACCCAATGAGAGGATCAAACACCTTATGTGGGACCAATGTAATTCGAATGAACTGATCGAGTGCTCATGGAAATCCCGATATGAAAATGTGAGGATAATTTTAAAATATCTAGACTTAGGCTTAAAAACATGTCGTTAGAGGGAGAAAACCTAAATACACCCAAATGGCCCCGTGAGATGCAAGAACGTGGTCACATGGGACCAATGTATCTCCTTGGAACTGACTGCGTGGTCACGAGATCCTCAATTTGAAAATATGATGACAAATTGAAAATATATAGACTTGGGCTTAATAGCAAGGCGATAGAGTGAAAAAACCAAAAACACCCACCAAACAACTCCGTAAGAGGCGCAAACACCTCGCATGGGACCATTGTAACTCGTTGGAACTAACAACGTTATCACGTAACTGTCGATTTGAGAACATGATTGTAATTTGAAAATATCTATACGTAAGCTTTAAAATGTGCCATTAGTGTTGAAAACACCAAACACACCCAAAAGGCCCCGTGAATGGTGTGAACACCTCGCACGGAACCAATGTAACTCGTAGGAACTAACGTCGTGGTCATGGGACCCATAATTTGAGAATATGATGATCATTTGAAAATATATGTACTGGGGCTTAAAAACATGCCTTTAGAGGGAGAAAACCCAAAACACCCCTCAAACGACCCCGTCAGAGGCGGGAACACCTCGTACATGACCAATATAACTCGTAGGATCTGAAGCCATGGTCATGAGACCCTCAGTTTAAAATTTGACGATAATTTGAAAATATGTAGACTTGGGCTTAAAAAATGACGATAGAGTGTGAAAACCCAAAACACCCTCCAAACAATCATGCGAGAGGCGCAAGCACCTCACACGGGACCAATGTAGCTCGAAGGAACTGACTAAGTGCGCACGGGATCCCCGATATGAGAATATGATGATAATTTTAAAATATTCAGACTTCGGATTAAAAATATGTCATTAGAGAGAGAAAACCCAATACATCCGCCAAACGGCACCGTAAGAGGCAAGAACACCTCACACGGGACCAATGTAACTCTCCATAACTGACTTCGTGGCCTGAGATCCTCATTTTGAAACTATGATGATAATATGAAAATATCCATACTTGAGGGGAAAAAGATTTCGATAGAGTTCAAAAACCCAAAATACCCACCAAACAATCCTATAAGATGTGTGAACATGTCGCATGGTACCAATGTAACTCGCATGAACTGACGATGTAGTCACGGGAGCCCCGGTTTGAGAATATGACAATAATTTGAAAATATCTAGGCTTGGGATTGAAAATGTTCCATTAGTGGGTGAAAAGGTAAAACATCCCCGTGTGAGGCACGAACACCTCGCACGGGACCCATGTAACTCCCAGGAACATATTACATGATCACGGGACCAATGTAACTCCCAAGAACTTATTACACGATCACGGGACCCCATCTTGAGAATATGACAATAATTTTAAAATATCTACACTTGGGCTTAAAAACGTGCTAGTAGAGTGATAAAACCAAAAACACCAAGCAAACACCCCCTTAAAAGGCAGGAACATGTCGCACGGGTCAAATGTAACTCGTAAGAACTAACCGCGTGGTCATGGGATTCCTGGTATGAAAATATGATGATAATTTTAAAATATCTAGACTTAGGCTTAAAACCTTGTCGTTAGAGGTAGAAATAAAAAAACTCACCCCAAACGGCCCTGTTTGTTGTAAGAACACCTCACCCGGGAACAATGTAACTTGTAAGAACAGGTTGTGTGGTGACTTGACCATCAGTTTGAAAATATGATCATAATTTGAAAATATATATACTTGGGATTAATAACATGTCGATAGAGTGCAAAAACCAAACACACCCTCTAGACGAGCCCGTGAGAGACGCGCACACCATGCACGGGACCAATGTAACTGGAACTGATGGCGTGGTCACGGGACCCACGATTTGAGAATATAATAATAATTTTCAAAATATCTAGATTAGGGATTATAAATGTACCATTAGTGGGTGAAAAAACAAAACACCCTCAAACGGCCTCGCGAGTGGCACAAACAACTCGTGCAGGACCAAAATAACTCGTAGGAACATATTACATGGTCACCGGACCTCGGTTTGAGAATATGATCATAATTTGAAAATATCTACATTTGGGCTTAAAAACCTGCGGCTAGAGGGATAAAACGCAAAACACCCACAAAATGGCCCCTTAAGAAGTGAACACCAAGCACGGGACCAATGTAACTTGTAGGAACTAATCGTGTGATCACGATATCCATGAATGAGAATAAGACGATAGTTTTAAAATATCTAGACTTATGCTTAAAAGTATGCCGTTAGAGGGAGAAAACCCAAAAAAACACGCAAACGGCCTGGTGAAAGGCTTGAACACTTCACATAGGACCAATGTAACTTAGAGGAACTAACTTTGTGGTCGTGGGACCCTCGATTCGATAATATGCCGATAATTTGAAAATATCTAGACAGGGGCTTAAAAACATACATTAAGAGGGAAAAAATCCAAAACACCCCCCCCCCACGAAATGACCACGTGATAGGCGCAAACACCTCGCATGAGTCCAATGTAACTCACAGGAACTGACCTCATGGTCACAAAATTCAGGTTCGAGAATATGACGATAATTTGAAAATATTTTGACTTGGGTTTAAAAATGTGCTGTTAGAGTGTGAAAATAGAAAACACCACCAAAATGGCTACGAAGGAGGCGGGAATAGGTCTAACCCGACCAATGTAACTCGTAGGAACTGGTCACGTGGTACCGGAACCCCTGGTTTGAGAATATGATGATAATATGAAAATATTTAGACATGGGCTTTAAAACATGCCGTTAGAGTGAAAAGGCCCAAAACACCCACCTAATGGCGTCGTGAGAGGCGCAGACACCTCCCATCGTGATAACTTTCTTTTTGTATGTCATTGTTGAAAGCCAAGTTAGTCCAAACCTCAAGTACCTACGAAATATAACAATCTCAAGTGTAGAGGTAAGTAAGGGTATCAATCCACTTCCAAGAGGGTAAGCTATAGACAAATTCAATTGTAATTCACTTTTTATTTTCTTTTTGTGCTTTTTCACTTTTCTACTTTTTTTAAGCTTTTCAAATATTAAAACAATTGGATGAGGTGATGATTTAAACTAAACTAAACTAAATGTGATATGATAACAACTAACTAGAAAGTGAATAAAATGGAAAATAATGTCTAAAACTAAAATAAGAGATAAATTGAGGTAAATAATTGTGAGAACAATCAAGGAGTGGGATTACACCACAAATTTTCGCTATTCTAATTAATTAATTTAATTAATTGAATTCTCCCAAATTAATATCAAAATTACAAATCAACTCTCGTTGCAAATGTAATTTTAATAGTAACCTTTTAGAAAATTAAGTTTAACACCCCACAACTCTAGAAAACAGATCTACACTCTTTTTAATTAATCACCCACTAGGATCGATCAATTAAAATTTATGTCAATCTTAGAAAATATTTTTAGAGTTGAAATTTAAGTTATAATACCCCACTTAAGAAACCCATATTTCTAGTTGGAATCTAAAATGGGTATTATAATTAGAATTTCGATTTTCTCTCAAAAATCATTTACCCTCTCTCGAGGCGTAAATTTAAGGGTGAGGATAAAAAATAACATTCAAAGGGAATTTTCAAGTAATCAAACTAATTAAACTAAAATAACATCAAATAAGGGTTTCCCCCCACCCCTTGAAAGGGGATTTAGCCTAACATAATATGAAATATGAAAAATTAATAATCAAGGCTACTAAAATAAAATAGAAGGGAATACAATAAGCAAACCAAATCTCTTTGAGAAAGTTGAACTCCACTCTTACAAATTGAAGCATAGAATCCCTCTAATTGAGCATCGAGGTGATTTGAAATTAAATATCCACTCAATTAACTCTCTTACAATATTTAATCTCACAAATATCTAACAAAAATAAAAAGAATAAAATAAAACTATTTACAAATGGTGTTTTTCTCTACAATTCTCTCTCTATAAATTCCTATCTAAAAAGCCTCCTTTAATTTGAGTCTTCTTCTTCTTTTTATAATAGGCATGGAGCTGGCATGGATCTAGGAGTATAAATGGGAGGATAAAGGTGTGCATGTGGTTTGGGTATGGCATGGGTTGTGTGAGGTGTGGAGGAATGAGGTAATGAGATAAAAAAAAATCAGATTTGTTAAAAGGGTGTTTTTGGGAATTGGGTTGAAGTGGGTTAGAAAGGTGAGATGGGAAATGGGTTGCAAGTTGAAATTGGGATTTAGAAGATGGGTATCCGATTTCAAGGTCGTGGGTTCCAGCATGGCAGCGAGTAGGGTCGGAGGGTCTAGTTGGCGGTTGGAATCGCTGGTGAAGGTAGTTAAGGTGTTAGGTGTTGGTTGATGGGAGTTTTGGGGTATGAGGATGAGAGGGGGAGGAATTGTTAATGGAGGTTGTTTTTGGTTATGGGAGTAGGAGAGAGAGTATGGATTAGGGGAAGATGATGATAGAGGTGATAAGGTGTGTGAGGGTGTAGGAGAGTAAGTGTGTGGCTTAGGGTGTAGGATAGATTAGTTGGGTTTAGGAAAAGTGTATGTGGGTAATGTGTGTTAATTTATGACCCTTAATAAAAATAATACTAAAAAAACTAAAAATCATAAGACTAAAAATCTAAAATAAAAATCCTACTTCGAATAATAAAATATAGACTCAAATTAAAAATAAAACTAAAAAAAGAAATAAAATAAAAAATAAAAAATAAAAATCTATTACACTAAAAACTAAAATTCAAATTAAATGTAAAATCAAATAAAACTAATAAATGAAATCCTATAACAAATCTAATCCTGATAAAAATAAAATTAAATAAAATAAAAATTAAAACTATAAAATAAAAAATAAAAAGAAATATAAAAAATAGAAAATAAATCATAGAAATTCTAAATAAATCTAAAATACATTCTAAAAATAAATATGACTCAAAAAAAATCTAAAAAATAATAAAAGGGCACAAACTAACACACACGGGCCTCGGGGTAGGTTTAGGCTAGGTTTGGGTAGGCTAGGATACGGGACAAGGTCTAATTAGTTCCATAATCTGTACAATTGCCTTGAAATACGCGTTTGAACAACGCAACGTGCATTCGGCCTACAAAATAAATATTTATGCACATAAGACCCATATTGCCGAGAATTAGCAACTAAAGTACGTTTATTCAGGGTATAAAATGTACAGTTTTGGATGCTTATCACATGGTACCAATGTAACTCGTAGGAAGTGACCTTATGGTCATAGAATTCTGGTTTGAGGATATTAGAATAATTTGAAAACATATCGTCTTGGGCTTAAAAACATGCGGTCAGAAGGAGAAAACACAAAAAAACCCAAAACAACCCCGTGACAGGCGGGAACACCTCACACTAAACCAATGTAACTCGTAAGAATTAACCACATGGTCACGACACCCCCATTTAGCGACTATGATGATAATATGAAAACATATGGACATGGCTTTTAAAATGTGTTGTTAGAGTGCGAAAATCCAAAATACCCACCGAACGATGCCGTGAGAGGTGCGAACACCTCCCACAGACCAATGTAACTCATAAGAGATGAATGCATGGTCACGAGACCCTCGATTTTAGATTATGATGACAATTTGAAAATATCTAGACCTAGTCTTAAAAACGTGCCACTTGAAGGTAAAAATCGAAACCCCCCTAAAAGGACTCGTGAGAGGCACGAACACCCCACACAAGACCAATGTAACTCACAAGAATTGACCTTATGGTCGTGGGAACCAAGTTTGATAATATGACGATATTTTTAAATTATCTAGATTTGGTCTTAAAAACATGTCGTTAGAGGGATAAAACACAAAACACCCGCCAAACGGCTCCGTAAGTGGAGGGAACACGTTGCGGGAGAACAATGTAACTCACGGGAACTGACCGTGTGGTAATGGTACCCACGGTATAAGACTGTGACAATAATTTAAAATAGTAAGACATTACCTCAAAAATTTGTCGTAAGGGGGAGAAAATCCAAAACACCCCAAAAATGTTCTTGTGACGGACGTGAACATGTCCCACGGGACCAATGTAACTCATAGGAACTAGTCACATGGTCAGGAGACCCCTGATTTAAGAATATGATGTTAATTTGAAAATATCTATACTTGGGCTAAAAACGTGCCATTAGTGAGTGAAAACACGAAACTCCCCAAAACAGCTCCGTAAAGGCACAAATAACTCGCACGGGACCAAAATAACTTGTAGGAATAGATTAAACGATCACAGGACCTTGACTTAATAATATGATGATAAATTGAAAATATGTACATTTGGGGTTAAAAACATGTTGCTGGAGGGATAAAACATAAAACACCCACCAAATGGGTCCATAAGAACGACCAATGTAACTCTTAGGAACGACCGTGTGGTCATGGGATATTTGGTATGAGAATATGATGATAATTTTAAAATATCGAGACTTAGGCTTATAAATATACCGTTAGAGGGAGAAACACCAAAACAACACACAAACGGGCACGTGAGAGGCGCCTCACATAGGACCAATGTGACTCGTACGAACTGACTGTGTGGTCATGGGACTCTTAGTTCGATAATATGAACATAATTTTAAAATATCTCGGCCGGGTCTTAAAAATGTGCCTTTAGAGGGAAAAAACGCAAAACACCCCTTAAACGGTCCGTGAGAGGAGAGAACACCTTGCTGGGGAATAATGTAACTCGCAGAAACTGACCACATGGTCACAGAATTCCGATTTGAAAATATGATGAAAATTTGAAAGTATCTTGACTTAGGTTTGAAAAAGTGTTGTTATAGTGAGAAAAATAAAATCACCCCCAAAATGACCTTGGAGGAGACGAGAATATGCCGCACAGGACCAATGTAACTCACGAGAATTGATTGCGTGGTAAGAGGCCTCTCGGTGTGAAAATAATTTAAATTTTTTTTAGAATTCCCCTTAAAAACATGTTGTTAAAAGTCAAAAATACAAAATACACCAAAACAACCCCGTGAGAGGCGGGAACACCTCTCACGAAACTAATGTAACTCGTAGGAACTGACAGCGTGGTCAAACGACCCCCGGTTTGAGTGTGAAAACCCCAAACACCCACCTAACGACACCGAGAGAGGCATGAATTGTTCCCATGGGACTAATGTAACTCGTAGGAACTGACCGCGCGATCACAGGATCCCTGGTTTTAGAATATGATTATAATTTGAAAATATCAAGACTTGGGCTTAATAACTTGCCATTAGAGGGTGAAAACACAAAACACCCCCAAACGTCCTTGTGAGAGGCATAAACACCTTGAACGAGACCAATGTAACTCACTGGAACTGACCTCATGGTCATGGGACCCCATTTTAAGAATATGACAATAGTCAAAAAATTTCAAGATTTGTGCTTAAAAACATGACATTATAAGGATAAAACCCAAAACAATAACTAAATGGCCACTTGAGTGTCGGAAACACACCGCACGAGACCAATGGTAAAGGGAACCACAATATGAGTGTGTGACGATAATTTCAAAATATCTAGACTTAGGTTAAAAATTTTGCCCTTAGATGGAAAAAACCCAAAACACCCCCAAAATGACTTTGTGAACGTCGCGAACACCTACCACAGGACTAATGTAACTCGTGGAAACTTACCGCGTAATCACGAGACCCACAATTTTAGAATATGATGATAATTTTAAAATATCTAGATTTGAATGTAAAAACGTGACATTTGTGGGAAAAAACACAAAACACCCCCAAAATGGCCCCGTGAGAGGCGAACAGCTCGCACGGGACTAATGTAACTCGCATAAACTGATTACACGGTCACGTGGCCCCGATTTGAGAATATAATTATAATTCGATATTATCTAGATTTAGGCTTAAAAACATGTCGATAGAGTGTAAAAACCCATAACACCATTAAAGCGACTCCACAAGAGGCGCGGACACCTCGCAGGGGACCAATGTAACTCATAAGAACAGACTGTGTGGTCACAGGACCCCCGGTTTGAGAATATGATGATAATTTGAAAATATTTTGACTGGGTCTTAAAAATGAGCCATTAGTAGTGAAAACTGAAAACACACCCAAACTGCCCCAAGAGAGGCACAAACACCTAGCACTACACGAATGTAACTTGCAGGTATTGACCTCATGGTCAAGAAATCCCATCTTGATTATAAGATGATAACTTGAAAATATTTGGACTTGGGTTTTAAAATGTGTCGTTAGAGTGCCAAAACCCAAAACGCCCCTAAAACATCACTGGGGGAGGCATTTAACTCATAACATCTAACTGCATGGTCATAGTCCCATTAGTGTGAGAATATAATTATAATTTGAAAATTTCTATACTTGGTCTTAAAAAAATGTTGTTAGAAGGAGAAACCACAAAACACCCCCAAACGACCACTTGAGAGGCCGGAACACCTCCCATGGAATCAATGTAACCGCAAGAACTGGCCACGTGGTCACGAGGCCCTCGATTTGAAAATATGACAATAATTTGGAAATATCTATACTTGGGCTAAAAACATGTCAATAGAGTGCGAAAACCCAAAACACCCCGCAAACGACCCCGCGAGAGGCGCGAATAGCTCTCACGGGACCAATGTAACTCGCAAGAACTGAAGGCGTGGTCATGGGCTCTTGGTTTGAGAATATGACGATAATTTGAAAATATCTAGACAAGGGCTTAAAAACGTGTCATTTGAGGGTGAAAATCGAAATACCCTTAAACGGCACCGTGAGAGGTGCTAAAACCTTGCAAGGGACCATTGTAACTCACATGAACTGACCTCATGGTCACGAAATTATAGTTTCGGAATATGACAATAATTTGAAACCATGTAGTCTTGGGCTTAAAAACATACCGGTAGAAGGAGAAAACACAAAACACTCCCAAAATAACCCTGTGAGAGCCGGGAACACCTCACACGGAACCAATGTAACTAGCAAGAACTAACCACATGGTCACGACACCCCCATTTTGAGAATATGATAAGAATTTGAAAATATCTGGACATGGATTTTAAAACGTGTTGTTAGAGTGAGAAAAAACAAAATACCCACCAAATGATGCCGTAAGAGGTGTGGACACCTCCCACAGACCAATGTAACTCATAAGAACTGACTGAGTCATCACGAGACCGTCAATTTTAGATTATGATGACAATTTGAAAATATCTAGCCCTGGCCTTTAAAGCGTGCCATTAGAGGGCGAAAACCCAAAACCCCCTAAAAGTCCTCGTGAGAGGCTGAAACCACGCACATGACCAATGTAACTCACATGAATTGACCTTATGTCCACGAGACCCAAGTTTCATAATATGACGCTATTTTTAAAATATCTAGATTTGGCCTGAAAAACATGTCATTGGAGGGATAAAATACAAAACACTCGCCAAACAACCCCTTGAGTGGCAGGAACACGTCGCACGAGACCAATGTAACTCGTGGAAACTGACCATGTGGTAATGGGACCCACGGTATGAGAGTATGACGATAATTTAAAATATCAAGACTATGTCTTAAAAATATGTTGTTAGAGGGGGAAAATCCAAAACACCCCCAAAATGACCTTGTGAGAGGCTCGAACGCCTCCCACGGGACTAATGTAAATCCTAGGAACTAGCCGCATGGTCACAAGACCCCCAATTAAATAACATGATGTTAATTTGCGAATATCTATATTTGGGCTAAAAACGGGCCATTAGTGGGTGAAAAGACAAAACTCCACAAAACAGCCCCGTGAAAGGCACAAACACCTCGCACAGGACCAAAATAACTCATAGGAAGAGATTAAACGATCATGGGACCTCGCGTTGAGAATATAATGATAATTTTCAATTTTGTACATTTGGGGTTAAAAACAAACTGATAAAGGGATAAAACAAAAAACACCCACCAAACGGCCCCTTAAGAGGCATAAACACCAAGCACGAGACCAATGTAACTCGTAGGAATGACCGTGTGGTCATGTGATCCCCAGTATGAGAATATGATGATAATTTTAAAATATCTAGACTTAGGCTTAAAAACATACCGTTAGAGGGAGAAAACCCAAAACAACACACAAATGGGCCCGTGAGAGGTGCGACCACCGCATACGGGACCAATGTGACTCGTAGGAACTGACTACGTGGTCATGGGACTCTTGGTTCCATAATATGACCACAATTTGAAAATATCTCAATCGGTCTTAAAAACGTGACTTTAGAGTGCAAAAAATAAAAACACCCCCTAAACAGCCCCATGAGAGGCGCGAACACCTCGCACGGGACCAATGTAACTCGCAGGAACTGTCCACGTGGTCAAAAAATTCCAATTGGAGAATATGATGATAATTTAAAAATATCTAGACTTGGGTTTAAAAACATGCCGTTATAGTGTGAAAACCCAAAACACCCCCAAAATGACCCTGGAGGAGGCGGGAATATATCCGCACAGGACCAATGTAACTCGCGAGAATTGATTACGTCGTCACAGGCCGCTCTGTGTGACAATGTGACGATAATTTGAATTTTTTTAAACTTGGGATTTAAAACATGCCGTTAGAAAGAGGGAATACAAAATACACCCAAAATAACCCTGTGTGAGGCAGGAACACCTCGCATGGAACTATTGTAACTTGTAGGGACTGACCACGTGGTCAAAAGATCCCAGTTTGAGTACAAAACCCCAAAATACCCACCCAACGACACTGAGAGAGGCGTGAACAGTTCCCATGGGACCAATGTACCTTGTAGGAACTCACCGCGTGATCATGGGATCCATAGTTTTAGAATATGATGATAATTTGAAAATATCAACACTTGTTCTTAACAACTTGCCATTAGAGGGAGAAAACACAAAACACCTCCCAAACGTCCTTGTGAGAGGAACAAACACCTCGCACAAGACCAATTTTACTCGCTGAAACTAACCTCTTGGTCACGAGACCCCAGTTGAAGAATATGATGATAGTTTGAAAATATTAAGATTTTATCCTAAAAACCTGCCATTATAGGGATAAAAACCAAAACACCCGCTAAATGGCCACTTGAGTGACAAAAACACATCGTACGAGACCAATGGTTAAGGGACCCACAGTATGAGAGTATGAGGACAATTTAAAAATATCTAGACTTAGGTTAAAAATTATGCCCTTAGAGGGAGAAAACCCAAAACACCCCCAAACTGACTTTGTGAACGTCGCGAACACCTCTTGCGGGACCAATGTAACTCATAGGAACCGACTGCATCATCACGGAACCCATGATTTTATAATATGATGATAATTTTAAAATATCTAAACTTGGGCCTAAAAACATGTCATTAATGGACAAAAACACAAAACGCCCCGAAATGTCCCCATGAGAGACGCGAACAGCTCGCACGGGACTAATGTATCTTGCACGAACTGATTACATGGTCACGGGACCCTGATTATAAAATATGATGATAATTCAATATTATCTAGATTTAGGCTTAAAAACATGTTGATAGAGTGTAAAAACCGAAAACACCACCGAAATGACTCCACGAGAAGCGCGAACACCTCGCACGGGAACAATGTAACTCGTAAGAACTGACGGTGTGGTCACGGGACCTCCGATTTTAGAATATGATGATAATTTGAAAATATTTATATTGGGGCTAAAAATGAGCCATTAGTAGTGAAAACCCAAAACACACCCAAACAGCATCGAGAAAGGCACCGACACCTCACACGGGACCAATGTAACTCGCAGGAATTGACCTCATGGTCACAAAATCCTGGTGTGATTATATAATGATAATTTGAAAATATTTGGACTTGGGTTTAAAAATGTGCCTTTAGAATGCCAAAACCCAAAACACCCCTAAAATATCCTAGAGGAGGCGTGTACCGCACAGCAACTAACTTCGTGGTCAGAGTCCGTTGAGTGTGAGAATAAGATGATAATTTGAAAATTTCTATTCTTAGTCTTAAAAATATGTTGTTTGAAGTAGAAAGCACAAAACACCCCCAAACGACCACGTGAGAGGTGGAAAGACCTCTCATGGAACCAATGTAACTCACAAGAACTGACCACGTTATCACGAGGCTGTCAGTTTGAAAATATGACAATAATTTGAAAATATCTAGACTTGGGTTAAGAACATGTCGATAGAGTGTGAAAATCCAGAACACACAGCAAACGACCCCGCGAGGTGTGAACTCCTCACACGAGATCAATGTAACTCGTAGGAACTTATGGCGTGGTCATGGGACCCTGGTTTGAGAATATGATGATAATTTGAAAATATCTAGACTAGGGATTAAAATCGTGCCATAAGAGGGTGAAAACCGGAAAAACAAATCCCCATGAGAGTTGAAAAAACCTTGCATGGGACCAATGTAACTCGCAGAAACTGACCTCGTGGTCTCGAAATCCCAGTTTGAGAATATGAGAATAATTTGAAAATATCAGGACTTAGGTTTAATAACATGCTTCTAGAGGGAGAATTATGATATAAGAAATCAAACACAAGTCGTTCTCAACATTAGGAAAAGTGTAAAACCATAATAATGTTAGTAAGAAGTAGAAGAACACAAAATATAGAGTGGATGGGATATAAAAATGAGCATACGTCCACTTTGGTGCTCTACTCTCATTATATGCATTATGTGATACAAAATTGTGCCATTATAGGTGTACCAAATAAAGAAAAGGAAAAGATAAGAGTACATGTATATATCTGAAGTGGTAGTCTAGGATAGCTTGAGTAGCCCTGGATGCGGTTGCGACAGGGGTAAACCCCCAAGTTGAATACTCTAAAGATGGAAATTGGGTAGAGAGAGATTGGTTTTTTCTACGTGATTTCCTTTTTATTTCCCCTTGATAATGAAAGGTGCACTTATATTCATAGAATTCGTGAAGGTGATGTCATATGTCTAGGTCATCTGACATATAGATAGGTAAGATGAGTATGGCCTCCTTGTACAAGTTGAATGGTTATCAAGAGACCAATGATGGAAGAGGTGATGCGGCTTATTAGAACCCGGGCAGTGATAAGTACCTAGATGGATGTTGCAGCCTGTCTGAGCCCAAGCTATAACTATTTAATCAGGGCCTGCTGGATGAGTCCAAACATATTGGGTTGTGGCATGTATGTTTTGAGTCACTGACAAGTCTGCTTATGGTCTGAAATGAGGCCCAATTAGTATTTGCGACCATGATGTGTCTTTTCCCAAGCTACGGTATGTTACTAATTATTCAGCGGCAAAAGTGGTTATATTAGAAATATAAATAAGCCCCCAAGTCGTAGTGCTAAGAGGTGGAGAGTTGGGGATATGGTTGAAATTAACGTCTATTGTTTTACCCGTAGACTACCGTGGAAAGTGTAAGGAGACACTTCATATCCCCCTCCCCTCTCATATAAATGGGATCCATCGGTGGACTTCGTTACCTTTTCTAAACCATAAGAGAAAATGGAGAGAGAATCTTTGTCTTCTTCTCTTTTGAGTTTTTGGGCAAGTCTCTTATGGTGGTTCAAGGAATTTTAAGGAAGAGTTGAAGTGGTTTTGAGGCCGAGCCTCCTTCTTCATAATTTTTTACGTACCCCTCGAAGTAACCTTTAGTGTTCTTTAATTTTCTAGATTTTATCCCTTTAATACATATCATCCCAACAAATCAGCTAAATTTGTTTTTGGAAAATCTGTTTGATTAAATATGTTTGGCTGAATTCTATTGTGAATCAATATTACTTCATACTTATCTAATTTCCTTACATCTGTTATTGAAACTAGGGTTTGATTGATGTTGAATCTTTTTGTAGGATTTGTATCCTTTTCACACTCTTGCTAAAACATTGTAATCCTTAATGTCTTTTTGGTACTATTTCTAGATTTTTGGGGTGGATGAAATTAGATTGTTGGATTTTTGGGTGTCTTAGGTGTTTGAATTGGATTTTCGGGTGTCTTATAACAAAGTTCGAATTTCTTGCTAAAAAAAAAGAAGACATTTGTTTTTTTCTTCATTAAGAAATTACAACTTTGTCATAAGACAGGACTAATTTGTCTTTTGTTTTGGACATAATTTATGTTTGGCAATAGAATCAGTTAAGAAAGTGAGGTGGTTTGTGGGAAAATGAAAATGATACACCCAGTAAACCACCTAAAATATTTATTTTGGGAACCTCCACTAATAAATGCAATACATTTCCGATAGTAGTAAGTCATCGAATGGATTTAACTTTGGATTTTTAAATTTAGAGTTTTCCATAAACCAACTCACTTTCATGTTTGTAAAAACTGTGAATTTAAAAATCCAAACTTAAATCCATTCGATGTATGACTACTATCTGAAATGTATTGCATTTATCAGTGAAGGTTCCCAAAATAGATATTTTAGGTCATTTACCAGGTGTATCATTTTCATTTTCCCACAGACAACCTCACTTTCTTAACCGATTCTATCACCCAACTTAAATTATGTATAAAACAAAAGATGAAATAGTCTTGTCTTATGAGAAGGTTAAAAAAAAACTAAGTGTATAAGCCTTGAGAGACTTTATTAAAAAGAGGACAGTTGTTTTTCTTTTTCGACAAGAAAAAAAAAATCATATATATATATATATATATATATATATATATATATATATATATATATATATATATATATATATATATATATATATATATATATATATATATATATATATTAAGGAGTAAAACTTATGTATGTCATAAGATCAAAAGATGATGTCATGAGAGGATTTTTTTCCTGCAATGCCCATTTTGCCCCTTACAAATTTGGATTCCCACTCTTTTAACACACTCTAATTTGTTACCCCCTTTTCTTCAAAATTCAAACATAAGGGTAGAATAGTATTGTATTTCCACTGAATCTCTCCCTTGACCTCATTGTCCAAACGTTCCCTGTTATTAATTTTCTCTCACTTTACCCTCTCCGTCCCTCTCTACCTTTGGCAACAATACATTCTTCCACCGATTGAAACAATACACTATTGCAACTCCGATAATGACTGCAAATTTACCCTCTCCATCCCTCGCTCCCTTTGACAATGATTGCAACGATCAACGATCTCTCCCAACAACTATAGCATCATTTTCTCTGTCATCTTTTTCTCTAGCATCGACGATCTCCCAAAGTAATTTTATTTTTTAGCTCTACAACATCGAATAACTATGGCATCATTTTTGGCACTCCCCTTTTTGGGTTTGTTTTAAACGAACAGCTCTACTTTTTTGTTTTTTTTAAACCTAGATCTATTTTTGGATTTTTGAAACAAACAACAAACAAAGATCTCCAATGTTTGTTTTGTCTCATTTTAATTGTTGCAAGAGTCCTAACTCATGTATCGTTGTTTTATATAGAATTCTTTTTTAAGTTCATACATGTTTTTTCCATATATATTTGTCAAACACCCTGCTAAGGTAAACATACAGATGTTTTTTGTCCCGGATTTTTTGTATGCTTGGCATGATTTTTGAAGATTTTGTGGATTGTTGTTGCTGGGATATAAGTCACATTGGGTTTTTCCTACAGGGTGTTTAATAAAATTCACACAAGGTGCTTGCTAAAATGTCTCACTCGTTTGTTTCAGGGTTTTTTAATATGGGGTTGATTCTCAGATGTTTGTTTTGTTTCATTTTTGTTGTTGCAATACCTAGATCTAATTTTTGGTATTGAAATGGTCATTTTAATACTTTTTTTCTTTCAATTTTCTATGTTGGTATATAACAAATGTATTAAAATGATTCGGTACTGATTTGTGATATATTTGTTGTGTACTGAATTTTTATTCAGGTATTCCAATGTCCACTAATTTTTAATACCACTTCTTCATTGGGCATAAATATGTAATCCGGTTTGGTGTTTTGATGTTTAATACCTCATCTTTACTCATGTATTCGGTTAAGTGTGAAATGAGAGAATAATTTCTTTTACCATTTTACCCTTTTTTCCAGTTCTAGGAATATCAATGTGCGTATTGTGGTGCTCAAATGTTCCAATGCCTAAGAGGTGATTTCAAATTATTTTGGTTATGGTTTGTATGCTTGCATTTTTTTAAATCATAAAGCGCTTACTTATTTATCTTTGATTTTGATTTTATTCACGTTTAAAATATTTAGTTTGAATGCGTGTTTACATATATTTTTCTTAAATTGATTCATTTTTTGAATAAATTTATACAAAATATAGACTACATGAAATGTGTATTTACTTTAAATAGATTAGTAACTACTAATCTTTGTCTTAATGAAATTGTCACATTGACTCTTATTAATATGTTACTTTTTGTGGCAGACTGCAAGAATCTTAGTTTGGAGTTTTGAAGCAGAGGAATTTTTTTATTGAAAATGTATTGAATTACAATTGTCAATTTCTCTTGGACCTTCCTTTGCCTAAAAATAGTCTCCACATTTCTACATCCAATAATTGTCGACCAACCGCGTAAGCATCATAATTACCGAGCAACAACACTAGAGTACCATTTCCCATAAATCTTTGAAGGTGTGTGATAGTGGACCTTTTGAGGCTATGAACCGAGAAACACTTTCAGATGGAGAAACTGTGATGAATCTCGCATTGATATATCCTCTTGCTACTTCATTTTAATTGGGGATTGAGTTATTTCATTTTTATGAATTATAATAGTTCTCTTTTATAATTAATTACTAATTAGTAGTTATTTTTTTAATAGTGTTATTTCATTACCGATCTTGTGGTGTAATTTGGATCTTCCAATAACCAGATTTTAAATCAAATTTCGAGAAAATCTTGGCAGAATGCAACCAATAATTCCTGAAAAGGGGCCCTCTAAGTTGAAAGGATGATAAAGTCTTTTGTCTTCTAACGTCGGCTGATGGGACAAGTGGGACCACAAAAGACACGGGCAGCTGCAAGTGGGTCTGTGAGTCACCATATGGTCCTACCACTTCAGAGGAAAGTAGTGAGACTTATCCATATGCGTCGGCAAGCATCTTTCTGGGACCGATAGGGGCCAAGTGGGACATCTACCTCAAATCATCAAGGCCATTCGCGTCAGGACTAGGAAGAGAGTTATCCAACCGTCGTGTTGGGAAAGATGAACTCAGTGAGTTGAAGAAAGCCTCCACCATTGGCTCAGTGGGAATATTAGTGTCAAACATGTCACCAATGTAATCATCATCTTCTGGGTTCTGGGATTCTCCTGACAGACAAAAGAAAGGATTTTCTTTTGAGACAGAAGTCATGGATGTATCATCATCATCATCTGAGGGAAGAGGAATGGGGTTTCTGTTGAGTGTATCGGAGCTAAATCTGGGTTTAGCTGGTACACTAGGAGTGATTCTATCACCAAAAGCATATTTGAATTGGTTATGGGTATATTCCATAACTTTCTCCAGAAGCTCCTGCTTCGTTGCGCTGGGAAACTGCTTCTTCAGGGCAGCATTTAAATCCACAATAGGATTGACTGCAGGTGTCATCTTTTCTGCAGGGGGGAGAGTCTTCAACCAAATCCATGTAGTTTCTCAAACTACCCTTTATCTGATTGATGGTAGAAAGCAGATCAACGCCACTCCACCATCAATAAAAGAAGATGCGTTCAAGTAGAGGAACATTGAGATTATTGACTCTACAACGCAGATCCCATCTGGAGATCCAAGGAATGCTCATTTCTCAGAAAAAGAGTAGGGTGTTTAATCCTATCGGAGTTTTGTTTTCCCCTTTAAAAGAGGATGAAATTGAGTCCAAGGAAGAAAAAGTTTGGCCTTGGTAATTTCATCAGGGAAAAAATTAATTCCTGGGCCAAATTTGTCCCACCAATTGATAACCCATCCCCGGTAAGATTTTTTCAAAGAATTTGGGTACAAAACAAAAAACCAAGTATGTTTATGCTCAGCATTTTGATAGTAAAAAGCTTTTGTCCAAGCCTGGACATAATCCCAATAATTATAGGATCCATTATGCGAACTTAATTTTCGCGCCTTCAAAGGATGGATTCCCCATTCTCGGGGAGATATGAATTTTTTTAATACAGCCTTGCTATAAGCAATGGGGGAATGAGAATTTCCCTGGTGTTTATTAGTATGATTAAACACCACTGAATCAGTTTCCACGAGAATCGCCTCGTATACCGTATGGTATTTGCCTTCTGGCACCTCATAATTATGAGTATCAAGATACAGGGACTTTATTTCCCAGGGAGAAGTCATATGCTTCTAATCCTCATCATTGAGGATTAGTACTGATTCCTATGTCCTTTGATTAGGAATGAAATCGTACTTAATTTTTTTCAATACCTCTTTAGCAGATTTCTTCTTGCTGAAAGGGTTAAGAGGGGGAGCATTCTTCTCCCTGTTCTTCGCACTCTTGCGAATGAACTCCATATAATCCTGTATCGTAGGATATTGATCTTCATTGATCACAATATTTTCTTTACCAGGCCGGTGAGAATTCCCACGGCCTCTTCCACGCCCACGAGAGGGGCCACTCATCGGTCCTGCAAAAACTCTCTAGTTAGAAAATCGGGAGGAGAGTTAGTTTCCCCTTTGATATGTTGTATATCAAAATCAAAAGCCGATAAATTTTCTTTCCATCTGGCAAAAATTTGTTTTGAAACAATATTTTCAACATCTTCTTGTAAAACCTGTTTAACAACACTACAATCAATTCGTAGCAAAAATTTCTGATTTAACAAATCATCTTGAAATTTTGAAATGCATTTAACTACTGAAAAGATTTCTTTCTTAATGGTGGAGTAATTTTTTGAGGTATCTTTCCAAGATACTGAAGTAAAACGAACAAGTTCTTCTTTTTTAGTTAAAGAATTTATTTGTTTTAAAATACCACCAACTCCTAAATCTGAGGCGTCAGTCTCGACAATTTTAAAAAACGAAGGGTTGGCTAAAGCTAGACAAGGTAATTGCTTGACTTTCAGTTTAATTTTCTGAACAGCTTTAGTGTGCTCTAATGTCCAAGGAGCGGGATTCTTTTTTAATCTTGTGTAAAGAATGGCACTGTCTTGTGCAAGATTTTTGTAATAGTCTCGAATGTAATTGAGACTACCCAAAAATATTTGAAGTTGAGTTTTCTCTCTAATTTCATCCGGGAATTTAGAGGCAAACTCAATACTTCGATCAATGGGGAGTATTTTCCCCTCTCCAATGTTATGCCCTAAAAATCAAACATTAGTTTGAAAAATTTTCATTTTAGGGGCGGAGACAACTAAACCATTAGTTTTAACAACATCTTCAAAAAAATTTAAATGTTTAAAGTGTTGGTCAATTGTTTCAGAGAACATTTAAACATATTCTCATTATTGGTTCCATTACATTTAAGTCTCAATATTGATTGATTTTCAAAACTAAAGACGTTTCATTACATTCAAGTCATCTTCACATAATAATATTTTCTTATTACATGGGTGTGTGCATATGACCACATGAGTGGGGGATTACTTGTTTTTTTATGGTTCAACTCATGTGTTTTTATTACTTTTTGCAGGTATCTCACCATGATTCACTAACCACATCACGGTTCAAATCAGGTATACCACTCTTTTCCTTTTTAAATTGTCGAGTTTTTCAAACTTGGGGGGGGGGGGGGGGGGGGGGATATCATTCTTTAAATAAAACTAGGTATTAAGTGTTTATATGTTATTTGTTACCTTTGTTTATCTCTGAACTACTTCAGTACTTCTTTGTTTCTCAACAACCAATCAAACCATGTTCTTAGCCTTTTGAATTATTGCAATTCACCCATCGCTATTATCTACGAATGAGAAGAGAAGTGTCCAACATGTATGTTTTCGGAAAATTTAAAAATTTCAGGTATCCTTCTTTTAAATTTTGATATAATCCATTCTTTTACTTTATTTTTCGATGGGAAATAAAAGTAAATACATTGGTTTTACCGCCCCCCCCCCCCCCCCCCCTTCTCTCCATTATTTTATTAGAGAATTAAGGTAAAAGTCATGTTCCTTCTTATATTTGGATTTTTAGGACAATGATTTTAAAGTTTATAAATCTAATCCCTGTGTTACAATAGCATTTATAAATCTAGTCCTTGTGGTACAATTTCCTTTATTTTTTTGGCCCGTGCTAGCGGCATCATTTTTCATCATTTTTCATGATGTTTTTAGTACAGGGACTAAATATATAAAATTAAATGGAGTGTCCTATTTTTATACACCTTAAGCATTATAAGGACCTTTTTCCCAAAACCCCCTTATTTTAATCAATTCCATTAACTAATAACTCGTACACACCCAGGTTCACAGTCAATCTACAATCACATCCAAAACGGGACTATCCACATTTGGTGTTTGACAAAATGGCCAAGTGAGAATTCAAATTTCTATAGTTGTACAATTAACTAGCTGCTTCGGTTATGTTTTTTTTTTTATTAAGTAGTTGTGTTTATTTTGTATATGCAATGCGTGGATTCATTTTCTCTTTATCATTTCCTTTTTCATTTATGTTCTAACTTGACACGAACGTCATAGCTTGGGAGAACTATATCCAGTGTGAAGCCTGTATATTTCACCTGACAGATCTTTATTCGACGTTTTTTTTCCTGTATGTTACACCATATTTTTTATATGAATTGTTAATTCTTTAGGTTTGTTATGTATACATTATTTCGTTAATGAAATTTATCCATGCAGCTATTTCCCCCCTAACTAACATCTAACATTATTACATGTTAATATTAGTTGGTTGTTTTTTCAGGTACTGAAAATTTGCAATTAATTAGAACTTTTTGTTCAATTATTTCGTATTATATTTGAGCAAAATTGATATTCATTAGTACTAATCACGCTCCTTAAAATTAAGAGTCCTTTTTGCATCTGCCACTGTCAATGTTCTCCCTGCCATTTCCTTTATTGTGGCTATCATTTTCAGGTTGGAGACAGTGAAACTAAAGAAAATACATAGCCAAGCAAATGTGATAGGGACTATAATTACAATAACGGGAGCAATGTTGATGACTTTATACCAAGTCCCCATTGTGGATATATTATGGGGTCATGGGACTAATGTCCACCATTAAGAAGACAATGTTGCAGGTAGGCATTGGGTTAAGGGAAAAATAATGCTCATTACATGTACGTTTGGTTGGTCTGGTTTCTTCATAGTCTAATCTATGACATTGAAGGAATACCCATCAGCGCTGTCACTCACGGCATGGATATGCTTTGCAGGTATTGTTGAGGATGGTGTGGCGGTCCTTATAATGGAACGTGACATGAGTGTTAGGATTTTTTTTTTGATTCAAGGTTTCTTACTTCAGCTTATTCTGGATTGGTTTGTTGGGGAATAGCGTATTATGTGTAAGGCATATTAAACAAGGCTCGAGGCCCTGTTTTTGTAACAGCATTTAGTCCACTCTGCATGATCATTATTGCAGTTTGTGCAGATCATTATTGCAATTTTAGGAGCCATCGTACTATCCAAGCAAGTCCATCTTAGAAGTATGATTGGAGCTATGATCATAGTCATTGGTCTTTACTCCGTCATGTGGGGAAAAACCAAAGATCATAAATTAGCATGTGAGAATGGTAAAGCCCCAGAATTGCCCATAGTGATAGACAACACTAAAGCAGGCAAAGTTGATGATGGATTTACAAGGCCTGAAAAAGATATATAAGAGCACACTAAAGAAGCCAATGGTACTAGAGCCATGAAAGAGTTGGCAACATCTTTGTTTCCTCACTGTTACATTATATCAATATATGTACCTATCCACTTTTTCAATGAACCTGAAATTCCAATATTGCTATAATTGTATGAATATATTTTTAGGGAATGTGGAAATATTCAATTTCAATTTTCAAATCTTCCAAAAAATATATATTTCACTGAGCCATTTCTCACATTTTGGAGTTGTATATCATTTTGAGTACAATCCATTGAGTTAATTGTAATAATCCACCCTTTTGGAGATGATTAAATTCCATAATTAAGTATAATTTGGAATTTGGAGAATTTCTCGAAATAGTGATTCTTGGGATTTTCGAAGATTTAATGATTTTCGAAGGGTGTTATAAATTATTTTAGGACCATATAGGTCGAAATATTTTATTTATATGTCGTCGTGGAGTATAGCGACAAAAGAGGTGAGATTTTGAGTAGAACACCACATTTAATTATTTTGGATTAGAATAGTGATTTGAGGTCAAGTACCTCGGATGGAAATTTCGACTGCGCCACGAGTCTCGGAATGTCCAAGATAGTCGGAAAAAAGTGTCCGATTGTCGAAATTGAGTTCCAGGTAATTTTGGAGTTAAATAGGCTCGTAATTGGGTAAACGATTCGTTTTTGGGTTTTTAGGGGTAAAACCCTTTTCCTCTCTATATATAGAGGTAGAGAGGGAGAAAAGAAGAAAGAAGAGAGGGAAGAGAGAGAGAGAGTGAAGAAAAGAATAAAAAAGGGGAGATTCCGGCAGGCCTCCGCGGGATTTGGCTCGAGGATGTCGGATTTTATCCACGAGGCAAGTGTTCACTTTCTTTATTTATTTTTGAGCATAAATATCTCATATCATTGTTGGTATAACAAACCCTAATGATTTTGGGTTGGGTATTCGTGGATAATACGAGTTTTCGGGAGATAAAACGAATAAACCCCTAAAATTGGTAAATTGGAGATTTTAGTAATTAACCAAAATTATTGGGTGATTCCGGGTTCTGGGATGTTTAGGACCCGTATTATAGGTGTATTTGTTGTTGGTAGAATTTGTAGGCCGTTGGGTGAAGAGATGGAAGCTTGGGGGAAGCTTCCATGGCTGAACAGCTTCTCGGAGAAGAAGTTGCCCGACTTGATCGATCGATCGAGCCTGGGGGATCGATCGATCGAAGCCTTCGATCGATCGACGGTCAGGGGTCGATCGATCGACCTCTGCTAAAAGTTGAAAATTTCTCTTAGGGTGATTTGGATGGGATAGATTCCATTTCATCTTTCTTTGAGGTTAATTAGGTGATAACCTAAGGGACCTTTTAGGACTTCATGGTCCATAAATTAAGGTAATTTAGGAGGGTAAGGTAAGGGTTTTAGTGTATAACCCTTCATCTATATTTTCGAGGAAAATGGAGTAATTGTAGAACTTGATGGATTAGGGTTCCTAATTATATTGGGGACTTCTAAATGATAAATTGGACTAGGAATGGTTTTTGGGTTGAAGGGATTGAAATCCTTAACCCACTGAATTAAGGTTGTTCGGGTGAGATGAATCCCGAGAATAATTTCCGTAGGCATATAGGCCTATATAATTATGCTTATAGGAAGCATAATTATATCGATTCTCGTTAAGTATATCCTAGGAGATAATTAGGATAATTTGGGAATATAGATAATTGCTGATTTCACTTAGAGTGAAGGGTATCATTGGAGATATCCAATAAATCCTTAGAATAGGATTGAGAGTTATAGAGATAATTAAAATATGAAATACTTTGGATTTAGAATCATGCTAATATAAATGCATGATTATGATTTCTGGAGGAAATATTTGGGGTTATGATCATCACTAGATGCTATAGGCCACTATGGCCGTTTATATATATTCTTGGAAGAATATATATAGGATATGTATATACTATGTGATTTAGGTATATATATATATATATATATATATATATATATATATATATATATATTATGATGGAAATGATTTTGAAAATATAAAAATGAATATTTTCAAAATGGAACGAGAAATGTTTTTCATAATTAATAAAATATGGATTACACACCTCTCTAAAACGCTATCATAAGGGAAGTTGCGTTCGTATAGTGAAGCCCCCTGGCTAATGATGCAGGGTGGATATAGTCCTATAGGCCATGTGAGCGTTTGTTGTTATATTTTATGCGCTGGTTAGGAGATTCTGGGTGTGGTCTTGACTATCCCGCGGGCACATGGTCGCTTCCCGAAGTCTTTCGATGTAGGATCCCAGGTTGTTTATGATAGGCCCTGGAAGATGATAGCCATTTAGGGGCGCGTACAGTGGAGAAATCCGGACGGGCGGTCTTAGAACGCGTTTATATTAAAGCAGTTCATAATAATGGATTTGCTTTAATTACATTTCCAGGATATAGGAAGGGAAATGGGTTATATAAATTGTCTTCGGTAACACTTCCCGGATGGAAGAAGGGATGTGGAAGCATATGTTATGATCAAAGCATTTTTATGATAATGAAAATGGCTTTGAATACATTTCCTTAATATAAAAAGGGAAATGGGATATTTTGAAAAGGAAAGCATTTTTATGTTAATAAAATTGGCTTTTAAAAAGATATATGTTTTGGTAAAGCAATTCATGTTAATGAATTGTCTTTAAATACATTTCCTGGATATGAGAAGGGAAATGGAAGTTTTTAAAATAAAAAGGATAAGTATTGGTAAGTACTTTGTGTATAGAATACACCTCAGTCCGGGAGATAGATCCGGATGTGTATTATAAAGATACAATTGATTTGGTAATCCTAAGTCCGGGAGATATTATCCAGACACACATTATAGATGTACGTATATGCATAAATCGAGTGCCGAGGGTCTAATGGATCCCGACGATCGACCGTGCTGCAAAAGTAGTGTATCGGGGGGGGGGGGTTCCTTGTTTGGATTTCGCTTCGCGAGACACCCCAAGCACGAATATCGCACTATGTTGAGACTGGGGAGAAGTTTAATCCTTAGTGCTCTAATATTATAAATATGGTATATATATATTATATATATCTTTCTGTACTGAGAGACTGGCGGATCTCGAAGATCGACCTTGCTGCATAGTAGTGTATCGGGGGGTTCCTTGTTTGGATTTCTCTTCGCGAGACACCCCACGCACGAACATGGCATAGCGTCGAGATTAGAGTGAAGTTTATCCCTTAGTACATCTGTTTGACTATCTAGGTTAGATAGTAGTTGGGTATTAGACTAGTTTAGCAGGGTAGCTTGACTAGGATGTTTAAAGGGATGCGCTAGGTGTGCATTGTTAGAGGAGAGGTGAGGGGTATCTCATGAGAGTGCGATACCAATTTAAATATGAGATAAAACTATTTTTCTAAAGACAAAGCATTTATGCACTTGCAAAATATTTTCAAAACATTCGGGCTCTGACCCGTTTGTCTACTCTCCTTTCTTTATCTATACTATATATGTATAGGTGTCCAGACACAGGGACGCCTGGATGGAAATTCTTTCGAGTCGGACGTCTGCTGCAGCAGCTGTGGATGCTTGCATGTTATCGGTAGACGTTTCTTTCCTTGTACTCTAGATAGGAGATATTGTATAAACACTTGATCCAATGGCTCAATTGCATTTATTTATTCTTTCAGTATAGCATTCGATATGGTTGTATATTTGGACCGAGTGTTCGATTATTTTAGTTCCTTTCATTTCCATTTCAGTTCATTATGCATTTAATTGAGGATGTTTTAATTTATTCGTTAAAAAGAGTAGTTAAGTAAAAGTTTTTAATGGCCACCCAATAGGATATTAGTAATTAAATGGATTTTCGGCAGTGATGCTAAGGATGATCCATATGTGACTCCTGTTTTAATTTAATATTGGAGTGATCGCCCGGTATCTTATTAGGCGGGCTGTTACAGATGGTATCAGAGCATCAGGTTCTAATGTCTTTAGGAATCTGTGCGGACGTACTATGCTTTCAGCGTTGCTCTCGATTTGTATAGAGCCCCAAGATTAGGATTGTTTATATCTCTTGTGAGATTTCGATCTCCTGCCATATTAGAAGATTATAGAAATCTGTTAGGTGCTCGTTGAGAATCGTGTACGGAGCTCAGAGGGCAGCAGGAGTTGGAGCTTAGCTGGGGGAACTGGTAGAAGACGGGGACGAGGACCTTAGTAGATGCCACTCTCCTTGTGGCAAATGCTAAGGACTATTGCGATGACTACTAAAGTATAGTAGTTATGAGCAACCAAGTACTACTGTGATAGAAAGTGGTACTCAAGTTGGATTTCCCCGTGGAGATAAGGGTTCCAAAGGGATCTTACGGATAGTTCTAACTGTGACTCCCCATGAATCAGCAGGACGAGAAGAATGAAGTTTTGGGAATTTTTCGCCTAAGGTTCAGCCAAAGGCCGTGGGTGAATAAAGAGTATTATGGCGAAGTGAACCTTGTATCTAAGTGAGTTAGGTGCAATAAATATTGAGTCCTTTCCAAGAAGGATGGGCTCACTACAGAATGGGTAAGTTCGAGGACCCCATGGTTGGACATCCACTCGGGGAAATTGTTATTATGAAGTTGTGGTTATGAGTTTTACCTCAATTGAGGAGGTATATTTGGCGTGACTAGATAAAGTCGCGGTATTAGTTAGCCCTAGACTCGTGTGTGTAATATGAGTTTTGTTTCGGTCTCGATAACATAATAATGTAGGCTTGTGTGTTTTCTGCGATAGCGGAATTTTATTTCCCTTCATTCGCCATAGAGGCGGGTGATTATATTTTGTATATATACGTATACGGTATATGGTGTATCGGAGCGATAGCATGCTAATGGTGGCAAGTCTATCCTGTCCGCAGTTCCTAGAGGGAACGGATTGTGGTTGCGGTGTGTCACCTGGATACAGGTTGAGTACCCTTTTGTCATTATGGATTTTTAGAACCTCGATGAGTAGAGGTTTCCTTATTTTGGTTGGTATATGTGGTAACCTTATAGATATAATTTAAGGCCCACAGGATCGTTGTTGAGCTGTGAGATTTAGCTCAGTATTGGTTTGCGCGAGGACTTAGAAATAGTGTGAGCGTCGGGTGGTGTGACTCTTAGTTAGAGATAGGAGTTCAGACCACCTTTTGTTGATAAGGGATAGGATTATCCCGGTTGCATGTCTGAAATAACGGGACTCCGTGACCAACGAAGTCAAGTGTTAATGTGTGGAGGGGTTCCTTGTTTGGATTTCGCTTTGCGAGACACTCCACACATAACACTTAATGGCGCCGGGCATGCAAAGCTGTTATGGGATGCAAGGATGTGGGTTAGTCTAATAGTGTGGATGAACCACTATAGACTACGAGCCCTGTGATGATGGTACTCTTATGGAAATATTGTGCTATGGAAAAGCACTCAAGTGGTCCTCTAGCCACAAGTAGTTGGGTGGACTAGGACTTAGATAATTTGATTTGAGGATGATTGCTAGGCCTTTTTAAGAAGGCAAATTTAGAGGAAATCTGTGATCGGGGTGATGTACATAGTGTTCCTACCAAGAGGAGGCACTTTATTTAGTTAGGTTTCCTTCTGTATGGGCGGAAGGATAATATAGTAGGAATGCGTTCATAGGCTAGCCTAGTAGGATTTAGGACATCCCGCTTCTGTGCCTTGGGTCGTTATATCTCGATGACCGACTACACGAGGGATTAGTGTAATGGGAGGGTTCCTTGTTTGGATTTCGCCTTGGCGAGACGTCCCACGCATCAAACCAAGCAATCGTCGGGAGTTGAGAGAGACCTTGGGCACTAGGGACATACTTAGGATTATATTGGTTTCGTGTAGGTAGGGTAACGCATAGATCGTAGCATTTTTAGGATATAGGCTCTCTAGTATTAGCAGCACTGAGGTTAGGAGTATTGAAATGCGCGGGTTCGGAGGACCCATAGGTGAGTATTACACCGAGGAAAGGAGACCCTTATTGGGAGAGAGTGATGCGTGTCAGACGTTTGTAATGTTTGTGATGATATGCACAAGTTAGAAAGGTGTATGGTCACCTTGGTAAGGTGGTTTGATATACCGCCTAGTTAAGATAGGAGTAGTACACAAGATTGAAATCCATGCCAAGAGGCATTTTAGAGGATGGGTATTAAGTGACATATTAGAGTCACTTTATGATTGCGGTAGCCGCATAGTGTATGGTTAGGAACCATTAGGTTAGTATCTTTTCCTTGAGGTTTTAGGATTTGTAGTAATCCTAGTTAGAGGGTGTAAGTTACATCTGAATTTCGAGGATGAAATTCTGTTGTAAGGGGGGGAGTATGTAATAACCCGCCCTTTTGGAGATGATTAAATTCCATAATTAAGTATAATTTGGAATTTGGGGAATTTCTCGAAATAGTGATTTTTGGGATTTTCGAAGGGTGTTATAAATTATTTTGGGACCATATAGGTCGAAATATTTTATTTATATGTCGCCGTGGAGTATAACGACAAAAGAGGTGAGATTTTGATTAGAACACCGCATTTAATTATTTTGGATTAGAATAGTGATTTGCGGTCAAGTACCTCGAATGGAAATTTCGACTGTGCCACGAGTCTCGGAATGTTCGAGATAGTCGAAAAAGAGTGTCCGATTGTCGAAATTGAGTTCTGGGTAATTTTGGAGTTAAATAGGCTCGTAATTGGGTAAACGAGTCGTTTTTGGGTTTCTAGGGGTAAAACCCTTTTTCTCTCTATATATAGAGGTAGAGAGGGAGAAAAGAAGAAATAAGAGAGGGAAGAGAGAGAGAGGGAAGAAAAGAAGAAAAAGGGGGAGATTCCGGCCGGCCTCCGCGGGATTCGGCTCGAGGACGTCGAATTTTATCCACGAGGTAAGTGTTTACTTGCTTTATTTATTTTTGAGCATAAATATCTCATATCATTGTTGGTATAACAAACCCTAATGATTTTGGGTTGGGTATTCGTGGATAAAACGGGTTTTCGGGAGATAAAACGAATAAACCCCTAAAATTGGTAAATTGGAGATTTTAGTAATTAACCAAAATTATTGGGTGATTTCGGGTTCTGGGATGTTTAGGACCCGTATTATAGGTGTATTTGTTGTTGGTAGAAGTTGTAGGCCGTTAGGTGGAGAGATGGAAGCTTGGGGGAAGCTTCCATGGCCGAACAGCTTATCGAAGAAGAAGCTACCCGACTTGATCGATCGATCGAGCCTGGGGGATCGATCGATCGAAGCCTTCGATCGATCGACGGTCAGGGGTCGATCGATCGACCTCTGCTAAAAGTTGAAAATTTCTCTTAGGGTGATTTGGATGGGATAGATTCCATTTCATCTTGCTTTGAGGTTAATTAGGTGATAACCTAAGGGACCTTTTAGGACTTCATGGTCCATAAATTAAGGTAATTTAGGAGGGTAAGGTAAGGGTTTTAGTGTATAACCCTTCATCTATATTTTCGAGGAAAATGGAGTAATTGTAGAACTTGATGGATTAGGGTTCCTAATTATATTGGGGACTTCTAAATGATAAATTGGACTAGGAATGGTTTTTGGGTTCAAGGGATTGAAATCCTTAACCCACTGAATTAAGGTTGTTCGGGTGAGATGAATACCAAGAATAATTTCCGTAGGCATATAGGCCTATATAATTATGCTTACAGGAAGCATAATTATATCGATTCTCGTTAAGTATATCCTAGGAGATAATTAGGATAATTTGGGAATATAGATAATTACTGATTTCACTTATAGTGAAGGGTATTATTGGAGATATCCAATAAATCCTTAGAATAGGATTGAGAGTTATAGTGATAATTAAAGTATGAAATACTTTTGATTTTGAATCATGCTAATATAAATGCATAATTATGATTTCTGGAGGAAATCTATGGGGTTATGGTCATCGCTAGATGCTATAGGCCACTATGGCCGTTTATATATATTGTTGGAAGAATATATATAGGATATGTATATACTAGTGATTTAGGTATATATATATATATATATATATATATATATATATATATATATATATATATATATATATTATGATGGAAATGATTTTGAAAATATAAAAATGAATATTTTCAAAATGGAAAGAGAAATGTTTTTCATAATTAATAAAATATGGATTACACACCTCTCTAAATCGCTATCATAAGGGAAGTTGCGTTCGTATGGTGAAGCCCCCTCGCTAATGATGCAGGGTGGATATAGTCCAATAGGCCATGTGAGCGTTTGTTGTTATATTTTCTGCGCTGGTTAGGAGATTTCGGGTTTGGTCTTGACTATTGGTTAAATTACAAACACACTCTCTCTATTTTCTGGCGTACCGCCAGGTGATACTTGTTCGGTGCGCACCCCTAAAATGCGGTATATAATAATAATGCTCTTGTGCGGAGCAGTCCACATTTTAAGAGTGCGGACCAGACATATATCACCTTATAGTGAGCCTAGAAATTATCGGTTAAATTATAACTACACTTTCTCTCTTTTCTGTGTTCACCGACATGGCAAATATTATATATATATATATATATATATATATATATATATATATATATTAAAAGATAAAAAAGAAAGGTCAAATATTATATATATATGCACGTAAGAAAATGTATATATGCTATATAACTACATCCATGTATGTTAGGTTATGGATTAATGGAAACTATCCAGGTGTGTATCCTAATTTTTTTTTTTTGAGAAAACGAAATTCTCAACCAGTTTTACCAGTGGAAAATGAATAGGGGTACAAAAATAGGTACAACTTAATAATCAGTTTACTGAGGTGAAATCCCTTCACTTGCTCCGGTCAAAACTTAACTAGAATAGTTTCTCATTTCTATCAGCACAAAGTGAGAACACGATGATAAAAGCCTCTAGATGTGTTTCACCTGATAAATGGTTTGGCTTATTTTTTAATAGGTTACAAATAAATATCAACTGCTAGAAATTTTCCAAAGGGGTGACAAAACAAGTTAACGAATCTTGTTTTCACACGACCTGACACGATACGATAAGAATCCAGTGTTCCCGAATACGATAAGTTTTGTGCTCCATGGAGCCCCTGCCAGTCCGGTTGTACATGTGTCGGAGCTGTTGGTACGGGTGTGTGTACCACTTTTTAATCATCTTTAATTTTGTGCATGCTGGTGTAAGTTTGTACCAAATAAGCTTGATCTAGTGTTCACATGCATCTGTTTAATTTGCATCTGTTTATCCTGTATAACTACATCCATGTATGTTATGTTATTGATTAATGGAAACTATGCACGTGTTTATCCTATTTTTTTTTTTTTTTTAAAAAGCTTGATATAATGAAATTTAGATCATATCCAAGCGGGCTTGTCAACCAGTTTTACTAGAGGAAAATGAATAGGGGTACAAAAACTTATTAATAAGTTTACAAAGGAGAAATCCCTTCCCTTGCTCAGGTCAAAAACTTAACTTGAGTAAATGATAAAAAGCTCCGGATGTGTAAGATACAACTTATTCTATCAGCACAAAGCCTCCAGATGAGTTCCATTGGGATATAACAAACACTCCAATAAGAGAAAGACATGGAAATGAAGAAGGTTTTTTTGATGACATTGTTGGTGTTTATGGCCACCATTGTCACCTCCACTTCTGATTCGGTTCTTAATAATCGTAAAATGTTGGATTCCGACCTTCTCCTCAACGTTGATGGTACCCTTGGTGAATGCTTTGGTAGGTTTTACGTTCCATGGAGCCCCTGCCAATCCGGTTGTACATGCATCGGAACTCTTGGTACGGGTGCTTGTGCGGGTTTTAATCTGAATTGACCAACTAGTGTTCCTGGGACATCTATTAATTATGGGCATGCGGGTGTAAGTTTGTACTAAATAAGCTCGAGCTAGTGTTTAACCGGCATAGGTTCAAGTTGCTTATGTTTATGCTATGTATGCTACATCCATGTATGTTACGTTATCGATTAATGGAAATCCACGGGTTTATCCTAATTTTGTTTTATTTTTTTGAGAAAAAGATATTTAGATCATATCCAAGCAGGCTTCTCAACCAGTTTTAGTAGTGGAAAATGAATAGGGGTACAAAAATAGCTACAACTTAATAATCAGTTTACTTAGGTGAAATCCCTTCCCTTGCTCCGGTCAAAACTTAAGTAGAATAATTTCTCATTTCTATCAGCACAAAGTGAGAACACGATGATAAAAGCCTCCAGATGTGTTTCACCTGATAAATGGTTTGGATTATTTTATAATAGGTTACAAATAAATACCAACTGCTAGAAATTTTCCATCCAAATATGTCGTACTTAAGGGGTGGCAAAATGGATCAACGAATCGTATTGGACACGATATGATAAGAATCCAGCGTTCCCAAACACGACACGACACGATAGCATAATTTTTTCCTCAACCTGCAAACGAAACGTTAAAAACACGACACGATACGATAACACGATAAATAAATACGGTTCGATTGGACACAATTAGTCCTAACATGACACGCCAGGATCAGACACAATTAAACCGATTAGTGAGGAATTAAAAAAATAGTGAGTTGATAATGGGTCTAAATTTGGTCAATAGTGGTTCTACATAGAATATATATCGTATTCTTAATGGGATCACTCTCGTATCACTATCGTGTCCCTATCGGATCAATTTCGTGATATAAATTGAACCCGACACGACCCGACAACGGGTCCAAAAATTCAGATTCGCACACAAAAGATCGTATCAATTTCATTTCGTTTCGTATCGTGTTATCATTTCGTTCCCAAAATTTCAACCCCTGCTTAAGATCATTGTTATTCTTCTTCTTTGTCTTTGAATTTGAATCCTTTGCACTTGTAGAAGTTCAAGGCCCACTGCTCATGACCTGTTTACCAAAACCTTGTTAAAAAGTGAAAAGATGCCTTGTCAAAATTAAGACTAGCCATATTATTAATGCATTTAATTAGAAGTTGAACGCATTAGAAGTATTTGATCTATCCAACTTCGATATGGAAACTTGACGTGATGGTTGACAATGGTGTCTAATTGTTAGGACACAAAATTACATTAATCTCAAAGTAGTTATGATCTCTAAATAATTATCAAAGTGATAAGATAAGTCTCGTCCTTTCTCGTGTTTTAAAAGTTAACATAATCTCGTGGTTTAGAGAATCTCTTGTGTGAGGCAAGAACCATCTTTTGCATTCATTTTTTTAAATGAGTGCCATTGTTTGAGAGTTTGATATTTTTTTTGCTGATAATCTTTTCTTATTAATAAAATTGGTGGATTTTCTCACTGTCATATTTTTTCTGATGGATGTCCTTTTATCTTTCCAACTACACCTTTCTTCTTACATAACATAGATTATACCATAAAACTACTTGATATTTGTCAATTAAGATATTCACATATTTTGAAGAAACAAAATTTATACTTATATGTTTCATGTTGTATTTCTTTTAACACGATCTAAGATTTAAAGTAAAAAATATAAGAATTTAATTTATTTTTTTATTTTTTTATTTTAAATAGAGAAGATTAATTTTTATTAACATTAAAAGGTCAATGCCACAAGGAACATCTTTAGAAGGGTATTCCAAAATAATTTTTGTTGAAAGGTTTTAAAATTGTTAATTGAGATAGTATCCAAGAAAATTATTTTAATCATGAGATAATTTTGCTCCAAACGATAATTTATTATTCCTTAGTTGATATAGTGTTTAAGATGCCTACATTCTTGTTTTATTTATTTTTTTTCTTAAACTTTTTGTTTTCCTTCATTCTAAGTTGGCATTCTTATGGATAATAGTGTATTATGCAATTAATGATGCACTATTGTTTTAGGAATTAGTCTGAAGCCCTGAGAAGAATTATACAATATTTATGTTATGCATAACATTCTGAAATTACGAATCATTTAATATAAAATTAAGGGGAAAGTGAAAAAATCCCATGAATTATGCATTTTTTGGAAGAAACCCTCTATAATATTTTAATGTAAGATCACCCCAACACACTCATGGTTCGTATTTTTGTTGGAGTTTCATTTTAGTTTTGGAATTCATAGATAGCTGTAAATATTTAGTATTTATTTGGTTTCAAATTTTGTTCTATTTGTTTCAATTAAAATCATAAAATAAATTGTATAATTTTTTTATTCAAACTGTTTAATTAGTCAGTGAGTCCGTTCAAAATCAATTGTTTGTCTAATATTGAATGTGTGATGTTATCATAACTGTTGATGTAAAAAATTAGATCGCTCTAATTATTCAATCACAGATAAAATGAGACAAAGGTTTTTAAAGTGGTTCGGCCTTATAAGAATGGCCTACGTCCACTGTTATGTTATTGCTGAGTGTTTTGGGAATTCTCGATTACAAGCTCTATCAAGAAATACCCGTCCCTTTGAATGAGGGTAATTTATTTATAGCATTGAGACTATAATCTGAAAGGGTGATACATTAAATGATATATATATGAAAGGGTAACTCATTTAATGCTCTTCAAGCATGTGCGTCAAGATGATAAGCAGTCAATGAATAGTTGAACTGTTGATTATCTGGAAATTAATGCTGTGATCGAGATGCAGCTCGAACCGCCTTAGTTGCTCGGCGTTCAGGAGTTCCTCGGAGAACTAGAGTTGCTCGGAGCGCTGGAGTTCCTCGGAGTATTGTAGTTGCTCGGAGCGAACATGTCACACCCCAAACCCAATATCCATACTAATCATCTGTTATTAAAATAATTGGATCATAATCTCAAGCCCATTGGAAAATATACTTCATTTATCAATATTTTTCTGCACAATGTGCATAATGAACATAATATTATTTTTATGCCATAAAATTCAATATCAGAGTCATAATTAAGCGGACATACAATACTGTGATTAACTATGATCAACTCAATCCATACTAAATCAATATATACAATGTGTGAGTGTATTAAAATCTTCAGTGTGACAATGATAAAATCACCATTTTTAAACCCCAACTCTCACCAACGATGCAACTCTCAAAGTTACCGGTCATATGGTATCCTAGCTGGCAGCGTACGAACCTGAAATTGTTAAAATATAAATCGTAAGCATTAAGCTTAGTGAGGTACTCCTTCCCTGCAACAAAATAAAAATTCTATATCGAATATGTGGATATAAAATCCAAACAATCCTGCCCATTGGCAATAACAAATCATGGATCAGAAGATCCAAATAATTCTGCCCATTGACGATAACAAATCCTGGATCATAAGACCCAAACAAATCCTGGATATTTTAATATCCAAACAAATCCTGAATACCGAAGTATTCAAACCAATCCTGGATCATGAGACCCAAATGAATCCTGGATATTTTAATATCCAAACAAATCCTGAATACCGAAGTATTCAAACAAATCATGCTCTTAGAGCTATATTCATATTTATATATGAAACAAATCATAAATACACTCACCTTGATAGTTTAACTGGCTTTTCCCTTGCCTTTATCCAATATTTTTTCAATCATCTATTCTTCCCTTCCTATCATTCTTACAATATTAGTATCATCATAATAATGTCAATAATCCAAACAATAATTTAATCATAATTCAATCCATAAGCATCACATCATTCCATTCAAATCTTTTATCACAAGTGAAGTTCCATCCCAATCCATGTCAAATCATAGACCAAATATACATTCATTTATTCTTGGTAATTCAATCCTTGTCATATTAATATTCCAATACAAAAGACAGTACGTCATTTCAAGTCTCCTAGAGCAAGATATGTCCATTTCTTTACCACATAGCAAATCTGCCCTATAGGCTCTTTTATCGTTCATCAACTTCCAGGAATTTCCATAATTTTTCTACATCACAAATCATGTGATATTTCACCCAACATCATTAAACATATTGAACAATACAAGATTAAAATTTCATAATTTTCAGAGTTCATTTGCTATGTCAAGCAAAACATCGAACACATGGCGGGCATACTTTCACCCTTAGGGCAGATTTCATACCCGAATTTCAAACTCTCACCAAAGAATCATTTATTGGTATTTTAACATAATTTTAGGATATTTCATACACATGTGAGTCCATGTTAATCTACAATTGGAATCAATCAATTCCAGTAAGTATAGAGAAATATATGGAAGTTTGAATAAACAAGGTTCCTAAACAAAACAATCTCAAGGGTTTACACATTTAAGTTTACTTAAACATGCATCTATCCATAAGTACACATCAAGACATGGAATTTCAGTAAACAAATGATTATTGCAATCATTTATATAATTAATACAAAAAAATAAACAAGATTTATGGATGGAAATACCTTAGGGGCTTTTACGTAATTTTTTTATGAATTGTTCTTCAATTTCTCCTCACACTTTCTTCCTAAACTTCAAAACTCTCTTTCCTTAGGTTAAAACTCTTCCATGGATGAAATATGCTGAAGGAAGAGCTTGATTAAAGGTTTTTAAGTCGTCATAAGTCCACCCCCTCTTGGTCCAATCAAAATATAGCATGTGGCATTACATAAAACAAAATATCATTTAAGGCTAAATGACTACTTTACCCCCTGTTCGTAAAAAGACAATATATTCCCACTCGGATGTCCGTTCGATGAACCCTTTGTTTTGTTATAAACCTAACTCATATATCTACAAATATATAGTTTACACCTCAAGTTCATTGTTATGTCATAAAGGTCAAAACTAGCTTCCAACAGGAACATTCCTACCGAAAACTTTAAAATTTCACATTTGTCACTAATTCGATATTTCAAGCTTTATGAAGGTAGGATTAAAATAAACATAATTACTTACATTATATATATATATACTAATAACATATTATTCATATCACATAAGAAAATCATGATTTAAACATGATTTATCATAATTATATTCGGGTTGTCACAATTCTCCCCCCCCCCCCGTTAGGAAATTTCGTCCCCGAAAGTGACATACTTTGTTGTCTGAATCAACCAAATACGGATAACGCATCTTCATGATATCCTCTCTCTCCCATGTAGCCTCTTCCATGGAATGCCTTCTCCACACAACTTTCACAAGTGGGATTACTTTTGATCTCAATATTTGTTCCTTCTTATCCACGATAGCAAGTGGTTCTTCCACATAACTCAAGTCTTCCTTTAACTCAATAGGCTATTCCACCAACACATGTGAAGGATCTTCTACATACTTTCTTAACATAGAAACATGGAAAACATCATGTAACCGAGATAACTCTAGTGGTAAGGCTAACTTGTAGGCAACCATCCCGACTTTCTCAAGGATTTCATAAGGTCCAATGTAGCGTGGACTTAATTTCCCTTTCTTTCCAAACCTCATAACTCCTTTCCATGGCGATTTACAAAGAAACACATCCCCTTTCTGGAATTCTAAATCTTTTCGTCGTTTATCCGCATAACTTTTTTGTCTGCTTTGAGTTGTTCTCATTATATCTTGAATAATCTTCACTTTTTCAGTGGTGAATTCAATCAATTCTGGACCCTCTATCTTCCTTTCACCAACTTCACCCCAACATATCGGTGTACGACATCGTCTACCATACAATGCTTCATATGGAGCCATACCAATAGTAGACTAAAAACTATTGTTATATGCAAATTCTATCAAAGGCAAATATTCATCCCAATTACCTTTGAAATCAAGCACACAAGCTCTAAGCATATCTTCCAAAATCTGTATTGTCCTTTCATACTGCCCATCTATCTGAGGATGAAAAGCCGTACTAAACTTCAGGTTAGTACCCATAGCACACTGCAAGCTATCCCAAAATCTAGATGTAAAGGTAGGGTCTCTATCTGAAATAATAGATACCGATGCTCCATGCAATCAAATAATTTCATTAACATACAATCTAGCATACCTATCAACTGTATACGTAGTCTTGATTGCTAGAAAATGAGCGGACTTCGTCAATCTATCCACCACTACCCAAATCGAATCTGACCCCTTCTGAGATCGAGGAAGCCCAACCACAAAATCCATCGTTGCATGATCCCATTTCCCTTCCGGTATTGGCAATGGCTGAAGCAGACCAGTAGGCTTCTGATGCTCCACTTTCACTTGCTGACATATAAGGCACCTAGCAACAAAATCATGTATTTCCTTTTTTTATATTATTCCACCAATAATGCTCCTTTAAATACATATACATTTTAGTACTTCCAAGATGCATGGTATAAATGGAATTATGAGCCTCATCTAAAATTTCCTCTTTCAATCCACACATATTAGGCACGCATAATCGATGCTTATACAATAAAGTGCCGTCATTCACAATACAAAAATCTTCAGACTTACCATCTCGGACATCTTGCCGTTTCTTATCAAGAAAAGGATCTTGTCTTTTCAAATCACGAATATGGGTAGCTAACAAAGGCCTCACGCTTACATGAGCAAAGAACATGTCCCCATCTGATAGCTTCAATTTTACTCCCATCAATCTCAACTCCATGATGTGGGAAACTCTAGCACACCGAATACAAGATAACCTGCACGAAGCCTTTCTACTCAGAGCATCTGAACTACATTTGCCTTCCCTCGGTGGTAGTGAATTGTACAATCATAATATTTAATTAACTCCATCCACCGCCTCTGCCTCAAATTCAACTCCTTTTGAGTAAATAAATACTTAAGGCTTTGATGGTCAGTAAAAATTTCACATACCTCACTATATAGATAATGACGCCACAATTTCAAAGCAAACATAATAGCAGCAAGTTTCAAATCATGTGTAGGATAATTACGTTCATGTGTACACAACTGCCTAGAAGCATAAGCAATAACTCTACCATGCTGCATAAAAACGCAACCCAACCCCTGGTGTGAAGCATCAGTATAAATAACAAAACCATCTCCATCATGTGGAATAGTAAGAACAGGTGCAGTTACCAACCTCTTTTTCAATTCATCAAAACTATTTTCACAATTAGAATTCCATTCAAACTTAACATCTTTCCAGGTTAATTTAGTCATCTACAAGGCTATTGAAGAAAATCCCTTAATAAACCTTCTATAATACCCAGCTAAACCTAGAAAACTTCTCACCTCGGTGACATTATTGGGCCTCTCCCATTTTACAATAGCTTCCACCTTCTTGGGATCAACACATATATCATCTCCAGAAATAACATGGCTTAAAAATACAACTTTTGATAGCCAAAATTCACATTTGCTAAACTTAGCATACAATTTCTTATCTCTCAACACATTCAAAATAGTTCTGAGATGCTTTTCATGTTCAACCATATCACGTGAATAAATCAGAATATCATCAATAAAAACTATCACAAATGAATCAACAAAAGGATGAAGTACCCGATTCATAAGATCCATAAATACAGCTGGAGCATTAGTTACCCCAAAAGGCATCACCAGAAATTCAAAATGACCATACCGAGTACGAAAAGCAGTTTTAGAAATATCACTCTCCTTGACCCTCAACTGATGATAACCCGATCGTAAGTCTATTTTTGAAAACACTTTATCACTCTGTAACTGATCAAACAAATCATATATACAAGGTAAAGGGTATTTGTTCTTAATTGTAGCTTTATTCAATTGCCTATAATTAATACACAAATGCATGGTACTATCTTTCTTCTTCACAAATAAAACTGGTGCACCCTATGGAGATACACTAGGCTGTATGAACCCCCTATCAAGTAAATCCTGTAACTGAATCTTGAGTTCTTTCAACTCAGCAGGTGCCATTCTATAGGGTGCCATAGGAATAGGTGTTGTCCCCGGTGCTAATTCAATAATAAATTCAACTTCTCTTTCTGAAGGTAACCCTGGCAACTCACTAGGAAACACTTCAGGAAAATCCCGTACAATAGGAACATCGATTAATTGTAAAGACCCCTTCCTAGTGTCAAGAACATATGCAATAAAACACTCACAACCCTTAATCAATAATTTCCTCGTCTGAATAGAAGAAATGATGCAACTGGGAACAATTTTCATTTCCCCCACAAATTTAAATTCAGGCTCACCAGGCATATTAAAAGTAACTTCCTTACAGAAACAATCCATAGATGCATGATTTTTAGATAACCAATCCATTCCCAGAATTATATCAAAATCAGAAATATCCAATGGAAGTAGGTCTATAACTGTATCTCTAACCCCCACAGTCAAAACACAATCATGAAAAACATATTCAACTACAATCATATCCCCCATAGGCATGGAAATATCCAACCCCACCTCTAAATGAGTGCATGGTCTATTCAGATATATGGAAAATGCATATGACACAAATGAATGTGTGGAACCAGGATCAATCAGAACATAAGCACTTCTATCAGTAACAGAAAGTGTACCTGTCACCACATCTGGAGTAATACGATCTTCTTTCATTGTAAAAGCTCGTCCACCTGGCATGGAACTACTAGCTTGTCATCTGTCCATACTTTTCATTGCACTGCCTTGAGATAACATTCTGCTTGCTACTTCATTATGTGTTGTTGGAGTCTCTGCCAACTGCGGACAATTCTTTTTAACATGCCCCACTTGATGACAATAGTAGCATTCCACTCCTTTAAGCTTAGGACACTCGGATTTATAATGCCCCTCCTCTTTACAAAAGAAACACTTAACAACTCACACTGGTGCCTCACCTTTTCCTAACCTCCAACCCAAACTAGAAGATTCTCCACCCCTAGTATATCTGCTAAATCTCACCTGACCTCTACCACTATCTCCACCACCTCTCTGAAATTTATGAGGTTCCATCTTAATACTTCCACCCTCACCTCCCTTTGAGTGAGATGCGTTGAATCTGCTTTTATTAAAACTCTCCCTGCTCGCCACCCCTTGGTTCATTTGCCTTTCTGCTATCGTGGCTTTGTTTACCAGAGAAACATAATCTTCTAACTCATAAGTGGCCACTCTATTTTGAATAGGTCAAATCAGTCCATCTTGAAACTTACTACATTTATCTCCTTCATCCTGCACATACTTAGTAGCAAATCTAGACAAAGCAGTAAATTTAGCATCATACTCCCTTACAGACATTTTCCCTTAGGTCAAATTTATAAACTCCCTCAGCTTCTCCCTCCTATAAACCTTAGGTAAATACTTAACATACAAAGCTTTAATAAATTCAGCCCAAGTAATAACATCAGTACCTTCCATCCTGGGCACCAAATGGTTGCTGGCTTCCCACCAATATTTGGCCTCTCCTTTCAGCTTAAACACAGCTAGATTCACTTTCTGGTTATCTAGAACCTTCATAACTGCAAATATAGTTTCTATATCCCCGACCCACATCTTAGCTTCTGTAGGTTCAATTGACCCTGAATATTCTTGAGGGTTCAACTTCAAAAACTTTTCATGCATGGAATCCTTCATTTCTTTCCTTGCCTCTCTCTCAATCCTGGCCACAGTCTTTGATTCTAGATATCTAGCCTGTTGCTCTGCCATTAATGCCATATTTCTTTCCTGTTGTTAAGCCATCCTCAATATTGCATGTGCCATTATTTGCATCTCTGTAGGCTACTCCTGCACTCTAGCCCTTCCAGTAACACTTTGCTCTACTTCAGTATTGTCTATACGAGAATCTACTCCCTCTTCTCTAGGTTGTCAATCCCCAGGTTCAATCTGGAATTATCTGTAATACAACAAAGTTCTAGTAACCAACACAAACAGTTTATAATACTAAACTATTGGTTAGTACATAAACAATTCATAAATATCAAATAAACTCAATAACTGCCATATAATCGTCACACACGTCCAGAATTAATAACCCCGCTCTGATACCACTAATTGTCACACCCCAAACCCAATATCCATACTAATCATCTGTTATTAAAATAATTGGATCATAATCTCGAGCCCATTGGAAAATATACTTCATTTATCAATATTTTTCTGCACAATGTGGATAATGAACATAATATTATTCTTATACCATAAAATTCAATATCAGAGTCATAATTAAGCGAACATACAATACTGTGATTAACTATGATCAACTCAATCCATACTAAATAAATATATACAATGTGTGAGTGTATTAAAATCTTCAGTGTGACAATGATAAAATCCCCATTTTTAAACCTCAACTCTCTCCAACGGTGCAACTTTCAAAGTTACCGGTCATATGGTATCCTAGCTGGCAGTGTACGAACCTGAAATTGTTAAAATATAAATCGTAAGCATTAAGCTTAGTGAGGTACTCCTTCCCTGCAACAGAATAAAAATTCTATATCGAATATGTGGATATAAAATCCGAACAATACTTTGCATTGGCAATAACAAATCATGGATCATAAGATCCAAATAATTCTGCCCATTGGCAATAACAAATCCTAGATCATAAGATCCAAATAATTCTGCCAATTGGCGATAACAAATCCTGGATCATAAGATCCAATCAAATCCTGGATATTTTAATATCCAAACAAATCCTGAATACCGAAGTATTCAAACCAATCCTGGATCATGAGACCCAAACGAATCCTGGATATTTTAATATCCAAACAAATCCTGAATACCGAAGTATTCAAATAAATCCTGCTCTTAGAGCTATATTCATATTTATATATGAAACAAATCATAAGTACACTCACCTCAATAGTTTAACTGGCTTTTCCCTTTCCTTTATCCAATATTTGTTCAGTCATCTCTTCTTCCCTTCCTATCATTCTTACAATATTAGTATCATCATAAGAATATCAATAATCAAACAATGATTTAAACATAATTCAATCCATAAGCATCACATCATTCCATTCAAATCATTTATCACAAGTGAAGTTCCATCCCAATCCATGTCAAATCATAGACCAAATATAAATTCATTTATTCTTGGTAATTCAATCCTTGTCATATTAATATTCCAATACAAAAGACAGTACGCCATTTCAAGTCTCCTAGAGCAGGATATGCCCATTTCTTTACCACGTAGCAAATTTGCCCTATAGGCTCTTTTATCGTTCATTCAACCTCCAGGAATTTCCATAATTTTTCTACATCACAAATTTATGTGATATTTCACCCAACATCAGTAAACATATTGAACAATACAAGATTAAAATTTCATAATTTTCAGAGTTCATTTGCTATGTCAAGCAAAACATCGAACACATGGCGGACATACTTTCACCCATAGGGCATATTTTATACCCGAATTTCAAACTCTCACCAAAGACTAATTTATTGGTATTTTAACATAATTTTAGGATATTTCATACACATGTGATTCCATGTTAATATCCAATTGGAATCAATCAATTCCATTAAGTATAGAGAAATATATGGAAGTTTGAATAAACAAGGTTCCTAAACAAAACAATCTCAAGGGTTTACACATTTAAGTTTACTTAAACATGCATCTATCCATAAGTACACATCAAGACATGGAATTTCAGTAAACAAATGATTATTTCAATCATTTAAATAAGTAATACAAAAAAAAAACAAGATTTATGGATGGAAATACCTTAGGGGCTTTTACGTAATTTTTTTATGAATTGTTCTTCAATTTCTCCTCACACTTTCTTCCTAAACTTCAAAACTCTCTTTCCTTAGGTTAAAACTCTTCCATGGCTGAAATATACTGAAGGAAGAGCTTGATTAAATTGTTTTAATTCGTCATAAGGCCACCCCCTCTTGGTCCAATCAAAATATAGCATGTGGCATTACATAAAACAAAATATCATTTAAGGATAAATTACTACTTTACCACCTGTTCGTAAAAAGACAATATCTTCCCACTCGGATGTCCGTTCAATGAACCCTTTGTTTTGTTATAAACCTAACTCAATATATCTACAAATATCTAGTTTACACCTCAAGTTCATTGTTATGTCATAAAGGTCAAAACTAGCCTCCAACAGGAACATTCCTACAGAAAACTTTAAAATTTCACATTTGTAACTAATTCGATATTTCAAGCTTTATGAAGGTAGGATTAAAATAAACATAATTACTTACATTATATATATATACTAATAACATATTATTCATATCACATAAGCAAATCATGATTTAAACATGATTTATCATAATTATATTGTGGTTGTCACAGAACATAACTTGGTCGAGGAAATGAACTTCCTCGTTGCTATTGTGCCATGTAGATTGACACGTGTCTTCTTATTATTCGTCCATATCAGGATACTAATTTTGGTTTCAACAGAAGCCCCCAATGTTTTATATTTCGTACTTTGAGGAGTATGAAACATTCTTTCTCGGTATATGGCAATATTAAATGACCTTCCTGGGTTTTATGAGCATTTTCTTCGTTTTTGAATTTCCTTCAAAATTCGCAGAATCCGCCTTTTTGAAATTTTATAAGCGCTTAGATCTTCGTGCATTTTTTGTCCTTTTAGCCGCCGATGGCGTAATAATTTCTTTTTTGTAATCATTTCTTTCGCCGTTTCCCAAGACAAAGTATTTAAGCTTCATAGGCAATCACACCGTCTTCTACCTTTTCCAATTTTTTGCTTTCGAGTTTTCCATAGCCTTTCTTTCTCTTGTGCGTTCATCCTTGTTTTTGTTCATTCTCAACAGATCTTCCTTTATTCCTGTAAGATCTTCTTCCTTCTTCTTCATTTATTCTTTTATTCATCATGGTTTATATTATTGAATCTCTTGAGAAATTCCATTCTGATTTCTCTATTCCTTCTTGGGTAACTGTGGAGGATCTTTATGAGCCTTCAAATTATTTTCGCTTGGCTGAGGGACATTGGTTCCCCAGCCTCTTTATTGTTTAATGTGGATTTTCTTTTCCACCAACCCGTTTGTGTTTAGAGTTTTGTCACCATTTCGATGTCGTTCCTACAAAAATAGCCCCCAACACATGGAGAATAGTTAATGGGGTGCATTGATTAAGTCAAACTCATGGAACTCGTATACGAATTCCTGAGATTATGTACTGTTATAGATTGTCTATTCTAGATAATGTTTATTATTTAAAAACTAGATTTTTGAATAGGGCTTTAGTAGTCAATCTCCCTGATGCTAATAGGGATTATTTTGAGCATGGGGTAGTTATCAAAAATTGGCAACATGCCCCTTTAGTTGGAGATGAAGTATATGAGGGTCCCAAATTCCCTCCATACGGAAATGGGATAGGTTATTTTCATTTTATTTCATTTCTGAAACTATGATTTCATTATATTTGAATAAATGCATGATTGACATTTCAATATGTTTTTGTTTGCAGTTGACAAAAAAGAGAAAAACTCCTAAAGAATCAGAAGTCAATATAAAGCATTTGAAACATATCTGGAGTTTTCATCAGAAAGTTGCAGACGAGCATGTCAGGTCTGATTCATACTTGTTGCAGTACAAGAGCTACACATCATCCTTTACTGCTCGTCCTGTGGTCAACATTAGTGAAAATGGGTAAAAGAAGAGTTCCTGCTATCTTCGAGGAGACTTCCTCTGCTGGAGATGGGAAAAGAAATAAGGATGATGTCCAGAAGGGGACAAAGAAAGTAGATGCCACCCCTTCTGTTGCTCCTCAGAAGGCCGCTGAGAAGCCCCCAGTGGCTCCTGTGCAGAAGGATGCACCTGTGGAAGTAATCAACATCTCTCCAACCAAAAGTTCTTCTTTGGTTGAGGTTGTTGAAAAGGTACCGAGGAGACTGAAGAAATCCTCTTTGGTCAGTTTTTCTGAAACCATTCCTCAGCTCCAAGCTAGTGGAGCTGGTGTTCCAACCGTTATTCCCCCGAGTTCTGCAATGAGCTAGGTAAAGACTTGGACCATTCCTGAGGTCCAAGGAATTGAGGAGAACATGTCTAGGGATATGCTGACATCCCTAGCTACTTGTCACATTGCTTCAGTAAGTTTCTTTTATCTTGAATTCTTCTTTCTTTCAATATATGTATCTCGGCACTGACTTATCTTTACCTTCTTTTTCAGCTGGTGAGTTATTTTAACACCATTGTGAGGAAAGATGAAGAAATAAAAGCTTCTAGCTCCTCGTCTGGAGTGGAGGATGCTTTATCAAATTTGTCCCAGACTTTGAAGGATTCTCATAAAAAATATGACGAGGATAGGGGTGAATCGGAGAAGAAGTTGGCTGTAGTTGAGACGGAAAAAGTGCAATTGGGAAATAAAGTGAAGGACTTGGAGAAAGAGAACAAGAAATATGCCAAGAAACTCACAAGCTTTGGGGAGCTTGAAAATAAGTTAAAATCGACTGAGGAAAAACTATCCCTTCTGCGAGAAGTAAATCGCCAGAAGGAGGATGTGGAGGCCAAGTTGAAAGCCTCCGAGGATCTTCTATTCGAGAAGCTATCCTCGGAGAAAATGAAAAGAAAAGTGGCGGTGAAAAAATCTTTTCGAACCGGTTGGGACAAAGGCTGGGATAGGGGGGTAGCAGCAATGATGGCTCAGGTGCAGTATGGGAGTTTTAAATACTTTCGAGATGGTTGGGTTGCTGCCCTGCAAGAATTGAAGGTTAGAGAGGACTATGAACTATTTCAACAACATTTTCCTGCCCCCCCTCCTGTAATTGAAGATGAGGAAGAAGACTAAGCTGCATCCGAGGAGTCTTCAATGATAGTGGGTGATCAAGTCCTTGCTCCACAACCCAATCAGACAGCCACCGAGGAGATTTCGTCTCTGCCTGCTCCTCCTGAACAAGTCCTAGCTCCAGCAGACCAAATTATTGTTCCCACCGAGCAACCGAGCTCCTCGTCCCAACCTCCCGAGAAAGTCTTGGGAGATAAGGAAAAGGTGTGAAGTTGTTCGGTATTCTCTTTCTGTTTTCTTTTACTTGTACTCTGTATTCTGAACGATGTACTCATCTTGATGATGTAATAAAATTACCTTTTTTTGTTCCTCTACATTGTTGATGCTCTGTCTGCTTTATTATTAATTCTTGCCTTCTCTTCTTTACTAGTTTATGGCTAGAATGGAATTACTATCTGCCAATGATACAAAGCTGATGGAACAATGCAATGAATATTATAAGGCTGGTCACACAGACCTAAGTGCATTTGAAGTTGCTGATATCCTTGGTCATGATGCTTCTGAGCAGGCAATTGAGGCTTATCAGTACCTGAAGGGTTTACTTGACCGAGCTATAGGCAACAATGTGGCGTACTATGAAATGATCGTGGATCTTCAATGTACTTTAGAAGATCTTCAGACTCAGTACAAAGAATCAACCGCCCTTCTGCACGAGGGGTATGAAAAGAGGTATCAACAGCTTTCTGCCGAGACAGGCAATAAAAAGATCCTTTTGGGTACGATGTCTGGGAGAGAACCCTAAAGGGTGAAGTTGAAGCTTGTAGACAGATTGCCGAGCTACTGGAGCAAGAGAATAACAATTTGCAGAAAGAGCTAGCACAGTATAAGTCTGCAGCTTCTTCTTCAACAGCTATAATCCCAGTGATTGACGAGGGATTTTCATTTCTAGAGGTTGAGAATGCCAAATTAAGGTAAGAGTTGGATACCTTGACAAGGTCAGGTACTTCTACTGCTACTCGGGGACGAGGAAGAGGTTCTCGTGGACGAGGAAGAGTTGCTCAGGATGTTGTTGAGGAACAAAGTACTCCACCTACTCGGGGTCGATCAAGAACTCTTCATCGTTCTGTTGAAGAAGCTTGTACTCAATCAACATTGGAAACTCAAACGTACCAATTGAATGCAAAAGATCGGGCTTTGTCTGAACTCTCCAAGAAAGTTAGAGAATTGGAACTACAAATCTCTACAAAAGAATCCGAGTTGGAGACTAATAAACTTTTCATCCAGAGTCTTCATGAGAAGCTTGAGAGGTTAACATTCTAGTTCCATAAACAGCCCATGGAGTTTTGGACGGCTGGATACAACGAGGCACTATTCCATTTAGATCCTCGTATCCAGAATGCCAATAATGAGGGCTACAAATAAGGCTGGATGAATGACTTATGTGTGTTGAAACTCGAGCAGGGACACTATTTATGGGACTACTATGACCCTGGATTGCTTGACTTGCCTGTGCCACCGTTCAATTTGGAAATGGAATCGATCCCATCTCGTTCCATTCCTCGGAGATTACTTGCTAAATACCTTGGTGACTACAGTTTCATTCTCAGTTTGAGGTATCTCGTCCTGAGCATCTTCTAGATCGTCCCTCTGTGATGAACGTTAGAATGCTGAAGGACTTGAACTTCATTAACTCTCCTCAAACTTTAAATGATCCGCCTGCTGGGGAGGAACCTATTTCAAAAGCTGAGGGGAAAAACCGATAGAATAGGAATTTCAATGTAATAGTTAGTACACATATGTAACTTGTAATTTATTTTGAATTTTAATGAAAGACTTTCATTTTCGTTTGCAAATCTGTATTGCTATTGTCCTGTGCTTGTCAAACACTTTATATTTGTGCTTGCATAACAATATTGTGTGGTTCATCGACCAACTTAGTAATAAAAAGTTACAAGTATCAGTAATGTTGCTCGATCACTTAATGATAACGTAATGAGTATAAAAATGTTTAAAAAAATTTCCAACCAACCAAGGTTGTTAAATTGTGTTTGTCGACCAACTATGGTTAGTGAGAGTTTATCCCCGACTAACCATACTTGGTAAATTTTTTTCTTTTTCATAAAATATATCCGACCAACTAAGGTCAATAAATTTTCCTCGTCGACCAACTACAATTAGTGGGTTTTTATCCCCAACCAACCATACTTGGTTCAGTTTGGAATATTTTGTTCTTCGAGGAACTTTTGTATTTTCTGTAATAATCTTACCTCCCGACCAACATAAGTTGGCATTTGAGAGCATATCTTATTTCCTAACCAACCGAGATTGGCCTTTTTAGGAGTCTCGTGTTCTCTCCCTTTTACCAACCGGAGTTGGTCTGAGTTCGAACTATCATGTCCACTTTCCCTTTTACCAAAAATTGGTCTGAGCTAGTGTCAACTTCCTAACCAAAGGAGTATGGGGTGTTCTCGCCCTTTTACCAACCGGAGTTGGTCTGGGTTTGAACTATCGTGTTCTCGATCTTTTACCAACCTGAGTTGGTCTGAGTTCGAACTATCATGTCTACTAGCTCTTTTACCAACCTGAGTTGGTCACGCTAGTGTACGCCTCCTAACCAAAGGAGTATAGTTTGTTCTCGCCCTTTTACCAACCGGAGTTGGTCGTGGGTTTGAACTATCAGGTCCACTAGATCTTTTTACCAACCTGAGTTGGTCACGCTAGTGTACGCCTCCTAACTAAAGGAGTATAGTTTGTTCTCTCCCTTTTACCAACCGGAGTTGGTCTGAGTTCGAACTATCATGTCCACTAGCTCTTTTACCAACCTGAGTTGGTCACGCTAGTGTACGCCTCCTAACCAAAGGAGTATAGTTTGTTCTCGCCCTTTTAGCAACCGGAGTTGTTCGTGGGTTTGAACTATCACTCTTGCTTTTATTGCTGAATAGCGTAGTGTTTGTACACTAGTATTCCCCCAAAACCTTTCGATAAAAAGAAAGAAGATGGAGAAACATCATCGTTTTATTCATATTGAGCAAACTGATTTACATTTTATATCACTTATAATACTTGCGTAGGTGTTCAACATTCCATGCATTCTTAAATTCCTCTCCTTCTAGAGTCGCTATTCGGTAAGTTACCGGTCGAATAACTTCTGTAACTCGGTAAGGTCCATGCCAGTTTGCTTCCAATTTATTGTGCTTCTGAATGACCTTCTTTGGCACGTAATCTCCTTCTTTTAAGTCGCATTTTTTCACCCTCTTGTTGTAGAACAAAGCTGTTCGATGTTGGTAAGCAGCATTCCTAATGGCTGCCTCTTCTCTAACCTCCACGAGCATATCCAAATCCAATCTTCTCATTAAGTCGCTGACTGGGGAATTGAAATTCAGCACTCTATGTGTTGGAAGACCCAACTCGGCAGGTATTACAGCTTCACTTCCAAATGCCAGCATATATGGTGATTCTCCAGTTGCTGCTCGGGAAGTTATTCGGTAAGCCCACAATACTGACTGTAGCTCATTAATCCAATTAGCTTTAGCCTCACTTAGCCTCTTCTTCAAACCATTTAGTAATGTTCTGTTCGTCACTTTAGTCTGTCCATTGCTTTGAGGATGTCTTGGTGCTGAATGAACCTTCAAAATGTTTGACTGATGACAATAGGCGGCAAACTCCTCGTTATCAAATTGTGTTCCATGGTCTGTGATGAAGGCATGAGGGAGACCATATCGGCAGATGATGTTCTTCCAAATGAATTGGTACACCTTCTCATATGTCATATCAATAAGTGGCTCAGCTTCTACCGACTTAGTAAAATAATCTACTGCGACGACGAGATACTTGAATCTTCCTTGGGTCGTTCCTAGTGGTCCAACCAAATCAATTCCCCACGTGGCAAATGGCCAAAGGGAGGTTATGGGTGTCAACAATGCTTGTGGAGTTCGTCGGATGGAGGAAAAACGTTGGCACTTGTCACATTTCTTCGTATAGGCTATACAATCAGCCCTCATCGTCGCCCAGTAGTATCCATGCGTCATCACCCTTTGTAAAAGTGTCCGACCTGCTACATATGCTCCACAGGACCCTTCATGGATCTCTTCAATCAAATCTTTCACCTCGGAGGGATGTACACATCTTTGCAAACCTGCCATAATTCCTCGTCTATACAAAACACCATTAATTAGTACAAACCGAGCAGCTTTGAACTTCAATCTCTTGGCAGCGAGCTTATCCTCCGGTAATTCTCCCTCCTCAATATATGCCCTGATTGGATCCATCAAAGATGGTCCCAAATCAAGGGTAATAATATGCATCGTCAGGTCTTCATCTATGCTCCGACTTTCTAATACTTCAATTGGTATCGTTCTTCGTAGCTCGGTACGAGTAGCTGATGCTAGTCGGGCCAGTGCGTCTGCTTGTGCATTTTCCCTTCTCGGTATTCTGATCAACTGAATGACATCAAATTCTGCCAATAACCCCATCACCTTTGCATGATACTTGACCATTAGTTCTCCTTTAACTGCATATGTTCCCATCATCTGATTCACAATTAATTGAGAATCACTTAATACCATCACTTGTTGCGCTTCCATGATCGTTGCTAAATTAAGACCTGCTATCATGACCTCGTACGCAGCCTCATTATTGGAGTCTTTGAATTGGAATCGCAAGGCATATTCCATGTCAATCTCATCAGGTGTGTTCAAAACAATCCCTGCTCCACAACTTGTTGTGCAAGATGACCCATCTACATATAATCTCCATGTAGGTAACTCGTCTTCAAATTTCTTATCTGATAGAGTTCCTCGGTGAAATATTTGATGTTTCCTTTCATCCTCCCCTGGTATTTTTCGCTCTTCGTCGACCATCTCTTCTCGCCTTTTTACCAGTCGGAGTTGCTCTAGGTTTGAATTTGATGATCTTTCTACATCCAGAATCCTTTTACCAACCGGGGTTGGTCTGGACTTATGTCTGTTGATCCTGTAACATCCACAGGTTGGTCAGCGAGCATCTTTTGTTCCTCGGGGGTATCAGGATAAGTAAACTCTGCTATAAAATCTGCTACAGCCTGCCCTTTTAGTGATGATCTGGGTTCATACACAATATCATATTCACGGAGCTCTATTGCCCAATACATCAGTCTCCCTGATTTTTCTGGCTTATGAAGGGCTTGTCTCAATGGTATGTCGGTATACACGATGATGGTATGGGCCTGGAAATATGGCCTCATTCTTCTACTTGCCTCAATTAATGCCAATGCCAATTTTTCCAGCTTTGGGTACCTGATCTCCGCACCTCGGAAAGCCTTACTTGTGTAATAAATTGGCTTCTAGACTCCATTCTCCAATCTAATCAATGCTGAGCTGACTGCATTCTCTGATACTGCCAGGTACAAGTACAACTTTTCTCCCATTACTGGCCTGGATAATAGTGGAGGTACTCCCAAATATTTCTTCAAGTTTTGAAAGGCTTTTTCACACTCATCATTCCACTCGAAAGTTTTTTGAAGTATTTTGAAGAATGGGAGGCATCTATAAGTTGCTCGGGATATAAATCTGTTGAGCGCTGCAACTCGTCCTGTAAGACTTTGCACCTCTTTCTTCGTCGTTGGAGATCGCAACCCTAACAGAGCTTTGATCTTTTCTGGATTCGCCTCAATGCCTCGTTGGTTGACGATGTACCCTAGGAACATTCCTTCTCGTACTCAAAATGTGCACTTCGTCGGGTTGAGTTTCATTTGGTATTTATCCAGTTGATCAAAGGTTTGACCTAAGTCAACTAGATGATCAGCAGCTTTCTTGCTTTTTGTCAGCATATCATCGACATAGACTTCCATATTGCAACTGATTTGTTCGGCAAAAACCTTGTTCATCAGCAACTGGTATGTCGCTCCTGCATTTTTCAAACCAAAAGGCATAACATTATAGCAATAAGTTCCCCTAGGGGTAATAAAAGAAGTACTTTCCTTGTCTTCAGGTTTCATTTTGATCTGGTTGTAGCCAGAGTAAGCATCCATGAAGCTGAGCAGCTCGTGTCCCGAGGTAGCATCCACTAGTTGATCAATTCTGGGCAATGGAAAGTGATCTTTTGGGCATGCTTTGTTGAGATCGGTGAAATCAACACACATTCTCCATTTATTGTTTTTCTTCTTTACCATCACCACATTTGCTAACCAGTATGGATATTTCAAATCTTCAATGAATTGGGATTTCTGGAGCTTCTCGACCTCCTCTTTTATAGCTTGATTCTTCTCGGGACTAAATACTCTTCTTCTCTGTTTTACAGGCTTGACCTCCTTATTCGCATTGAGCTCATGACATAAGAATTTTGGATCTATTCCTGGCATATCTTCATGACTCCATGCAAAAGTTTTCTTTCTGTTTCTTAAGAAAGTTATCAACTCCTGTTTTATTGAAGCATCCAACGACGAACCTATCTGAGTTGTTCGTTCAGGGTGTTCATCGTCCAGAATAACATTTTCTGTAGATTCCACCACATGTCCTTTCACAAGTTGGGATTCATCTCTGGGATCCAGCGTTTCAATTTCTGTACCTTCATCCACCTGGTAGGTAGTAGTCTTTTTCCTTGACTCTTCAAGCTCCTCTTGCTCGGCAGATGAATAATAGCATTCCCGAGCTACTTTTTGATCACCTTTCACAACTCCCACTCCAAAATTTGTTGGGAATTTTAAGCACTGATGTAATGTAGATGGAACTGCTTCGAACTTCTTCAAACCAACTCTTGCCATGATGATGTTATAAGCTCATCGCACATTCTTATCCATTACAAAGAAGCGTATTCTTTCTGTTCGACAAGCAGGCCAAGTTCCAATAAATATATCCAACTTGATCGTCCCAAGTGGAAAAACTTTCTCGCCAGCAAAACCCAGGAGAGGTCTGTGATAATGCTCCAATTGAGATAATTTTAAATTTAAACTGTCAAAGCATGAGTAGTACATGATGTCTGCCGAACTACCATTATCTACCAGAACCCTTGAAATCACTACATCTTTCATCCTTATTTTGATCACCAAAGGTTCATCGTGAGGGTAAAGAACACCTGCAAGGTCATTTTTTGAAAAACCGATGACCAATTTCTCCTTGTTCACCTTCCTCGGGCGATCTTCTTCAGCTAGATTTATTCGCTGAATGTATGATCAAGCCTGAGCCTCACCGAGGTAAGCTTTTCTTTCTGCGGTAAGATCTCCTCCTCCTTCATCTCCTCCTGTAATAACATTACAATCGAATGACCCAAAGCGAATTGAAAATACCTCTCGTTCTGGATGCCTTGGTTTCTTGGGGAGATCGGGGTCATCATCTGGATCATCTTCATGGTTTATCTTCTTGTTCTCCTCTGCTCGGAGAGGAGATCTAGACCTCTGTCTAGTTCGGTCATTATTTCTTTTTTTCACCTCCCCGATCAACATACATCGTTAGCTTTCCTCGTCGGATGAGTGTTTTAATCTCGTTCTGAAGAGCTATGAAATTTTTTATCATATGGCCATGATCCTTGTGGAACTGGCAATAATTTTCTCTATTCCTCATGTCAGGGTCCGACCTCAGTTTCTTTGGCCACTTCACTTCCTCGTTATTCTTGATTTCTTCCAAGACATGATTAATACCCATTTTCAAAGGAGTATAATTATCAAATTTCTTCAGGGCTTCCCATGACGATCTATGGTTTTGTCACCACCATTGTTCTTTTGCTCTTTCTTCTTAGCCTTATCACCTTCCACCTTGGTTTCTTTCGTGTCCATATTCTTCTTCGCCGACATAGCCTCCTCGGCATTCATAATCTTGGACGCTTTTCCCATCCGGTCCGACATGGTTCGAGGTGGGTCTTTGGCTAGAGTGTAGTACAACTTGTTTGGCAGCAATCCACTCATCGAGGCGATAATCGCTGTCTTCTCTTCATAATCAATGACCTCAAGTTTCTCGTTATTAAAACGAGTTATATAATCTCTGATACTCTCACCAGCCTTTTGTCTAACACTTAACAAATGTGCTACTAGTTTAACTGGCTTTGCTCCAAAGCAGAAATTCCCAATGAATAACTCGGCCAGTTGAAGAAAAGTTGAAATCTTACCCCGAGGAAGATTATTATACCATATCTGAGCAGATCCGGTAAGAGTTCGCGAGAATGCCCTGTATCTCATCTCATCTGGGACAGCTTAAATGTCGGCAGCAGCCTAATAGTGTTTTATATGAAGGACAGGGTCAGTCTTTCCATCATACTTGGGAGTCACAACAGGTGCTTTAAACTTTGATGGTGTTGGAAAATCGACAATATCATGTACGAAAGGTGTTCCTCGAACAAAGGTTCGTTGTAGAGGATTCTTCGCCTTAGCCATCTCTCCCAATCTATCCTCCAACCGTTGAATGGACCCTTTGCACGCATCATTTCCTTCCTCGGGCCTATTGGTTCTGGAAACTAATCGCGTTGAAGTAGCTTCTTGAGATCTATCTCAATGAGTAGCTGGTCGGTTATAAGATTCATCTCGACGAGTAGCTGGTCACGACTGGGCAGATCCTTCCCTTACATCTGATGGTCATCTAAATCTCCTCGACGTTGCGTTAAGAGGACTTTTGTTCCTTCTAGGGCCCAATCGATCAAAAGGAGAGGCCCTACTTAATCTTTCCACTGCACTGGCCCTTTCCGGGGAGAGGGTGACGCGTTATTCAGTATCCGTGGCTCGCATTGACGAAGTTCGTCCAGGTTGATAAGAAAAATCTTCAGATTCCTCATTAACATGCCTAGTTTGTGAAGAAGGCGCACGGGTATTTCTTTGGAAGTTTCATGATCCAGGATGAGCTGGTGTACCGCCATGAAGAGTTTGGATGAGTTGCCGCATCGTATCTTGCATGGAGGTCTGGCCTTGAGCCATATTTGCCATTATTCCAATTAGATCTGGAATAATTGGTGGTGCAGATGGATTTGGAGGTGTTCTGTCATTTTTGTTACTGGATTCCGGCAGATCAGCCATTGGTATTGGATTGATTTTTATGAAAAACGATATTACCAGTCGTTCCCATAGACGGCGCCAATCTGTTGATGTAAAAAATTAGATCGCTCTAATTATTCAATCACAGATAAAATGAGACAAAGGTTTTTAAAGTGGTTCAGCCTTATAAGAATGGCTTACGTCCACTGTTATGTTATTGCTGAGTGTTTTGGGAATTCTCGATTACAAGCTCTATCAAGAAATTCTCGTCCCTTTGAATGAGTGTAATACAATGTATTTATAGCCTTGAGACTATAATCTGAAAGGGTGATACATTAAATGATATACATATGAAAGGGTAACTCATTTAATGCTCTTCAAGCGTGTGCGTCAAGATGATAAGCAGTCAATGAATAGTTGGACTGTTGATTATCTGGCAATTAATGCTGCGATCGAGATGCAGCTCGAACCGCCTTAGTTGCTCGTCGTTCAGGAGTTCCTCGGAGCGCTGGAGTTCCTCGGAGTATTGTAGTTCCTCGGAGTATTCTTGTTGCTCGGAGCGAACATAACTTGGTCGAGGAAATGAACTTCCTCGTTGCTATTGTGCCATGTAGATTGACACGTGTCTTCTTATTGTTCGTCCATATCAGGATACTAATTTTGGTATCAACAATAACCTTTGGTCATTGGTATGTTCAGTACAACCTTAGGCAACCTTAGTTTGGCATAGTATACATAGTATAATTATGGGTCAGCTTTATTTTTTTGAAAACATTAAGACATACATGTTTGAATATGCTATTTGGAATAGGTGCAATCTTTTATTTAAATGGTATCTTGTAATTCTCTCTTTAATCCTCATTGTCGGGATATTGCATCACATTATTGAATAGTATTTTAAATGGGCTTTTATGTGTTTTAGTCTGAACAATAATGCAGAAAATAATCAATCGTGATTAAGTAATTTATTTATTATTGGTAGAAAAGGTATGATGGGCAAGAATTGGATGACACTTAAGCAAAGATTAGGTAAACAATATCGTGATGGGTGGAGCCCTTTTGTTGAATTTGCAATGACCAAAACGAGTAATAATGGCAATATCCGATGTCCATTTGATGAATTTATGAATAAATATTGGCACAGTGGTGAAGTAGTAAATAATCATTAATCCGATACGGGATAATGGAATCTTAGAAGAATTGAGTGTACCAAGGGGAATCTATTCCCGAGTGTTAAACCCATATGTCAGATGATGGGAATGATAATGAAATGATAAAAAATAAAGAAGAGGATGGGGATGATCTTCCCTAATTAATGTAAGATTATTGGAGGGGGGATTACATGGATAGTGATTGGGGGGATCGGATACAAGTGAAGAGACTGATGGTTCACAAAAGGAGAGCGTGCGAAATAATGAAAAACTGTTGGTAGCTGCATAATGTGAGGTGTATCAAGACTGCAAGAAGTATACTTTGTTAAAATTTTTTATTATAAAGTTTCATTTCAAAGTAAGTAGAAAGTGGACCAACAAGTCATTAGATATGCTAATGGGCGTATTTTCTGAACTCTCACTGAAACAGAATTTGGTTCCCAAGTCAATCTACCAATCTAAGAAATTCTTACATGACTTTGGCTTAGGATATATGACCATCCATGCATGCAAACATGATTGTGCACTTTTGGGGGAAAATAATGTTATTCTAGAACAATGTTCGGTAGGTGGGTAGTCCAGATACATGCATAGTGATTGGAATGGTAAAAAAACTCATAAGGTCATGTGTTACTTGCCTTTGACACCGAGGTTATGAAAATTGTATATGTCGAGGAAGATAGATTCTGACATAACATGGAATAGTGATAAGCGCTTGGATGATGAGATAATGAGGCATCCGGACAATGGTGAGGTATAGCAGGACTTTGATCGAAATTATCTCGAGTTTGCTCGTGAACCTTGAATGTGATGCTAGGTATGGCCACCGATCAATTCAACCCTTTTGGGAACATGAGCACCTCATATAACATATGGCCCATGATACTAATGCCCCTTAACATGCATCCCTGGAAGTGCATCAAGGATCCCTTCTTCATGTTGTCCTTACTTTTTCATGGGCAACGGGTCCTAGGAAACATATCGATGTTTACATGCAACCATTGATCGATGAGATGAACAATTTATAGGAAAATGGTGTATTGACTTATGATGCCTATCCTGAAGAAAATTTTTAGATGCACATAAATGTAATGTAGATGATAAATGACTTTGTTGTATACGTTAACTTTTCTGGGTGGATCACAAAAGGTTATCATTCTTATCCCCCTTGTAATAAGGATGAATTATCTCAACGATTGAGAAGTAAGATTGGATACATTGGCCATAGGTGTTACTTACCAGATTACCATCCTTGGTGAAGGAGTAGGTCCTTTAACAGTAAGGTTGATCATTAAAATAAATCCTTGGAATTACTGATGGAAAAGGAAATTAGTCAGTTTGATCACCCTCTAAATGTTAAGTTTGGGAAGCATGAAAATAATAACAAAATACCTCATGATTAAATAGAATTGAATTGGATAAAGAAAAGCATATTATTTGACTCTCGTATTGGAAGAATCTTAAACTACATCATAAACTTGATGTTATGGACATAGAGAAAAACATATGCGATAATTTGATTGGAACGATATTGAACATGGACGGGAAGAGCAAAAATAATGAAAGGGCATGTCGTGATTTGAAGGATATGGGTATAAGGATAGAATTGCATCTCCAAAGTTGTCCTGATGGATCTTTATCATGCCTATAGAGCCATACAAATTGACCCCTAAGGAGAGAGAGGGGTTTTATGAATTCTTGAAATTGGTCAAATATCCGAATGGTTATGCTATGAACATCTTGAGATGTGTGACCACAAAAGCTGGTAAATTAATGGTCCTAAAATGCCATAATTGCCAAGTCTTGCTTTAATGACTACTTGCCACTAGGATTCAAGGGTACCTCTACAAGAATATTTATATTACTCTTTCTGATAGGATGTGTGCTCCAAGATACTAGTGAAGAGTTATATGGAGTAGTTAGAAGAACGAATAGTTCTGATAGTTTACAAGATGGAGATGATTTTTCCTCCCACTTTTTTTTATATGAGGTTCATTTTATGGTTCACTTAGGACACGAGGCAAATATTTTGGTTCCTGTGAAGTATGGGTGGATGTACACAACCGAAAGGTAATTGCCACAATAAGAAGTTTTATTGTGGATTTAGAGAGATTTTTCCCAATTGTTCGACATATGTAGTATTGACTTGAAAAGTATTTCTTTGAAGTTTTCTTAGAATCCTGAAAGAGTACGTATCCATCAAAGCTCAACCAGATGGTTCCATTCCTGAGGCATCTATTAACAAAGAGTGTTTAACTTTTTTCTAAATCTACCTTACTCATGTCAAAACTATTTTTAATAGAGAAGAATAAAATGAGGATGGTGGTGAATGTGGCCCAATGTTGATGGTTTTGACTGAAATGTTCGTCCTTTTAAAAAAATTATAAGAGCTGCCAATGTGTCTGAGAAAGAGCTTAATATGGCTAAGTGTCTTGTGTTGTATAACACTGATGAGTTCGAGCCGTATCTAGAGTATGTTGTTCAAATTAATTACACATGCAAATCTAGAAAGATATATATATATATATATATATATATATATATATATAGAGAGAGAGAGAGAGAGAGAGAGAGAGAAAGAGAGAGAGAGAGAGAGACACACACACACACACACTCTTATGAACCACCACTACGTTTGCTATTTTATTTACCTATTTCAGTTTGAGTTAACCGACTTGTGTTAACCTGGTTCGAGTGAGTATACCTGGGATATGATAGCATTGTAGAGACAAGCAGCCAATGAGTTAGTACTCAATAGGATAAATATTATACGCGACATGTGTGTTATTGTTGTAGTATATCTATATGTATAAAAAAGAGTAGATAATTATATTCGGGTTAAATACATGAAGTGTGAATTCATTATTTATATTATTGGTGTGAATGTTGTATAACCAAATAAACCATAAATGATTAACTAAGTTAATGTGGAAAATAACTTAGGAACCAATTGGAGGAAATACTCGGGATAGTGTAGGGAGATAAAAGGTTGTGACAGGAGTAGTTAGGTGGGGATGTATAACTACTTGGGTTAAAAGGTAAGCATTAGGTGTGCACAATAGTTGATGGTTGAGTAATATCTCAAGAGAGTACGACATCCACTTAAATATGAAAAGTGTTAAGCCGCATTTGATTGTTGTATTTTAATTACTTGCAAAATATTTTTAAATGGTTTTGGGCTTTAACCCGTGTCAAAATATTTTTCAAAACATTTTAGGTGTCCAGCCACTAGAGCATCAAGCTTTATGACTCATTCCAGGGATGAGTAACTACAATATTTTTGGAGGCTTGCATGACTTTGTGTAGATGCTTCAGTTATTCTTTCATAGATTAGGACTTTGATTCAGTTGTTCACTTGGGCATGTTGTACCTTTAAGTTATTATACTTTTAGTTTGATTTGGTAGACGATGTACTTGGATTTAGTTTATTTCTATAGACTTATGGTTTGGATTCTTTTTTGAGAATTTTGATGGTTTATTCGATATTTATTATTTATCTATTGATTGTGTGATGATCAAGACTCTTATTATTATATTGGATGAGTTATTATATTCTTATTTTTCCACATGTATCTAAGTTAATAAAAGAATAAAATTGATACTGGGTTAATTTAACATATGTGTTTAGTAATTAAATAAGTTTTTGACAGTGATCCTAAGAATGAACCAGATGAGATTACTATTTATTTTGATAAATATCTGATCACGTGTGATTAAAATAGGCGGGGTGTCACAGATGGTGTCAGAGCATCAGGTTATAGTGACCATAGGATTTGTTCATCTTATTATGATTTCCACATCACATTCTGACATAGAGCCCTATTATTAAGACTACTACCTTCATCATTTCATATTTGAGATTACGTTCGGCTGCTATTATATTTTTATTGATTGTGAACTCATACATTTTGATCTGAATTCAGATGCCACCCAGTAGAGGATGACTGACGAGGGTAGTGGTGAGAGTCAATGAGAAATATGCTCAGTAAGAGCAATAGAGTAAGAAGGCATAACAACCCCAGGGGACAGTTATGACTGCAAAGGTGGGCGCTATCGTGGAATAGGAAATTAATGCTGATATGACTGCCATAGAAATCCATCTTCCTCAGGCCGAGACACCACAACAGCCTGTGGCACTGATTATCCAGGCCCATACAGGGCCTTCTAGTTGGCAAAGAGTTAGGGAGTCATTTCAGAAGTGCCAGCCACTCGAGTTCCATGGTAGTTTGGACGTGATTTTGGCATGCTAGTGGAAGAAGGATATTCAGCTCCACCTGTGCATGGTTAACTATAGTGACGTGGAAAAGTAGATGGTGGAAACGTTTAGACTTGTCGGGGAAGTTTTACAGTGGTGGGAATCTATTACCGATGTCGATGAGACGTATACTATGCCCATTGCTGATTTCTGGGTGAGGTTTGATCGTAAATACTTTTCCCCATCCATTGAGATAGATATGCAAAAGAAACATAACGAGGTGGGTGAGGGTGACCATTCCATAACGGAGTACGAGGAGGACTTCACATGCTTTGATAAGTTTGTGTCAAACGAGGTGAACAATGAAGAGAAGAAGAAGATGAGATTTATGGATGGGCTAGTATGGATGATCAGGAAACACTTGATAGGTAACCCTGCATTGATGATGTATACTGATGTCTCCGTATGGGATTTCAGCTGGTGCTCACGCAGAGCTTCTAGAATAGTCTCTACGTGTTTCAGATGCTCCTATCAGGTCTTGCTATAAACCAGATGTCATCGTACAATCCTGGGCTTAGACTACCTCCATCCATAGATAATCCGTATGAGGAGGAAGCTCCACGTACGGTTTTGAAGCCAACCCTTTCCAACATAGTACCAGTGACATTTATAATCTTGGAGAAAATGGGGTGTTTTCCACATAATAGCGTCAACCAAAGACCGGATCATCTTAGCTGACAGCGATGCTTCACTTTTGCATTGTTAGGAGCACCAATTCCATCTGAAGGGAAGAAAGAGGGTGAATTAGACTTGCCATAAGGGGAAGGGAGGTACGGGTGGTAATAGTGGAGCATTGTAGTAGAATACATGGAGACGGGGGGGGGGGTAAGGACTCCCGATAGGGAGATACTACCAAGAAATTTAGATATGGGGGTTACCAAACCCAGGGAGGTTTCAGTCAGGGCCGGTTGGGTCCTCAATAGTAGTAGTAACAACACGTTCCTCAGGTCCGCTAGGTCTAAGGGAACAAAGGGGATGACAGAAGAGCTAAGTCCACCAGGGCCAACAGAATCGACAACCTCGATAAGACCGGTTGGGCCACAAGTAGGGGGACTTCCCAGGATGTTACTTCGTGTACGGGAACACGGGTTATAAGAAGAGAGACATTCCATAAAGGGGTAGTAGACCACAGTAGCAGGGTGCCCAACAAAGGAAGCAGATGCAATTACCCTCAATAGCACCAGTACCACTAGCCCCACCATAGGGGTAGTTATAGTATAGAAATTTCTATAACGTTCGAGATGCAGTCATATAGAAGTTCCCATAGGCACCATCTGTAGTATACAGTGTGTTTCCTATTCACGAACCTGAGGGTAGGATCTTATTTGATATGGGGGCATCACACTCATTTATAGCCACTAGATTCACACATGTGATTGGTTTATTTGAGACAACCGGTAGTCTTATTTTTTGTGTAGAGTCACCTTTAGATAGTGGGTCTCTTATATACTCGATCTATAGGGGTGTGGATATTGATGTGGGGAGATTTTGTTTAGTCACCAATCTTCTAGTGTTTGATATAGAAGGTTTAGACATAATTTTGGGTATGGATTGGCTAGCTAGATATTGGGAGATAATGGATTATTTCTGGAAGAGCATTTCATTCTCTACTCTAGAGAAGGAGATATTCGTAGTGGATATGTCTCTTCCCGATGGAGGGTCGAGCACACATTTGTATTACATTTATGAGGAGACCTTAAAGGCGGTGGTCGTCTCTTTAGAATCGATTATGGTGTTGAGGGTGTTTGAGGATGAGTTCCAAGCGATACTCAGGCTGCCACCCAATCGAAAAATTGATTTCGTTATTAATGTAGCATCGGGCACGGAGTCTATCACCCAAGCATTTTATCGCATGGCCCCTTCGAAGATGCGAAAGTTGAGAGAACAACTTCAGAAGCTTTTAGGGAAAGGTTTAATTAGATAAAGTACATCACCGTGGGGTGGACCAATGTTGTTCGTCATGAAGAGGTATTTATCACTCGATTATGTATCGATTACAGGGATATGAACAAGGTCACGATTCAAAATAACTACTTGTTGCCTTGAATTCATGATCTGTTTGACTAGCTGAGGGGAGCAACTTACTTCTCCAAGATAGATTTGAAGTTGGGATATCATCAGTTGCGCGTCAGAGAGGAGGACATTCCTAAGACTTCTTTTATGGCACGGTATGTGTCACACGAGTTTACGGTTATACCATTTGGGCTCACCAATGGAGCAACAATTTTTGTTGACCCCGATGAACTGTGTTTTAAGAGAGTTCTTTGACTAGCTCGTGATTGTGTTCATCGATGATATTTGGTTTTTCTCTCATTAATAGGATGAGCATGCCAAGAATATGCGAATGGTTTTACAAACACTACGGGATCACCAGTTATACGCCAAATTCTAGGAGTGTGGGTTTTGTCTTTGAGAGGTGCAGCTTTTAGGCCATATCATGTCTGATAGGGATATTGTTGTTGAGCTGAGTAAGGTATCAATGGTCAGGGAGTGGGAGAAACTCCCAACACCAATAAAGGTTCGCAGTTTTCTCTGGTTGGAAGGATATTGTTGATACAAAAATTAGTCAGTTGATGTGGACCAACCATATGAAGACGCGTGTCATCCTGTGTGGTGTAAAATATATTTACCGAGTTACTTAGCGTACGGAGCTACTTAGCATGACGACCTATTCAGCACACCGAGCTACTCAGCATGCCGAGCATCTAGTCAAGAAGATCAAATGACAAAAATAGATTCAATGAAAATTCTTATCGTGTACAGATGTATATGTCTATTAAATAACGGCATATTGTCTATTCATACTGAGAGCCCAAAGGGCTATAAATACTTTTTAACACCCTCCTCGTGGGGAAAGCTTCGATAAGCACACAAACTGAAGACTAAGGCAAAGACCCAATAATACAAAATAGTGGATGTAGGCCATTTCATTAAGGCTAAACCACTTTAAAAATCCTTTGTCTTATTTCTTTATTCATATTTGTTTGTGATTAATTAATTAGATCAAATCTAGTTTTTTACATCAACATATTGATGCCATCTGTGTGAACCGACTATACGAGCATTTTTCACCCAAAAACTCGTCATAAATGGCTGAAATCCCAGAATCTAGCAACATAAACAATGATGGGATTCCTCCTAACCCGTCGTCCCCTCCAAACGCGAACGATATCACGGGAATCTTGGCTAGTTTTTCCAGGGGCAAACAACCATGCAAGTTACTATGCGACAGTTCATCCAGACTTTTCAAAATGGAGCTTCCCTATAATTCAGTCAACGGAGTGTCAGACCACCATTGTCTTCACGAGCGAGATGTCCTGAACCCCACCATACTGGAACCCCAAGTGATCCATGCTATCAGCCAGACCTAAAATTTCCCATAAGAATTATAGAGTCTCTCCACAAGAAAATATCACTTTGACTTTAGAACGAACGAGCGCTCAGGAAAGGTTGAGCAGAGTCTCTCCATTTGACCGTTTGGCCCCTAGGAGGAATAGAAATCCTCCTCGAATTATGTCGAGAAGTTATCAATGACCAAATAAGTTAAGAGAAGAATCTGCCCAATCACGTCCAAATATCAGTCTTGCAGCTCGCCCAGAAAGATCCCAGGAGGAGAACTCAACGCGATCTGTTGCTTGCACCTATAGATCCGAAGATGGAAAGGAGTCGTGGAAAGGATCCATTCGGAAATTAGAAGATAGGTTAGGGGTAATAGCTAAGGCAAAAAATCCTATCTAGAGAACTTTTGTCGAAGGGTCACCCTTCGTCCAAGCAATCGTGGATTTTCCCACACCATAAAGTTTAAAGCTCCTATAGTTACACCGAAGTATGATGGAAAAACTCATCCTGTCCTCCACATATAACAACAGAAAGTTACTGCAGATATCTATGCAGTTCCCAATGAGATGAGTTGTAGGGCATTCTTGGTGACTAAAACTGGATCTGCTCAAATATGGTACAACAATCTTCCTCGGGGGAAGATTTCTACCTTCCATCAAATGGAAGAGCTCTTTATAGGAAACTTCTAATTTGGTGCAAAGCCAATCAAAAGGGTAGCACATATGTTAAGCATAAGGCAAAGGGCAAGATATAGCACAAGGGATTACATCAATCATTTTCATAACGAGAAACTGGAAGTCATTAACTATGAGGCAAAAACTTCTATTACAGCCCTCATGAGCGGTCTTCTACTAGACAAGCTATACTACACTATGGCCAATGATCCCCCTAAATCGATGGCAGAATTGATGGCTAAAGCAGCCAAGATTATGAATGTCGAAGAAGCTATGGCTACGAAGAAGAATGGTGAGGCCAAAGCAGAGACTAAAGTTGAAGGTAGGTCTGAGAGGAAAGATCACAAGGAAAATGGGGGAATAACCAGTTGAAAGGCAAGGAAACGTTAGAGCAAATGAGGATATATCCTAATTATACCTCGTTAAAAGTGGATATAAATCATGTTCTGGAAGAGATCAAGAATTGCGAGGAAATAAATTGGCCAGGAAAACTGAGGAATGCTCTTGAGAAAATAGATAACACCAAATATTACGAGTTCCACCAGGATCATGGTCATACGACCAAGCAATGCGTAGCTCTCCAAAATGAGATAGAAACACTCATTAGGCGAGGGAAGCTGAACCGATTTGTTAATCGCCGAAATAATGAGAAAAGTAAAAACAGAGCACGACAATGGTACAAATATCCTCACCGACTAAGAAATGACAGGAAAACGAATCACGAAGATTAATCAGAGGAAGACCCCAATTTCCCCCAAAGCCAAGACAGCAAGAACGGGAGGTATTTTCAATCCTCTTTGGTTCATTTAACTGTAATATGATAACAGGTGGAGATGTAGGAGGTGATGATCATATCTTTGAAAGGAAAACTTACCTCAATGAGTCCCAAGCTAGTTCCTACATACATCGAATAAATCTGGCATAAGAGGATCATCCTAGGAAGGTTAACAAAGATAAACTGGTCATTAATTTTACTAAAAATGATTTGGAAGGTGTCTTGTATCCTCACGATGACCCTTTGGTGATCAAGATGAGGATGAAGGATGTGATCATCTCAAGAGTATTGATAGATAATGACAGCTCGACGGACATCATGCTCTACCCTTGCTTTGACAATTTAAACTTGAAACTCGCCCAGTTAAAATCGTATCACAGATCCCTTATCGACTTCTCTGACGAAAATGTTTTTCCACTTGGGATGATCAAGTTGGACATGCTGATTGGCACCTGGCCTGCCTGTAGATGGGAGAAGATACGATTCTTCGTGATCGATAAAAAATTCCAATCGGCCTACAATATAATCATGGGAAGAGTAGGCCTGAAAAAGTTTAAAGGAGTTCCATCTATTGTGCACCAATGTTTAAAATTCTCGACCAACTTTGGGGTGGGAATTTTGAAGGGAGATAAGAAACTATCTTGGAAATGCTACTACCTATTTTCCAAGAAAGAAGAGTTGAAGGATACCAGGAAGAAAACCACCTACCAAGTGGATAAGTCTGAAGAGTTGGAAATTGAAACACTAGACCCCAGGGACGAATCTGAGCTTGTGAAGGGTCAATTCATGGAAGAAATGGAGAGCATTATTCTGGACGATGAATGACCAGAAATGACAACTCAGATTGGCTCTTCACTTGATCCAATAATAAAGCAAGAGTTGGTGGTGTTTTTGAAGCATGGGAAGAAAGCTCTCACGTGGAGTCAGGAAGATATGCCGAGGATAGACCCAGTCTTCCTGTGCTAAGAGCTAAATGTCAATAAAGAGATCAAACCGGTGAAGCAACGAAGAAGGGTCTTTAGTCCAGAGAAGAACCAAGATATTCATGAAGAAGTAGAGAAACTGCAAAAGGATTCTTTCATTGAGGATGTCAGATATCCTGATTAGTTGGACAACATGGTGATGGTAAAGAAGAAGAACAATAAATGGCGGATGTGTGTGGATTTTATAGATATGAATAAGGCCTGCCCGAAAGATCACTTCCCTCTGCCCAGAATAGATCAGCTAGTAGATGCTACCTCAGGGCATGAATTGTTGAGCTTCATGGATGCTTATTTTGGATACAACCAAATCAAGATGAAACTAGAAGATATGGATAGTACTTCTTTCATTACCCCACGGGGAACATACTGTTACAATGTTATGCCTTTTTGTCTTAAAAATACAGGTGCTATGTACCAGCGACTGATGATCAAGGTGTTCGCAGAGCAGACCGATAAAAACATGGAGGTTTATGTCGATGACATGCTGACTAAGAGCAAGAAAGATGTTGACCACATAACTGATATAAGCCAAACATTTGACCAGCTAGAGAAGTACCAGATGAAGCTGAACCTGACCAAGTGCATCTTTGGCATACAGGAAGGCATGTTCCTTGGTTATATTATAAACCAACAAGGTATCGAAATGAATCCTAACAAGATTAAAGCCTAACTTGAATTTCAATCTCCAACCACCAATGAGGAAGTACAAAGCTTCACGGGGCATGTAGAAAATCTCAACAGGTTTATCTCCCGAGCAACTAATAGATGTCTTCCATTCTTTAAGGTTCTCAAAAAGACCTTTCAGTGGAATGACGAGTGTGAGAAGGCATTCATGGAGTTGAAGAAATACTTGGGGACACCTCTTTTACTGGACAAGCCAGTGTTAGGATAAACGTTATACTTGTACTTGGCTATCGTAGAAAATGCAATCAGTTCATCTTTGATAAGACTGGATGGTGGAGTGAAAAAACCGTTTTATTATACGAGAAAAGCATTCTGGGGAGCAGAGATCAGATATCAAAAATTGGATAAGTTGGTATTGGCATTGATTGAGGTAAGCAAGAGAATGAAACCTTATTTTCAAGCCCATACAATAATGGTATTTACTGATATGCCACTCAGACAGGCTTTACACAAGCCTGAAAAATCTGAAAGACTAATGTATTGGGCAGTGGTGTTAGGAGAATATGACCCTATATATAAGTCAAGGTCTTCTCTCAAAGGACAGGAAGTGGAAGATTTCATCGCTGAATTCACTTACCCAGAGGCCTCCGACCAACAGGGGGCTACCACAGAACAATCCATAATGCCAGAAGATCATCAGAAACTGTCCCCGATCAACTCCCCGTAGCAGACCTGCCAGAAGGGATAGAGACCGAGCAATAAAAATCCTTTGATGAAAGCCTAGAGTTAAAGGATGATGAAAGGAAGCACCAGATATTCCATTAGATGACTCTGTTAGACCAAGGGTTTGATAATTGTATCCCCATACGAAGTTTATATGTTGATGGTTCTTCGTGTGCAATGGGTTGCGGAGCTGGAATATTCCTCAATAGTTCGGATGTGATTGGTGTAGAATATGCTTTGTGTTTCCAGTTCAAATCTTCCAACAATGAAGCTGAGTATGAAGTTGTAATTGCGGGTCTCAATTTAGCTAAGTCATTGAATAGAGAGCAAGTAATGGTGTTCAGTGATTCGTAATTAGTGGTGAATCAGATGCTAGATCTTTATGGGGCAAAAGGAGAATTCATATCAAGGTATTTAACTAAATCCATGGAGATTGTATCCAATTTTGCAGTAGTTCAAGTGATCAGAATACCAAGACTGGAGAATGCAAGGGAAGATACACTAGCTCAGTTAGTCTCAACCACTCATACCGAGCTACAAAGAATAATGCCTATTGAGATAATGTCTATTAAAAGTATCAATGAAGATCTGATTGTAAAGTTTATCACTTTGGATATGGGACCTTCCTGGATGAATCCCATCAGGGCTTAGATTGAAGAAGGCATTTTACCAGCCAATAAACTCGCGGCCAAGAGGTTGAAATTTAAAGCTGCTAGATATGTCTTAAACAATGGAGTTTTAAACAGAAGGTGTATGATCCCAGGTCTGCAAAGATGTGTTCACCCAGCGAAAGTCCAAGATCTTGTGGAAGAAATTTATAAAGGATATTATGGAGCTCATGTAGTAGATCGAACTCTTTTGCAGAGGATAACGACGCATGGATACTACTGGACAACAATGCGCACTAACTGTACAACTTATGTTAAGAAATCCAACAAATGTAAGTGATTTTCAACTATACAAAGAACTCCTCAGGCATTGCTAACACCAATCACTTCGCGTTGGCCATTTTCCATGTGGGGAATAGATTTGGTTGGGCCTCTGCCGACTGGAAGAGGACGATTCAAATATTTGGTGGTCGCCGTTGATTATTTCACTAAATGGGTAAAAGCTGAGCCTCTCATCGATATGGCATATGAAAGGGTCTATCAATTCATCTAGAAGAATATTATTTGCAGATATGTTATGCCACATGCTTTTATCACTGATCATAGTACCCAATTTGATAATGAGGAGTTCACAGCGTATTGTCTATAGTCTATCATCCGAAAGATTCATTCTGCTCCAGGTCATCCCCAGAGTAACGGGCAAATGGAAGTGACAAATAGAACTTTGTTGAAGGGGTTAAAGAAACAGGTGGATGATGCAAAAGGAAATTGGATTAACGAGCTGCATTCTGTATCATGGGCTTATCGAATCACTCCCCGTACAACAACTGGGGAATCTCCTTACATGTTATCCTTTGGAAATGAAGCTGTCACACCCGCTGAACTAGGCTTACCTACTCACATGGTGCTTAATTTCAATTCTCCAATAAGCTATTTGATAAGACGTTTGGATTTGGATATGCTCAAGGAAATCTGGGAAGACGCATCGATTCGAAATGCCGCTTATCAGCAATCGACTGCCATGTTCTACAATAAACGTGTCAAGAAGTGTGATCTCAAGGCAGGAGATTATGTGCTCAATAAGGTCATCCATAAGCACAATAAGTGGAGGCCAACTGGCATGGCCCTTATCATGTCACAATAGTTGTTCGACCTGGAACCTACAGAATAGAAACTTTTGAGGGGGAAGAATTAAAAAAAGTATGGAATGTAGAGCACCCGCCCAAATATTATCAGTAATATAGATTCACATGTATTCCATTCTTTCAATATAAATACAAATGATAATTTCTCCACATTTCTTTTTCGTTCAAATTTTTTCGGAGTATTATTGCTACACACCACCAGCTAAGGTTGGTCGACATATCAACAACCACCAACTACGGTTGGTAGGCATGTCAACAACCACTAACTAAGGTTAGTCGGCATATAAATAACCACCAGCTAAGGTTGGTCGTTCTCTTAACAACCACTAACTACGGTTGGTCGGCATATCAACAACCACCAACTAAGATTGGTCGGTATCCAATAATGTTGGCTCAACAATCATACCAGGAAAGGCCTGTTTGATTATGGGTGACCTCAAGGGGCATCAAAAACTAGGCACGAAGATGGGTGACCTCAAGGGGCATCCACTACCTAGGCACCAAGTCAATCTAGATAAGATTGTTACAACTAAGCAGGAACATGGGATAAAAGTTATTCCATTGCTTAGGCACTTATGGGTGACAAGTCACTACAACTAGGCAAACACATGGGGCAAAGCTCCATTGTCTAGGCAATTAAATTAAGTAAAGGACAAACTGTCTATGTATATAAACATTTAGTGAAGAACAACCCTATTATAGTTGATCTCATAAAGACTGACATAATAAATCAATTAAATTATTTCCAAGGGAATAAAATTAAAAAAACATGATTTTCTCTGCTCACAAAATACAAATACCCTATTCTATTGTTTTCTTTCGTTCGGATATTAATACAGGGTCCATTCCAATAAAAGGATCGTCTAAAGAAAAAGGAGAATTGATGAAGTTCAAATCTTGTAGCATCCTGGTATTGCTCGAACTTTGCCGCTCAAGCAGATGAGGAGGTCGGGATATCTCAAAATCTTCATAAAGATTGTAGTCATCGAGGTACTTCGAGATCGAATATTGAGGAATGGAGCGAATTGGAATCCAGCTGACATCAAATTTTAAAGGAGGTACTGGTAGATCAAGAAATCCAGGTTCGTACCAATGCCACAAGGAATTTCCTTTCTCAACATGCCAAACAACAAGAGCATTCAGCCACCCCTGTTTATACCCCTCATTTTTTGACTGCTTTAACCTTACATCAAGATGGCATAAAGCTTCATTATATCCCTCCATCCAAAATTCCCGGGTTTTCTTGTGGAATTCACATGACAATGTCTCAACATTTTGATGAAGGCTCTTCACCAAGTTTTCTTTATTCTCCAATGAAGAACTTTGATTGGAAAATTTCTCGGTAAGGTTTTGAATTTTCTAGGACATCTCTGCCAAAGCTTGATTTTTTGCCTTTAGTTGAACAACTTGATTTGCTAAAGCCTGTTGAGTCCTAGCCTCTTTGATGTTCCTCTGACCAGCTTTTTGTCCACCCCGTGAGGAGGATGTAGGTATAGTTCATTTCAAAGCCTCCAATTCTTCTCTCAATGCAACATTTTCAGTTTCCAAAAATAAAATGCCCTCATAACTAACTGGGACCAGAGCTCCAGAGGAAGAGGAAAATTTTAGTTGTCTCAGCTCTTCTCTCAAAGCATTATTCTCTTCTTCCCGCAACTTAGAGATGTTTATGTGATCTTCAATCTTAAGTTTTAAGACACTCTCTCTCTTATTATGGGTCGAAATGAACTTGTCATAACCCCGATTAACGCTTAACTGTTGGTATTTTTTCTCATAACCCTCATATAAAAGTGTAGTGGCTTCTTTGTGCTGTAATTGATGTTCTTCGATCATTCCTTAAAGATCTTGAAATATTTTTTAGTAAGCCATATTATTTGCTACAGCCCGATGAAGCAAGCATTTTAGATACTAGTAAGCATCGATTGCTTATTCAGAAGCTTCACATCCAAGGATATCAACTATTTGCGCATGAGTGATGTCTGTATGACTAGCTTTGAAGTAATCATTATATTTCTTCATAAACTCTGTATCGTGAGATGATAATAGTTCCATCCTGGCTATAAACTAGCAAGGAAAAGTAAAAGCATGTCAACAATGATCATATCAAGCAAGTGAGGGAGGAACTTAGAATAACAAGCAAAGTCTATTTTATTAATTATAGGAGAAGAGGGTACAACCAAATTTACAACAAAAGGAAAAACAGAAAAGCAAGACAAGTAAAGAGACGAACAACTCTACACCTTCTCCTTATTCCCTACAGCATCATCAGCTGATTTGGAGGAAGAAATTTGTTGATCACAAGCAAATTGGTGTAATTCGATAGAGTTGTTATTTGCTAAACTTGCTCAGAGGATTGATGAATGGTAGCAACAACTGTTTATTCTACTATCAACATCAAATATTCATCAGATGAAGATTCATCTTCTTCTTCTTCTTCAATAGTAGGAGGAGGGTCATGAGTACTTCAGAATCATCAGCAATATTCAACTCCTTCAAAGCTGCAAACCATCCATCCCTGAAGTACTTTAAACTGGCACAATCCATTTGGGTAGAGATACCAGCTAAATCTTTGTTCCATCCTTTATCCCAGACAGAGCTAAAGGACTTCTTCACAACAACTTTACTCTTCACCTTCTTCGAGGAAGTTTTCTCCCTTAAAAGCTCCTCAGCAGACTTCGCCTTCTCCTCAAGGTCTTTCTTACGCCATTCAGCCTCTTCAAGCTTTCCATCAACCTCCACCTTACTGGAAATGGAAACCTTTAGTTTCTCTTCTACTTCGTTGGAAGCATTTATAGCTTGGTGCAGAGTTATGGCAGCCTCCTGCCGAGATATAATAGCCTCTTGTCGAGCTGTATCAGCCTCCTTAGCCGGTTCAACAACTTTTTATCATGTTGTCTCAGCAGATTGGATTTTATTCTTCCAGGCAGCTTTATCTTCCTTGTACTTCTGTCGAGACTCCTTCAAAGACTATGATAAACAAACAAGAGCTTCTTCCACCCCACTGGATGAAGTCGAAGCCTTGATAGCCTCATCTTGCTCCAGGATATTATTAAAATACATCATAAACTACAGTAGGAAAGAAGCCTAGATCGGAATATGAACACGGTACACAGAGGTAAGATAGTAAGTGTGATGATACTTACTGATCCAATATGTTGGGTTGCTAAGTCAATAATCTTCTACCTGGAAAGATAAGCGTCAACAATTCGGCATTCAGGAAGAGTCCAAGATTTGATCAAATTTTTGGCCAATCTAGGAATAATGACAGCTAGAGTACTAACTCTCAAAGAAGGAGCCTCAACCCCAGAAGGTTGGGTAGCAACATCCATAGGTTTCTCAGTAGGACCCCTTCTCAATCTTTTCAAAGGAACACCTTCAATCAAAGGTGTTGCCTCTTCTTGAATAATAATAGCTTCAATCAAAGGTTCGGCCTCTTTTGTAACGGAAACTTCAATCAAAGGTGATGCCCCTTTTTGAGCAATAGGGGGCTTCTGTAACACCTTGCCCTCCCGAGGAAAGCGGAGCAGAGCGCCACTAGCGATAAAACTAATCAAATCCACAAATAACCAGGTATAGAGCATCTAAAAGAATTCCACAATAATATAAATCCTCTAATCTCAACTCAAATTTAAATACAACAATTGTATCTCGAAATAATACAACTATCTATCTCGAAATAAAAATAAATCACCAAATGCCCTATACAATAAAAATAAATACAAATCTTCTCTCTGGAATATTCTTCCCAAAATATCGAAGATAAAAATCGATCTCCAATTAATTCATAGCGCCCAAATCCGCGCTAGCCTGCCACTAAGAGAAAATATGGGGAAGTACACAATACGACAGGAAAAATGCTCAACAAACATATTGATGGTGAATAAAGCGTAACAACACGAGTACGAATATTCAAATAAAATGCAAATCTCAATGGCATTTATCAATAAATCCCTCAATAACACATAAATGGGTCACCACGCCTCACCCCATCCGCATATGCTTTATTAATACAT